>CM071939.1:27325876-27783376 GCA_036784905.1 Acrossocheilus fasciatus
ATTCCTGCTCACAGTGACCCTGACTATTACTGTATTAATTTTCATGTTATTTTACTGTGTAGTTTCTAATAAAATTAAAGGCAAACTCACTCCAAAAATGTTTTTGGAGTGCATTCTTGCATTTTCAAACACAATGTTTTCATTTTTTGAAGGTATTATTGACCAAACGTACCATGCTTATTACCATATGAAACTGAAAAGTATAGGTTATGTACGTAACCCTTGTTCCCTGATGGAGGGAACGTAGATGTTATGTCCCCATGCCACAACCTTGAACCAATCGCTGATGCCGGGACATGTTCTCGGCTCCTCAGTGTAAAACCTGAATGAGTGGATGCACGCTGTCACCTTATATACCCATATGCACGAGGAGTGGCTCAGCATGCAAAATCCACTAGTCAAATTTCATTGGCGTTTTTAGGGGTTTACTTTGGAGCCCCAATCATCTCTGAGAGAAGAAAGGCAGAAGAAAGGCATCCAGTGTCCACTGGGCCAACCTCTTCTTGGAGACAGCCTTCCTTTTCTGCTGACCTACATAGCACACAAGGAGCTGCTCAGAACTTCTGAAGCTATGAGTGCGGTCCACGTATATGCTCTTACAGGACCCAGAAACGCCAAGGCTGGATCTGCCTCCTCCGGGGGCAGCGCTTGCAGGTTCACCACCTGGTCTCGGAAGGGAGTGGTGGGAACCTTGAGCGTGTATCTAGGCAGGGGTCTCAGGACAACTTGAGAGTAGCCCAGCCCGAACACAAGACACTCTTTGCTCACTGAAAATGCTCGGAGGTCCTGACCCTCTTGATGGAGGTGAGAGCAATCAAGAGCGCTGTCTTAATAGACAAATATTTAAGCTCAACCGATTCCAGCAGCTCAAAGGGATCCTTCTGAAGTCAAGCCAGGACGACAGAGAGATCCCAGGAGGGCACAATGGGTGACCTAGGAGGATTTTATCTTTTGGCACCCCTCAGGAACCTAATGATCAGGTCATGCCACTGCATCATGCATCACTTTCAAGGTGGAGGGTGACAGCCTACGCCCCCACCTTTCTTTCAGAAAAGAAAGTACTACTTTACTCAGGCATCTTTGGGTGTCTTCTCGGGGAGAAGAACACCAGTACGTGACCAGACTACACTTAAAGGCATAAGCTCACCTGGAAGTGGTAGTGTCTACCACCGCCAGTGACATATCACGTAGGTCTGTTGCATCCCATCCAGGAGACACACATGGAGGTTCCAAAGATCTGGACGCAGGTATGCCAGGCAACTGCCAGTGGGAGGTCTCGTGGGAGGCAAACAGGTCTACCTGAGCTTCCCTGAATCGAGTCCAGATCAGCTGGACCACCTAGGGATGGAGTCGCCATTCTTGGGGGAACATGAGCTGTTATGAGAATGCGTCGGCTACACGATTGAGCTCCCCCAGAATGTGGACAGCACGCAGCGACTTGAGCCGCGTCTGACTCCAGAGGAGGAGATGATGGGCGAGTTGTGACCCTGTCGGTTAATGTACAAAACAGCTACTGTTTTAGCTACTGCTATGCCCGACCCTCAAACGCAAACCGTACGAACGGCTTGTATTGAGAAAGAATCGATACATGAAAGTACGCGTCCTTCAGGTCAACCACTGCAAACCAATCCTGGGATTGGAAGCAACTGAGGATGCTCTCCTGCTTCAACATCCTGAACGGAAGCTTATGAAGGGCCGATTCAAGACTCGCAGATCCAAGATTGGCCAAAGGCCACCGCTTTTCTTGGGTACAATGAAGTAAGGGCTGTAAAACCCCTGCTTCATCTCAGCTGGAGGGACAGGCGCGATTGCATCCTTCGCCGACAGGACAGCAATCTCTACGCACAGGACAGGGGCATCTCGGACTGTCACCGAAGTCTCGAGGATGCCGCTGAACCTGGGGGGTTGCCTGGAGAACTGATTTGCGTAGCCGAGTCGAACTGTCCGAATGAGCCAGCGGGATGGGTTGGGTAGCACAAGCCACGTCCCCAAACTCCGTGTGAGTGGCACCAAAGGGACAATCGACATACTGCATACCGCGGTGGTGCAGCGGTGGGGAGTCGTGCTGGATGGCCCAGGAGGCAGCGCGTTCAAGAGCAGCTTCCCACATCTCCAGGTTGTCTGTGTCAGGGCCACTTCGTCATCTTCCTGTAGGACTTGGTGGACCAATGGGACGAAAATGGAAGAATGCACTCCAAAAGCAATTTTGGGTTGAGTTTGCCTTTAATTTTACCAGAAACTATACAATAAAATGACATGAAAATTAATATAGAAATAGTCAGGGTCACTGTGAACAGGAATCATTTCAAAGAATGAGCAAACCAATAATATATTTTTATGAGTTTTTGAAAATGGGAAATGGTCCAAACGCTAGAATGCACTTTGATTTCTGGAGTGAATTTGCCTTTAATTTTCACCAAAACTGTAGAGTACAATGATTTGAAAATGAATACAGTAATGGTAAGGATGACTGTGAACCGGAATCAATTGAAAGAATGAGCAAACCTATAAAGGAAGGATTTTTATGTGTGTTTGAAAATGGGTAATAGTGCAAGTGCAAGAATGCACTTTTACGCTTGGGGTGTTTACCATTTAATTTTCTCCAAAACCATACAGTAAAAATATTAGAAAATTCATAAAGTAATAGTTAGGGTCAATGTGAACGAGCAGACCTATAAATGAATATTTGAGTATTTGAAATGGGAAATTAGAATGCACTGATTTTTGGAGTGATTTTCTTTACTTTTATTCAAAACTATATAGTAAAATCAGTTGAAACGTGATAAAGTAATAGTTTGGTTCACTCTGAACAGGAATCAATTGGAAGAATGAGCAAACCTATAAAGGAAACATTTTTATGAGTGTTTGAAAATGAGTAATGATGCAACTGCTAGAATGCACTTTAATTTTGGAGTGAATTTGCTATTAATTTTCTCCAAAACTATACAGTAAAAATATTTGAAAATCAGTAGAGTAATAGTCAGGATCACTGTGAAAAGGAATCAACTGGAAGCATGAGCAAACCTATAAAGGAAACACTTTTATGAGTGTTTGAAAATGGGACATGGTGTAAAAGTGCTTATGCAATTAGATGGTTGTGGTGAATTTGCCTTGCATTTTCTCTAAAGCTATACAGTAAAAATATTTGACACTTCATACAGTAATAGACAGGATCACTGTGAAAAGGAATCAACAGAAAGCAAGAGCAAACCTATAAAGGAAAAATAATTATGAGGGTTTGAAAATGGGACATGGTGTAAAAGTGCTTATGCACTTAAATACTTGGAGTGAATTTGCCTTTAATTTTCTCCAAAACTATACAGTAAAAATACTATACAGTAAAAACAGTACAGTAATAGTCAGGGTCACTGTGAACAGGAATCAGTTGATAAAACAAGCAAACCTATAAAGGACAGATTTTTATGAGCGTTTGAAAATGGGACATGGTGTAAAAGTGCTTAAACACATGCTTGGGGTGAATTTGCCTTTAATTTTCTCCAATACTATACAGTAAAAATGTTTGACAAATTTTACAGTAATAGTCAGGGTCACTGTGAACAGGAATCAGTTGATAAAACAAGCAAACCTATAAAGGACAGATTTTTATGAGTGTTTGAAAATGAGACATGGTGAAAAAGTGCTTATGCAATTAGATGGTTCTGGTGAATTTGCCTTGCATTTCCTCCAAAACTATACAGTAAAAATCTTTGACAATTTTTACAGTAATAGTCAGGGTCACTGTGAAAAGGAATCAACAGAAAGCAAGCGCAAATCTATAAAGGAAAAATAATTATGAGTGTTTGAAAATGGGACATGGTGTAAAAGTGCTTAAACACATGCTTGGGATGAATTTGCCTTTAATTTTCTCCAAAACTATACAGTAAAAATGTTTGACAATTTTTGCAGTAATAGTCAGGGTCACTGTGAACAGGAATCAGTTGATAAAACAAGCAAACCTATAAAGGACAGATTTTTATGAGTGTTTGAAAATGAGACATGGTGAAAAAGTGCTTATGCAATTAGATGGTTCTGGTGAATTTGCCTTGCATTTTCTCCAAAACTATACAGTAAAAATCTTTGACAATTTTTACAGTAATAGTCAGGGTCACTGTGAACAGGAATCAGTTGATAAAACAAGCAAACCTATAAAGGACAGATTTTTATGAGTGTTTGAAAATGAGACATGGTGAAAAAGTGCATGCGCACTCCGATGGTTGTGGTGAATTTGCCATTAATTTTCTCCAAAACTATAGTAAAAATGTTTGACAATTTTTACAGTAATAGTCAGGGTCACTGTGAACAGGAATCAGTTGATAAAACAAGCAAACCTATAAAGGACAGATTTTTATGAGTGTTTGAAAATGAGACATGGTGAAAAAGTGCATGCGCACTCCGATGGTTGTGGTGAATTTGCCTTTAATTTTCTCCAAAACTATACAGTAAAAATGTTTGACAATTTTTACAGTAATAGTCAGGGTCACTGTGAACAGGAATCAGTTGATAAAACAAGCAAACCTATAAAGGACAGATTTTTATGAGTGTTTGAAAATGAGACATGGTGAAAAAGTGCATGCGCACTCCGATGGTTGTGGTGAATTTGCCTTTAATTTTCTCCAAAACTATACAGTAAAAATGTTTGACAATTTTTACAGTAATAGTCAGGGTCACTGTGAACAGGAATCAGTTGATAAAACAAGCAAACCTATAAAGGACAGATTTTTATGAGTGTTTGAAAATGAGACATGGTGAAAAAGTGCTTATGCAATTAGATGGTTCTGGTGAATTTGCCTTGCATTTTCTCCAAAACTATACAGTAAAAATCTTTGACAATTTTTACAGTAATAGTCAGGGTCACTGTGAACAGGAATCAGTTGATAAAACAAGCAAACCTATAAAGGACAGATTTTTATGAGTGTTTGAAAATGAGACATGGTGAAAAAGTGCATGCGCACTCCGATGGTTGTGGTGAATTTGCCATTAATTTTCTCCAAAACTATAGTAAAAATGTTTGACAATTTTTACAGTAATAGTCAGGGTCACTGTGAACAGGAATCAGTTGATAAAACAAGCAAACCTATAAAGGACAGATTTTTATGAGCGTTTGAAAATGGGACATGGTGAAAAAGTGCTTATGCAATTAGATGGTTGGGGTGAATTTGCCATCAATTTTCTCCAAAACTATACAGTAAAAATATTTGACAATTTTATACAGTAATAGTCAGGGTCACTGTGAACAGGAATCAGTTGATAAAACAAGCAAACCTATAAAGGACAGATTTTTATGAGTGTTTGAAAATGAGACATGGTGAAAAAGTGCTTATGCAATTAGATGGTTCTGGTGAATTTGCCTTGCATTTCCTCCAAAACTATACAGTAAAAATCTTTGACAATTTTTACAGTAATAGTCAGGGTCACTGTGAAAAGGAATCAACAGAAAGCAAGAGCAAACCTATAAAGGAAAAATAATTATGAGTGTTTGAAAATGGGACATGGTGTAAAAGTGCTTAAACACATGCTTGGGGTGAATTTGCCTTTAATTTTCTCCAAAACTATACAGTAAAAATGTTTGACAATTTTTACAGTAATAGTCAGGGTCACTGTGAACAGGAATCAGTTGATAAAACAAGCAAACCTATAAAGGACAGATTTTTATGAGTGTTTGAAAATGAGACATGGTGAAAAAGTGCATGCGCACTCCAATGGTTGTGGTGAATTTGCCATTAATTTTCTCCAAAACTATAGTAAAAATGTTTGACAATTCTTACAGTAATAGTCAGGGTCACTGTAAACAGGAATCAATTGGAGGAAAGAACAAACCTTTTAAGGAAAGCTTTTACGAGTAAGTGCTTATGAGAAAATGTGTGAATGCACATTGAGATTTGGAGTGATTTGCCATTAATCAGTACAAAAATTGTACAGTAGATTTAACTTGAAAATTAATACAGTAATAGTCACTCTAAACAGGTATCAGCTGAAAGGTTCACACACACACACACACATATATATATATATATATATATATATATATATATATATATATATATATATATATATATATATATATATATATATATATGTAGTAACATTGCTAAATGTATATTAATAAATGTACAACACAAATGTTAATGTAAAAAAAAAAATTATTCACAAACATTAATTCAATGTTCAATCATTAAAAAAATCCTTAAATTGTATTATTTATGTCATGATATAAAATGGTAAAATAGCAATATATACATATTCTGATGTCGCTTTATGGTCTTTTTAGGGTTAAATTATGTTTAATGTAGACATATTTTGGGTCACCGTGAACGGCAATCTATTGAAAATATCAGCAAAAGTACAAATGAAACGCTGTTATGACAGCTTCTTTACATCCATTTTGACCGCTCCCAGCACCCATACCGTAAGTGCGCGAGTAGACGCGCAACCTAAAAAAAAGTGCGGCTGGCTTGACCGTGTATTTTCAAACCGCGGCTGGCTTGACCGCAGTCTCCCACCAGTAGATGAGGTTTCCGGGTTTGGAATGCAGAAGGTTAAACACTAGAATCCTTTTTACGGGGTTGAGCTTATAGAGGTAGGCTACATGGAAGATCATAGCAAATATTATTTTTGCTTTCCAATTTTCAACAGAAAAATCCCCTTTTGCGTTTCCACTACTTTCAAAAAGCGTATACAGAGATAGGTCAAAGAGAGATGTCAAATTTACCGTCAGTGTCACCGCAACAGTAGCCTAACTAAATCATGATAGTTATAGTGTTGTAAACGTATATTTTAAGTGTTTTATATATGTGATATGATAGGTTTTAAGTGTTTTTAAGCCGCACATGAAAATAAAGTCGCTTACGTTGACCAACCCTAAAAGGTATAGTTAGTAGAAGATCTTACCGATGTTGTCTCTCACTTCTGTAGTTCTCGGGTAAATGTTTGAGATGACGTTAAACTGATGGTTCTGAGTCACGCCTGATTACTATCCAATAACAAGTGTACTTGCACTTTCGTGACAGCATCACTCCCAGATAATTTTGTACCACTTAGAGAACAACAGATAACAAACCTGTTAGACAAGAGTCTCCAGAGAGTTTATTAAAAGATCTTTTTTGACGAAGAACTGCTTTTCAGTGAGGTAATAAACAGTCAGATTTAAGTTTTTTTTATTTTTGTGTTAGTTTACAATCACCAGAATGGCTTTGTTAGTAAAAAAAAATGACTTATTTTATTTTGTTATGTATGTATGTTTATGTAACTTCTTGCTTTATGTTTTCGCAGTCATGGCGTGCAGCAGGCTCATGTCCACTCCGGTGTGTCTAATTGAAAACGATGAAAATGGGCAGCTGTGTGTGAGAAAAGAGGCCAAAGTCATTCTGGATGGGATCAGTGAGCCGGTGGTGGTGGTGTCTGTGGTGGGACCCTATCGTACGGGGAAATCTTACCTTATGAACCGCCTGGCAGGACAACAGACAGGTGCTGCTGAAAGAAATAGCTTAAAATCTTCCTCTTGCGCAGTCACTACGATAATGACAGAGCAAACGTGTTAGTGTGTGTGTGTACTTGCTTAATCTACATTGTGAGGACAAAATATATATAGCCTAGTCTATACGAAAAGTTTTAACATTCAAGGAAAACAGCTTGTAAATCATGCAAAACTGTTGTTGTTTATGAAAAATACACAAAGTTTTCTGTGAGGTAGGGTTAGGGATAATATGGAAATATAATTATCTCAGTATAAAAACCATTTGCAGTCTATGAAGAGTCAGCCTAATGATGTAAAAACAAGTCTAAAACAGTTTGTGTAATCTGTGTAAAAACAGTAACTGCATTAAAATTAGCTATAATTCTATCAAAATCCAACCAACAGCCGATGCACAAAAACCATTGTACTTTTTTTTTTTTTTTTTGCGATAATTTGTTACACTTGTACATGACAATACAGAAGAAAAGATTTGTCACAATGTCCATTTCATTGTGACTTTAATTCAGCAGGCCTGTATTTTTATGTATGAAACCAACATGAATAACAAAGACTATTACACTTCTTACATTCTATCTTGGCAACTAGATATTTAAAACAAATTTTAATTTTTTTTATTTTCCTTTTCATCTTGGGCATCTTCATTTGTTTTTGATTAATTTGATTATCTTAGGCTTTGCTCTGGGCTACACTATTGAATCAAAGACTAAAGGCATCTGGATGTGGTGTGTCCCTCACCCTAATAAAAAAAGACACACTCTGGTGCTTCTGGACACAGAGGGACTTGGTGACGTAAAGAAGGTGAGGAGGAAAATGACACAGCATCCACAACAATGTTTTCATAGCAATGTTACCTACATAGCAACAGAATCTACCATCGCCTGTGCTTTCAATTTTCATTAGTTAATCAATGTACCATAATGCACAAATGGTTTAGAGTTTACAGATCAGTTTTAAACTAAACTAATTAATTTATGCTCATAGTCTGTTGCTAGTAAAGGTAAATACACAGATGCTTATTGTAGCTGACACTCTTAATATTTCAGGGGGATGAGAAAAACGACACATGGATCTTCTGTCTGGCTGTTCTTCTCAGCAGCACTCTAGTGTACAACAGCTTAGGAGTCATTGACAACACGGCACTGGAAAAGCTGCAGTATCCTTCTCACACTATAAACAAAGAAAAACATGCACATCCAGTGCAATAAACTGAAAAAACTCCCTCGTAGCAGCAGTGTAACTCTTCCTGAACAGTGCTGAATGTAGCTATGTTACAGCGCTGACGGAGAACATTCGTGTGAAGGCAGAAGTGGGTCAACATGAGGACGGGTCAGCAGATTTCATGCGTGTATTTCCATCATTTGTCTGGGCTGTTCGGGACTTCACTCTGCAACTGAAAAAAGAGGACAAACCAATAACATCCGATGACTATCTAGAGGGTGCATTGGAATTAAAACAAGGTGAAAAACAGAGTTGACACAAAAAGATGCAAGGAATGTAGATAAATGGCTGCCATGTGATTCCTTTACAAATATATTTATAGCACCTGGGGTGGTAGATCTGGTTAAACCTGCCTATTTGTTTACCAATTTGAATAGGATTTTTAAAGGAATCTTTAAAGATCAAAAGGGATCTTTGCAACCCTGCAACCTTGATGTATTTGGCAGAAGAGTATATCCAAAACGATTTTTTATCAATCAAACCCATAAACTTGCCACTGCTAGCATTATGCTCTGATAGTTTTAAATTAGTCCTGTCAAATGATTCATCGCGATTAATCGCATCCAAAATAAATGTTTTTGTTTACATAACGTGTGTATACTCTGTATATTTATTATGTATATATAATACAAACACATGCATGTATATATTTAAGAAAAATGTGTTATGTTTATATATTAAATAGATTTATATATAATATAAAATCTAAGAATATAAATGTATATACATGTAAATATTTTCAAAATATATACTGTATGTGTGTGTGTATTTATATATACATCATAAATATGCACAGTACACATACATATACTACATAAACAACACTTTTATTGTGGATGCGATTAATTGTTTGACAGCACTATTTTAAATATAATATGACGTCATTGATGATTCATAATTATCTTATTTTAGATAGTTCACCTCAGACTGGGAAGTATAACCTTCCACGCAGCTGTTTGCGGAATTTCTTTGCGGTGAGGAAGTGCTTTGTCTTCCCTCGGCCTGCTAGTACGGAAAACATGTGGAGAATGGAGGAGCTGACTGAAAAAGAACTGGACTCAAAGTTCCTTGAGCAGGCAAACAGCTTCTGCTGTTACATCTACAAAAATTCAGAGACAAAAACTGTCACTGGTGGCCGTACAATTACTGGAACAGGTGTGTGTCTTCACAGAATTACTTGTAGAAAACAAGTGCATAAATACATTGTTATAAAACTCTTTTTTTAGAAGCATCATTTCTATCACTCTGTAGAAATGTGAGATGTTTTCTACTGTGTGATTCACTTAAAGCTGCTGTAAGTGATCAACTGTGCCACCAAACAGATAAAAAATTATGCTTTTTTCACCCAATTTTTTTCTCTTGCCATTCTATATTCAGCTAAACAGCTATTCCAGCTCCAAACCTCTGCCATTGGTTGAAATAGACATATGCATTCAAAGATTGTAATTGACTGATGTAACAGTTTATGGCTGTTACAAATATGATTGCTCCGAACACTCTTATTAAAATTAGTCTGGTATTAGGGACATTTTATGTGTTGTCTTATTAAAAAAGTCACTTATTGCAGCATTAAGCAGATAAATAACAGTTTGTAGAGAGATCAATGAAATGTGAAATAAAGAGTAGATGTCTGACTGAACTATTGTGTTTGCTGACAGCTCTAGGTAATCTCGCTGAGGTTTACGTAGAGGCGATTCGCAGCGGGAATGTTCCGTGTCTGGAGAACGCAGTGGTGTCTCTGGCTAAGATCCAGAACGTCCGTGCAGTGGACGAGGCCCTGCAGTGCTACATGACAGAGATGTTCAACTTGGTTCAGCTTCCAATGGACCCAGCAGAGCTGTCAAACATCCACACAGATGCAGAGAAGAAGGCCGTTGACGTTTTCATCACCATGTCCTTCAATGACAATGACCAGATCTACCAACAAGAGCTCATGGTACCTGTTGAAACACACATCAAAGTAACTAAGATAGACAGACAGAAAGAAAAATAGAGACAGTCAGACAACAGAATACACACAGTGTCATAGGAGCCTGGCAAAAGAAGCGTATAGTCTTTAACTTTAATTTTTTACACATTCTCTTATTGCTTCTGCCTTTTTTAGGGGAAGATTTATGATGAATATCAACAGATGTGCCAGCAGAATTATAATGCATCTCGCATGCAGTGTGAAGAAGTTCTACATTATGTGTTTGATACACTGGAAAAAGGTATTTCTGACGGATCATACCTGAAACCTGGAGGATCCCAAGAGTACACAGACGCGCTCAGACAGCTGTCAGAAGATTACAGAGCAAAAACACACTCACAAATAATGGTAAAAAACACTAATATCACAGTCACAAATAATGGTACAAAACACAAATAAACAACAAACAGTTTTGGAATGACAAAAGAATAAGTAAATGATTTATTTATTTGTTGTTTTTTTGTAACAAATTATATCCAAATTTAAAACTGTAACTGTGTAAACAGACATTTTGAATGATACTTGAATATATATTTTTGTCTACAGAGTGAAAAAGTGTTGAGCAAGTTTTTGAAAACAAAGGAAGATATTGGAAATATGATTCTACAAGCTGACCAGTCTCTCAGTGCAGCAGAACAGGAGAAAGAGGGTACAATTCGAATCAGCACACTTCTCTATTATTCTATCAATTAAGGCTGATTGATAGAATGATATGATACACAAGACATCACACTTTCATAAATGTCTATTCTAAATACCTTTTGGGCTCTCATACTGCATATCTTTATTGCTGGGTGTGTATGCACAAGTAAACTGCGAGACTAAATGTGTGTGGACACACCTTTCTAATGAATGTGTTTGGCTATTTTAGGCTACTTCCACTAAAAGGTGGATAAATTCAAGCATGCAGCCATGCAGATATTTTTAGTAGAATGGGGTGTAAAAGAATGACAATGACAATGCACAAAGAAAGAGTGATGGTAGAGGTATTCAGTAAAACAAAGTTCAAAGTTTTTTTGTCCCTTTGCAGTGGAGAAGATGAAGACAGAGATTCTAAAGCAGCAGAAAAGAAGCCTAAAGGAACAGAACCGGTTACAGGAGCAGACGTTTAAAAACATGCAGAGAACCTATGATGAGCATGTGAATCAGATTATTCATCAGATGAAGAGAGAGCAGGACAGAATGAGAAGAGACAATGAACGAGTCATGGAAGCAAAACTGAGAGTAAGCACAGTTTTAAATTGATTTATATGACCCAAAATAGGTTGTAAATTAAAAAGAGGCATCAGCAATAATCAAAAGGTGAACTTTTAATAATAAGCCATTTAAACATGTTTATTTATTTATTATTATTATTAATAAATGTTCATTTCCAACCTAGTTGGGTTCATTTTAAGCAAGAAATAGAGTTATTTTTAAGAAATAGTTGAGTTTAAACCAACGCAGATGGTTGGTTTAAATTTTTAACTCTAAAAAAAACCCCAGCATTTTTAGAGTATACAGGTGCATCTCAGTAAATTAGAATGTTGTGGAAAAGTTCATTTATTTCAGTAATTCTACTCAAACTCATGTATTAAATAAATTCAATGCACACAGACTGAAGTAGTTCAAGTCTTTGGTTCTTTTAATTGTGAAGATTTAGGTTCACATTTAACAAAAACTCACCAATTCACTATCTCAACCAATTAGAATACTTCATAAGACCAATAAAAAAAACATTTTTAGTGAATTGTTGGCCTTCTGGAAAGTCTGTTCATTTAATGTATATGTACTCAGGGGCTTGGTAGGGGCTCCTTTTGCTTTAATTACTGCCTCAATTCGGCGTGGCATGGAGGTGATCAGTTTGTGGCACTGCTGAGGTGGTATGGAAGCCCAGGTTTCTTTGATAGTGGCCTTCAGCTCATCTGCATTGTTGGGGCTGGTGTCTCTCATCTTCCTCTTGACAATAGGTCTGGTGAGTTTGCCAGCCAATCAAGCACAGTAACACCATGGTCATTGAACCAGCTTTTGGTACCTTACCAAGTCCTGCTGGAAAATGAAATCAGCATCTCCATAAAGCTTGTCAGCAGAAGGAAGCATGAAGTGACTGTGGACTTCAGAAAACACAGTGGACCAACACCAGCAGATGACATGGCAGCCCAAATCATCACTGACTGTGGAAACTTCACACTGGACTTCAAGGAACATAGATTCTGTGCCTCTCCACTTTTCCTCCAGACTCTGAGACCTAGATTTCCAAATGAAATGCAAAATTTACTTTCATCTGAAAAGAGGACTTTGGACCACTGAGCAACAGTCCAGTTATTTTTCTCCACAGCCCAGGTAAGACGCTTCTGATGTTGTCTCTGGTTCAGAAGTGGCTTGGTAGCCCTTTTCCTGAAGACGTCTGAGCGTGGTGACTCTTGATGCACTGACTCCAGCTTCAGTTCACTCCTTGTGAAGCTCTCCCAAGTGTTTGAATCAGCTTTGCTTGACTGTATTCTCAAGCTTGCGGTCATCCCTGTTGCTTGTGCACCTTTTCCTACCCAAATTCTTCCTTACAGTCAACTTTGCATTTAATATGCTTTGATACAGCACTCTGTAAACAGCCACACCTTTCAGTAATGACTTTCTGTGACTTACCCTCTATGTGTCAATGTTCGTCTTCTGGATCCTTGCCAAGTCAGCAGTCTTCTCCATTATTGTAGTTTCAAAGAACAAGAGATACCCAGAATTTATACTGTAGGGATGGTCATTTATTTAAACTCAAATGTAAATATTCTAATATTTTGAGATACTGATTTTTGACTTTCATGAGCTGTAAGCTCTAATCATCAAAATTAAAAAAAAAAAAAAAAAAACTTTTGAAATGTTTTACTTTACATGCAATGAATCTAAAATATATGAAAGTTTCACTTTTTGAAATAAGTTACAAGAAAATTTTTTTCTCAACATTCTAATTTACTGAGATGCACCTGTATACGTGACTTATCTTTTATTTCTCTCTCAAAAACGCAATTTTATGTATAGCAAATCAGCTCAAAAGGGAAATGTATATAAATAATTACAATTAATTACAATTATTTATATCGGCTGACAGTAATAACTGTAGCAGAATTAAATTGCCATCAACTGATCTGTTCGTCCAGCAAACATTCAGTGTAAGTTCATATCAACTCTAAGAAAGGATATTTCCATGGCCACAGAAAGTACTTCCCTATTAATGCATTAGAGCATGTAGCGAGGGTCAAAATCGTAAGGAGACATTAATTTGCAAGGCAGAACCAGAAACTTTTATTAACTAAACGCTAACACACATAACTAATCTAAACAGACAAACGAATAAACATACACTCACGCGTACATACAAAGGGGAGCTAAAGTGGATGAATGAAAGATCTAACGAGATCTGCTGAGGTCCGAGGACCTTTGGTTGAATGGAAAGTCAAGGCCGCAAGGCCTGGCACAAAAACTTAAGGGTCCAGAAGAGTTCTAGATCACATCCTCATCATCTCAGAATCTAAAGGATTCGCAGACTGGCAGGCGTCACTGATGTGAGAGCTTTGTCTGATATAGAGGTCACACCTCTGGGGTGTCAAAGAGCCAATGGTGTCTTGAACTTTTGGAGGGAAAGTTTTATGACTCTTTGACTCTGAACATGGTAATTTACATATGAACTGGATTGGAAGTTGATATACAAACTATTAAAGATTCTTAGAACACTAATAGTGTTCATAAGGTAATAATAGGTATCAACATATAATATACACTCTCAATTAGATCATCCGAAGACAAATTGATAGAGACCAAACATGGTATGTGAGGTGATATTAACTAGTGATCTATCATAAGCATGCATAAAACAGGATACAATACACAAAAACATATAAAAGAACAGTAATAATATAAACAATGACCTGAAGATATGCGTGTTCATTCGAAGAAAGGTTTTTCTATGAATTAATTAGAGAAGAGTCCATTTTTATGGCATAAAGTCACTTTCCGAAGGGAAAATGAGGTGAGTATTGCTCTGCCCGCATTCCTTTGAGCAATAAAACTAGTGTTATCAGATTGGTTGCCGTGGAATCGGGGGCCTGAAGTCATCCACAGACATACTGGCACCCAGTATGTGTATTGGGTGAGGGGTCTGTGATTATTTGTAAATCTAATAACTAATTGATTTGTTAAATCAAATGAAAAATTGTGTCTGATTGGTCCAAATGCTACATATGTAAGATATTTTTTAACCATGCAGCAAACGTTTTAAAATATCTTTAAAGTCCCTGTGAAATCAAAATTGTCGTTGTTTGGCTTTTAGTGTGAATATGTTAGCCTTAAGGTTATCTATAAGCTAGTGTGGTCCAAAACAATGACAAAATTCACATTTACAAGATATAAGCATTCAAAACCTACAGTCTCTACTTTCCGCCAATATGGACCAGTGATTCTGATATCACCCTGCACTTCAACTTCTCTTCAAACTTTCTGTCAAATCAAATGCTCTTTAGAATCTGAAGCGTCCTGCCCCTACACTATAATAAATATAATAAAACGGTCACTTGTTCACAGTTACTAGTATTTTCTGTATGGTGAATGGCATGTAGTGCACTATATAGGGGACAGGGAACGATTCAGACAGTGTACATATGCTTTCCATTGGAGCGAAAGAAGTCTGATTTTGTGTTGTGTCATGCGATCCGCTGCAGCGCGCACACAGTCTTCTCTGGTCCAGAGACACAATAGCATGGAGCAAATCATATGTGCAAATCGGCGCAGACCATAAAACGCATCGGATGCATTTGAATTCTACATAGAACGCTATATGTCATTGCAATATGGGCGAGATTGTGGCAGTCATACGATGTCAAATGCGGCTTTACCGAGCTCAACGGCTCTGTCATGAGCATGTCATGATCTCTTGAAATATATACAAATGTATTTTGGAATGTAAAATATTGTGAATATTTATATAGAAAATTCATGACCCAGACGTGGTATTTACAGGCTTCATAAGATTGCTTTTGTGGTTTACAGAATGTACTCATCCTGTTTTTTTGGACCATGTATTATTTATTTGATCTTTATTACAGGAAAATCAAGCTCTTCTAAAGCTGGGCTTCCAGTGCGAGGCTGCCCGGATGCAGAGTGAGATTGACAGCCTGAAAGCAGAGATGGATAAAGAGAACTCATCACAACGCTCCAAACTGAGCCAGGTTTTGAATAGTATCGGCAGTGCAACAACTGCGTTCGCACCAGGCTTTAAACCTAAACTCATTGGTGTTGGTATTTCCATGGCATCAAATTTTGTTTGAATACAAGCATATTCACACACACCTAAACTAGGGGTGTGCGATATATATCGTCTGTGATAATATCGCAGTTGTGCGATTTGACATTATCAAGTATTTTGCAAAAACCATTCAAAACACACCTACAGAGTGCCCGCATTCATTACGTGAAGTCTAGACTAGTGCGCGTGCGTAGAGGGTGTTCTTTTACTGCACTTTCACTACATTTAGAATGAATACAAAATTAAAGACTTGGGGTCAGAAAATGTATATAGGCTATTTTGTACCACTTCATATTCTACTTAATCAATTGCACATTAAGAATAACGAAAAATAACGCTCCAAAAATGACCATGATTACAAATGTGATATTGATTTTTTTACAACAGTTCAATAAACGAGGTTAATTAAGAGACTTACGTTTTAGACACCATATTTCCTGTTTTTGCTTTATTTTGAATATCACTCCAAACACAGCCACAGCACTGTTTTGCATCTCTGAGCAACATGAGGGCGTTTCGTTCCTGCATGAATCAACCGTTTGAATGATTCGGTTCAATTGCAATGACTCACTTATTTACAGTGACTTGCTCCCACCTGCTGGCGATTTTAATTTCACATTCAAAGTATCTTTTATTATTTAAATAATTTCAAATATCAGTATTTAACGTTGTTGTTTATTATATCCAAACATGATTTATGCATTTGTAATTGCAGGTTAAATGCATTCATGTCTTGCATTAAACAGAGTGTAAATGCATCTAAATGCCACTTCAGATGCAGTTTCTGTGTTTTCTCTGCATTGCAAAGATGAATGTTGTTGATACTGATTTCATTTGCTTGGTAACAGCCCAAAAGTCTTATTATTCTAATTCGCTGATTAAATGTAAGAATTTAACTCTAAAGATAATGGACACTTTTAGAAAAAAATGGCTTTATAAAGGTAAAAATGCCCATAAAATGTAAAAATCAGTTTAAACTTATTGGAAAAGATTAATTTCTATCAGTGTGAACTGACCACCACACAGAATATGAAGAATATCAAAAACTTTAGGGGTCAGCTGTCCACGACAGTCCTTAGGGTACCAGCACAATAACATACAACAAAATATTGTGTAATAGTTAAAAATCCCAGAAAATAAGAGATATTTTTTGTCGATATCGCACACCCCTAATATACTGTATATATATATAGTTTCTGTTCTCATATTATATGCCATATTAACTGACTAGGGAGCACCATTTGTTATGAACTGCTGTTATCAAGGTGACTGCCTTCCGTGTAGTGTTAAAATGATTCACGAAATCAGTGAATCCTAATGTAAATCTTCCTGGCAACCTTCCAGTTATTAGGCCATATGATGTCCAGTTTTTGACACATTTTGAAACAGATTTGACATTAAACATTAGTGTGATACTTTCTTTTTGTTTAAAGGTTTAGTTAACAGATCAAATGTTCTTAAACTGAGTTAGTTAGTGAGTTAGTGCTTGTAATTAGATGGAAAAAAACTATGCTGTTTATTTTTGACATCCTTATAGGCTAAATGTGGTGACTGCAGTTTTCTGTGAAATGTAATAAACATTTATACATCTTTTGATTCAGGCTGATTGTGTATATATGACAATGTGTCCTTGGCATGCATTATATATTTATATAGCAATAAACCTCTGAAGAAGCTTGAAGTTTGTATGTTTCTTACCATAGCTGTAATGTTATGGATTGAAGATTGAAAATGTAAAAATATCTACTTGGTCTACTATGTTTTACCGTAATCTGTATATTTGAATATATCTAAAATAAAAATGCTGAAGCAACCAAAATAAAGTCCTGTGGTGAAACCATGCCAACAGTGCTGTCATGTGTTCAACAAGGATGATGAAGATAATCCAATATACAGTTATTCCAAGAAGGCACATCCATAGTGACACAGGGTGAACACAACCTCAACATTCAATACTGGACAAGGGGAGAACTGAACGGGCTGGAGCTAAAGTAGGGTAGTTAACGAGGGACAGACAGGTGCAGAGTGTTAACTGATAATTAGACAATGAACTAATGAAAACAGGAACAGAACCAAATATGGGCACGCAACAAAACATGTAGAACAGTCTCTTCAAATAATGTTAAAGAAAAGCCCTTATTTTACACACAAATTTAAAAAAAAACACATTTTCCCATTCTAAAGCCAATGGGAAACTCTTCTCAGGCCTTCTGGTTTGGCCTGTAAATTCATGTCACTACTTACAGATGGCAAGATATAAAATGCACAGTTATGGTCAGAATTTTTGGCACCCTTAGTAAATATGATCAAAGAAGGCTGTGAAAATTAATCTGCATTGTTAATCCTTTTGATCTTTTATTTAAAAAATTCACAAAAATCTAACTTTTCATTGGATAATAAGAATTTAAAATGGGGATAAATATCATTATGAAATAAATGTTTTTCTCTACATTGGCCACAAATAACGGCACCCTTTTATTCAATACTTTTTGAAACCTCCATTTGCCAGTTTAACAGCTCTAAATGTTCTCCTATAATGCCTGATGAGGTTAGAGAACACTTGACAAGAGATCAGAGACCATTCCTTCATACAGAATCTCTCCAGATTCCCAGCTCCATGACGGTGCTTCTCCTCTTCAGTTCACCACTCATTTTCTACAGGGTTCAGGTCAGAGGACTGGAATGACCAGCAGAAGCTTGGTTTTGTGCTCAGTGCTGTTTTTGAGGTTTGTGTTTGGATTATTGTACGGTTGGAAGATCCAAACATGGCCCATCATATGATTTCTAACAGAGTCAGTCACTTATTGATTTTTTTATCTGTTGGTATTTGATAGAATACATAATGCCATGTGTCTAAACAAGATGTCCAGGACCTCCAGCAGAAAAATAGGCCCACAACATCAAAAATACAGCAGTATATTTCATTGTACACATGGGGTACTTTTTATCCCTGTGTGCACCAAACCCATCTTGACTGTTTGCTGCTAAAAAGCTCATTTTTTTTAGTTTCATCTGACCATAGAAGCCAGTCCCATTTGAAGTTCCAGTCGTGTCTGATAACTAAATATGCTAGAGTTTGTTTTTGGATGAGCTAGGAGAATTTTTCATGAAATCCTCCCGAACAACATGTGGTGATGTAGGTGTTGTTTGACAATTTTTTTAAAGGTTTTCTGACCCCGAGACTCAACTATTTTCTGCAATTCTCCAGCTGTGGTCCTTGAAGAGACTTTAGCCACTCAAACTCTCCTCCTCACCGTGCATTAGGACAATATAGACACACGTCCTCTTCCAGGCAGTTTCGTAACATTTTATGTTGATTGAAAATTCTCAATTATTGCCCTGATGGTGGAATTTTCACTGCTCTAGCTCTTTTCTTAAAGCCACTTCACTAATTTGTGAAGCTCAATTATCTTTTGCTGCACATCAGAAATATATTCTTTGGTTTTTCTCATTGTGATGGATGATTAAGGGAAATTGGGCTTTGTTTTTCCTCCTATTCATATTTCTGTGAAACAGGAAACCATGGCTGGATAATTTCATGTTCATAATCACCCTGGAGTGCTCAAAATTGTGAATATGAATGGGAATATACTTCAGAGATATTTGAATTTCAAGGGGTACCAATAATTGTGTCCAACATGTATTTGAGAAAAACATTTCATAAAAATTCTTATTATCCAATGAAAGGTTAGATTTTTGTGAATTTATTTAATAAAAGATCAAAAGGATTAACAATGCAGATTAATTTTCACAGCCTTCTTTGATCATATCTACCAAGGGTGCCAATAATTCTGACCACTACTGTACATGTGGCCATTTCTTGTATCCTGTTCTTAGTTAAAAATAAATAAATGGAGACAAGAAATTCGTTCTGTCACTTTCTCAGACTTAATTCGGGAGACATATTGACTCCAAAAATGGGAAAAGGAATAAAAGAAGTTTGTGGCAACTGTAGCTATGAAATGTGTGAACCTGCAAGTTAAATAATGATGTTTTATCTGATGCATTAAATGATTGTTAAAAGAATGCAATGCTTACACCAAAACAAAAGCAGTGTGACAGAATGTGAAACAGAGGTCTTCTAAACACTTGTATACTTGAATACTTGTATGCCTTAATACATGCTAAAATCT
The DNA here is from genome assembly GCA_036784905.1 of Acrossocheilus fasciatus. Classification (NCBI taxonomy): domain Eukaryota; kingdom Metazoa; phylum Chordata; class Actinopteri; order Cypriniformes; family Cyprinidae; genus Acrossocheilus; species Acrossocheilus fasciatus. The sequence goes on from CM071939.1 coordinate 27,345,940, forward strand.
ATGGATTTTCTCACCACCAGCAACATAGTACATACTTTTATTACACAGTATACAGTACATTAAGTATGTGAATTTGGGCCCTACTCTTTAACAAACAAAATACAATCCTACTAAAAAAACTAGTTTGTGTCTTGCAAGCTATATGAATAAATCAATTTGTGATGTAACAGTGTTTTGCATGGAAGGGGTAATTATGCTTTTTTAAGTCCTTTCATCAACACTTTATAGTTAAGAACAGTTGGAAGGATTTCTGCCACAGCTCCTAAAATAGGCATCACATATTCCTTAATAAAATCACCAGAACGTTCCTTTTCTTTTTTTTAGTTTCATTATCTTTTCATTTAGGAGGTAGATTTTCTCCTTAAAGTCTTTCTTTATCATATCCTCCCGCTCCTTCAGTTTGCTCTCAATGGCTCTGTCCATTTCCTGCTTCTGCTCCTCCAGCTGCTTGTTGAAGCTCTCCTGTATCTGTTTTACCCTGTCCTCATGCCTCGCTTTCTCTGTCTCCGTCATTCGTTTACTCTCAATTTGTTTCTCCTCTTCTTCTTTCAACTTCTGTTCCAGCAGAGCTGCATTCTCCTTCTCCTCTGGACATTCAGTTAAGATAGAAAGAGAATGAAATGATATATGATAAATTGACCTCAACCTTAAGCAATTGAGATTTAAGTGTTTAAGGTGCCTACACTGTAAAAAAAGTTCAAAAAGTTGTTTCAACTTAAATTAATTTGTTACCCCCGCTGACTTAAATTTTTTTAGTTTAGTCAACTTGAAATTTTAAGATACTCAATGTTAATTTAAGGGACAACTGGAATATTTTAGTTGACCAAACTAAAAATTTTAAGTCAGCGGGGTAACAAATTATTTTAAGATGAAACAAAAAAAGTGATAAGTTGACTTAACTTAAAAAAAAAAAAAAATGAGGAAAACCGTTGCCTTAAAATTATTAAGTAATTAATAATAAAAAAGTATAAGTTAAGTGGATTGTTAATTGTCACTTGGGTTTCCTCATTTTTTTTTAAGTTAAGTCAGCATCACTTTTTACAGTGTACATCTCATGCTTCAATAAGCCCAATATAAACTTACTATTAATTTGTTTCTCATTTTCAGCGACTTTATTATCCATGCAGAGGATGCTGTTTGCTTCAGGTTCCCGTTCTTTCAGAAACTCTTCCAGCACAGCCTCAGCCTGCACTCAGCCTGCTCACCTCTTCCATCCCTACCTGATATACTTTCAGAGCTTCTTGAACAGCTGTCTGGTTCTCTAGATTTGCCAGAACAACCATTGTATTGTCCAGACCAGGCACTTCACCACTGCTGATTGTGTCTATATCTCAGCCAGATGCCCGAGCACTGACAACACACATAAACAGTTAAGAGTAAATGCTCCATAATATCGTCAAACCACAGATGAAGAGTTTTACTAAATAAATTTTTAATTAATAAATTTTTTTTGATCATGCAAAGCTTATTCTGTATCTGAAATGTGTTAAAGATTCAAATGAATGAAACTCACTCACATCGGCCAGTAACTATGTGTCCTCCTTTCAGTCTTTTCACAGCACTGTTGACAAACATGTGGTCACAGAAATGTCCCGTGACCTCCAGAAATTGTTGTGCAAGGTCCTGGTCTTGTAAGATCTCCAGGCGTTGTCATGTCTTAATGAGAGGTAATGGGAAACGGAAACACAAAACATTTCCAGCTAGGGAAATAACGCTTTATACATTCACAAGGCAGATTGTAGTCTCTAATTTTCTTACTCAAACCTAAAAAGAGATTATTAAAAAAGAGAAAAAAATATTCACCAAATCAGTGGCACTAAGATTCAGTCAGCATATTTCAGTTTTTAAGGTATCGTTCATTTGCACAAATGCAAACATTTTCAAGGCATAATTATTCAAGGGAAAATTATGTATAGATGTATAAAATTATGTATAGATGCTGTGAGTGCAGACAAGTATGTGGCCCAGTAATGAAATAGCAATCATACCAGTTTAGCATGTAATCTAGAATGCAGGCATCAGTGATTATTTCAAAGACCTCACAGAATGGATATCATGGGTCAGTGAGCCTATTTGTGTTTATCTTTACAATGTTTTTAAATTCAAATTCTGCTCCAGAAAAGAAGTGAACCCAGCAGGTGGGCAAGCAATTTTTGTTAGCCTTCCTGTAGCTCAAACAGCAGAGCATGATACTAGCAATGCCAAGATCATGGATTCAAATCTCAGGGAAACCAAGAACTCATAATGTAGGTCAGGGTTCCTCAAATCTTACCCTGGAGGGCCAATCCACTGCAGAGTTTAGCTCCAGCCCTGATCAAACTCACCTGTCTGTGATTTTCTAATGATCCTGAAAACAATCAGGTGTGTTTGATTAAGGTTACAGGAAAGTGGATCTCATGGGCCAGATTTGAAGATCCCTGATGTAGGCGAATGTAAGTTGATTTGGGGAAAAAGGCATCTGCCAAATGTGTCAGTGTAATTCTGTCTAAAATACCTTTCTTCAGATTGAGGGCAAATTCAAGATAATCGTCATCTGTCACTTTCTTCCCATCAATTACCAAATGCAAAGTGAAAGCTCTCACGACGATGGGAAAAACCTCACAAACTCAGAATCTCCCCCTTCCTCCTCATCTGCTGCTTCTATCGATCTGATCTGATCTTGATCTGCTCAGTGAGCTCAGTGATGTAGCTGCAGTACATTAAGAAATAACAGCATCTTGTAAAGTGTATGTTTGTATATGTGAAAGAGGAAGTGGGTTGCGTGGTTAAAAGATACTGTAGCTTTTCTACAGCAGTGTTATCAATAGTGCCGCGGCTGTTGTACACCAGAGTGCTGCTGAGCAGAACAGCCAGACAGAAGATCCAGCCGTCATTCTCAGAGTCTCCCTGAAACACACAGTGTCTTCAGATCAAAGCATTCATTCAGAACACAATACAACTTAATACTGTTCCTTCTGAGGTACTACTGGCAAACTGAGACTGAGAAATTATTAGTAGTAGTTAGTGACTGTGCTCACCTTTGCCACGTCCCCAAGTCCCTCTGTGTCCAGCAGCACAAGAGTGTGTCTTTTATTAGGGTGAGGGACACAACACATCCAGATGCCTTTAGTCTTTGATTCAATAGTGCTTCTGAGAGCAAAGCCTGAGACAATCACATTATTATTATGCAGTTACTGTTTTCAGATGTTCTCATTATCATATCAACATATACTGCACTTGAGAAAGACTTCAAGCATTTTCTCTCACCAGACTGTTGTCCTGCCAGCCGGTTCATGAGGAAAGACTTCCCCGTTCGGTAGAGTCCCACCACAGACACCACCACCACCGGCTCATTGATCCCATCCAGAATGACTTTGGCCTCTTTTCTCACATGCAGCTACCCAATTTCATCATTTTCAGTGAGACAAACTGGAGCTGGCATGTACTTACTACAAGACATGATCCTCCTAAGTAAAAACCATACACACAAAATCAAACAGACTTAACGTACAGTGTCAATATGAGTCTGAGTTTCAGCATAGCTGTGATAAACTGCAGCTTGGCTGGGCTGCATTATGGTATTACAGCTCTTGATTATGTAGTATTTTAGTCCGTGTGTAATGTCTCTAAATTTGCTGCTGTAATTGAAGAAAAATTGCAAATCTTTAGGCCTGCAGTGCGTAAACCACTGCACCTACATACAGTTACAGAGAAACAGCTAAACACATCCTCTGCCTAGAAGTTTCTTATCCTTTGCTCTATTCATGGTATTGATTATGACAAATGCACTGTCACTGGCCATTATACTGTGCTCGTAGCACGTGCTCTTCAGTTGACCCTTAGAAAAACCCGCTCATTCATTACTGTTGTTATGTCAGACAAGCCATGCCGCTCTCACACCACACATCATGTTCTCATGCAGTGAAAAAGAAAGAAACCGACAGAAAGTTACTTTTGGTATGACACAAAGTCTCAGCTTTCAAATTTTGTAACTTTTTAAGAAATTCAAACAATAAGTTTTGTGGCTCTTTAATGTGTCGTGACAGATTGCTGTAACGATCATTTCAAGCGGCATGTAAACTGATCATGAATGAATATCAGAAGGTATCTTTTTTCAACCATGGAAAGATGTCAATACAATACAGTACAGAACAATACAGTTTTTTAAGTTCTAGTACACCGATAGTAGGCTATAGTCTCTACAACTTATCTACTGTCTGGTTTGTTTGTCAGACAAAAATGGCAGATTCGGCATCATGATTGGTCAGATGATCTACTTCCCAAGTAGATTAGACCCATTGCCACCAGTGGTCTCTACGATCCATTTAACTTATGATGCTTTTTAGAAACGCAGCCCAGATTAATCGGTGCTGAGGCGCTGAGCCTGGTGGTTAGTGCGCTGACATATAGCTCAACTGTGCTCACACAGCAACCCAAGTTCGATTCCTGTCTCTTGGTCCTTTGCCAATCCCGCTCCTCTTTCTCCGCCCAATGCTTTCCTGTTAACTCTCTACTGTCCTGTCCAATAAAGGCATAAAAAAGCTCATAAATATGATTGGTCAGATTGCCTGTCAATCAAACTCCCTGCAAAGGGTCAATTGCATGCACAAATGCAGTGGCGCATGCTGTTTATAATATCATATTAAAGCAAAAAAGAAACTACGAGCATGCAGTGTCATAGTTATGTCGGCAGTTAAGTCATGAAGTTACCATAAATGCAATTAAAGCTGCCTTTGTTACGTGTGTTGCCCTTAAGGAGTACGAGAGACGAAGGACTGGTGCAATAAGGTTCTTTAATGACAAAAACCCAGGTGAACTGACTTAACCTTAATTAACTAATAAAGAACTAATGAGGAAAACTGGAACAAAACCAAATTAGGGAAAACAAGAACAGATAGACAAAACAGAAACAGACTAAACTAAAGTCCCAACTCCTAACAGCCTTAAAACTGTGCATGTATGTAAATATTTGTTATACTGTATATGAGTCCCATTTAAGAACATGTCTCTGAAATGCAGTGGTTTTCAAAACAATCCTGGAGCAGCCCAGTTCTGTCTCCCTCATCTAACACACGTAAACTCATTAGTAGAAAAGTTAGAGTAGTGAGAAAAAATGCTATGCATGTCAGATCCACGTCGCGTTTGGCAGCGACAGCTCTTAAAGCAGCCAAAATAACCCTATGATGTCTGGTAATCAATGAACAAAAAAAACAAAAAAACGGAAATAAACTTTTGTTGCTTTCAAGATTCATCTATATTTAATTTAGAATTTAGTGTTTTATAACTTTATAACTTGAATGGCTATAGTCAATAGTTAAAAACAGGAAAAAGAAAAGTTCATAGAAATATCAGTAGTATTGGTATCAGTGATACTGGCCTTATGTCATAAAAAGGTGACATTAAAAATATGGGCCTACTGTCTTTATGTTTTTTCTGCATTAATTTTAGGATTGAATGTGTGAAATTATTGCTATAAAAAGTATATTTAAAAACTTTAATGTTAGATGGAATCTTGAAGCTGTATGCTGTATCATGTATATCATTTTCTTAGAATTCAATTCATTTGTTCATTCAGTTCATCAAGTCGTTTTGGATAAAACGTCTACTAAATGTAAATGTAAAAGTATAAGTTCTCAAAGTAGCCTATAGCACACAGTTTGCCCAGTGTTTGAGGAATAGTGCTGCCTTTTACTTCAATAAATGAGTTTGCGCTGTAGTTTGTCTTTGCGCTCTATGAATGGAGTCTAATTGCGTTTTAAGGACCAGGTTCTTTTCATATGCTAAATATAAAGTGTCACATTTTGTCCTGTGCTAAAAAAGAGAATAGAAGCAGAGGTTATTTAAAATTGTCTGACACTGATGGCACCCAGCGCCTATAGCTGTTCATGTTAAAAGGATGTTTTCCGATAAGCCCTGACGCTGCTTTGATCGACCTGAACCAGCTTGCTTTCACTTTCAGTCGTGTCGCCATCAGCAGTGACAAAGAGTGTCCGAGAATGGAACGAGAATAATACATTTAAGACGGGAGGGGTGTCGGACATGCGAATTAGTGTAAGTGCGGTTCAAAATTTAAGAACCGTTTACGCTTTTTGCTGTTAAAACACCTCCCTACCGGTAGGCTAAACACCCTCATTTTCTCAATCTGCCTTTCAATACGGCAATATTAAAATATTATCACGTATTATACTTTTCAATACAAGAATGGTTTTGTTGTGTTTTGTTGTTATTTTCTTTTGCAGAGTCATGGCGTGTAGCAGGCTTATGTCCGCTCCGGTGTGTTTTATTGAAAACGATGAAAATGGGAAGATGCGTGTGTGAAGAAGGAGGCTAGAGACATTCTGGATGGGATCAGTGAGCCGGTGGTGGTGGTGTCTGTGGCGGGACTCTATCGTACGGGAAAATCTTACCTTATGAACCGCCTGGCAGGACAACAGTCCGGTGAGAGAAATGCTGAAAGTCTTTCTCATGTGCGGTGCATGCCAATGAGGACACAACAACTGAATATGTGCAAAACAAATGTAACTGCATTAAGATGAGTCCAATAAATATAAATTAATCATAAAGTAAAAGTTTAAATATTACAGTAGTAATACGAATAAACGGTCTGTGATGCTCATTTTGTGCTCAAAATTAATTGATTAAAAATGCATTATGCAGTTAATGAAAGGTACACGCAGTAATTTTTCCCTCATGACAAAACGTTTTACACATTTATATTTTATTTAAGCTGTAGTCCGTAAATTTTGACTCTTTGTCGCCATCTCTGTTAGAATTCTTACTTGCATGCGTTGTGAGTCAGCAGGCTTCAGCACAGATGAATCTAATGTTGTCAGTCACCACACCAGTGTGGATATTTACTGTACTTCACCATCACAGATTCTAGCCTACGTCTTGGAATATATGACCCAAATAAGAATTTTCACCATATATTGTCATCTTAACATGTAAGTAACAAGTCTGCCACGTTTGTTCTGACCAACTGAGGAAAAAAGCATTACCATGAATCTCGCTATCAATGATGATTTAATCTAAAGATCGGTTAGCTCATATCACATAATTATTATTATTGTTATACTTTATTCTCAAATTATTAATGTTAACAACATCAGCATTGCGTGACTGAGTATAGTGTGTATTAGCGTGTAGATTTCAATTTCTGTACAGTCTAATCTAATTGTCATGCCATTCGAATTTCATATTAAGAAATTCTTTTAACCCAAAAAGCAAATTATGCTCCTTTGAACTGGTTTTCTTTAAAAATATAAATCTTGTGTAATCCCAGGCTATCTGTAATCAGAAGAACATTTAAAACTGGAATATAATTTAATTTCATTCACATGTGTTTCATAAACACAATCCTTTATGGATTAGACAATCCACCATCAAAATGATACATTTAATTATTCTAGCTGCAGTGAGAAAAGGCTATAAACGATCCACCACCTGCAGGATCCCCACATGTGATAGCCTAGTAGCCTGGACAACTTCTTTGTTTACAGACGTGACGTAATGACGTAATGACGTAATGACGCAGTGCCATGCTCGAATTACCCACCTGTACCACTCAAATTATAATTATAATTATTATTATTATTATTATTATAAGCTAACTGTTGTGAATCGGGCTAAAGTAAGGCAATAGTTTTGAACACTGGCTGGTTATGTACTTCCTCAAATATTGATTTTGGATCATTTTTAACCAAAAAAAAGTTACGGACTGCAGTTTTAAATTTACAATGTTGATTTGGCCGAAGCTTTTATTCAAAGCGACATAGGCTATTTGAGGGTTACAAAAAAAAAAAAATATTTTAAGATGACAATAAACACGAGAAGTGTGTAGATGAAGGCATGGAATGAGTTTTCAGTTGTCTTGAAGATTGTGAGGGAGTGGGCTGTCCGGATGGAGTTAGGTAGGTCATTTCACCTACAGGGTATGGTGAAAGAAAGCATCCTTGAGACTGATTTTGTGCCTTTCTGCGATGAGACCATGAGCCGCTGCTCATTTACCGACCACAGGCTTCTGAAGGGGATGTGGGTATAGGCTACATGTAGGAGAGAGCAGATGCACACACTTTTTAAGATGCACAATGTTTAGAAATTGAGCACACGTGAGGCTTCAGTCATAACAACAACCCAATAAAACCTGTTTTATTTTACTTGGAGTGGTTGAGATCACATGATCAGGTGAATAATGCTTACCTTATCTCAGAAACCTCCTATTAAGGTATCTGACAATACAGCTCACAGAATAAATTAATCATGACTGAATAAAGTAGTTCAACGATGACATGGGTTACTATAAACTGCTGAATGATGCTGCATTCTCACCACTAAGTGTTAAGTGTACTGTATGTCCAAGATAACTGACATAATGGCCGAAGCAACAAAATGAATAAACGTACCTCTACAGGACTGAAATTATTAAGCAGTTTTGTCATCATTTTTATGATTATTTCTTACAAAGAACAAGAAATTGAGAAAATATTATTCATAAAAAACTTTTGACAGGTTGTGTTGCAAACATGCAGGAAATCATTTTGTGTGGCATGTTGCATGTGACAATCGTACAGAAAAGAGAGACATGCAGGTGCATCTCAATAAATTAGAATGTTGTGGAAAAGTTCACTTATTTCAGTAATTCAACTCAAATTGTGAAACTCGTGTATTAAATAAATTCAATGCACACAAACTGAAGTAGTTTAAGTCTTTGGTTCTTTTAATTGTGATGATTTTGGCTCACATTTAACAAAAACCCACCAATTCACTCAACAAATTAGAATATGGTGACATGCCAATCAGCTGATCAACTCAAAACACCTGCAAAGGTTTCCTGAGCCTTCAAATTGGTCTCTCAGTTTGGTTCACTAGGCTACACAATCATGGGGAAGACTGCTGATCTGACAGGTGTCCAGAAGACAATCATTGACACCCTTCACAAGGAGGGTAAGCCACAAACATTCATTGCCAAAGAAGCTGGCTGTTCACAGAGTGCTGTATCCAAGCATGTTAACAGAAAGTTGAGTGGAAGGAAAAAGTGTGGAAGAAAAAGATGCACAACCAACCGAGAGAACCGCAGCCTTATGAGGATTGTCAAGCAAAATCGATTCAAGAATTTGAGTGAACTTCACAAGGAATGGACTGAGGCTGGGGTCAAGGCATCAAGAGCCACCACACACAGACGTGTCAAGGAATTTGGCTACAGTTGTCGTATTCCTCTTGTTAAGCCACTCCTGAACCACAGACAACGTCAGAGGTGTCTTAGCTGGGCTAAGGAGAAGAAGAACTGGACTGTTGCCCAGTGGTCCAAAGTCCTCTTTTCAAGTGAAAGCAAGTTTTGTCCTAGAGTCTGGAGGAAGGGTGGAGAAGCTCATAGTCCAAGTTGCTTGAAGTCCAGTGTTAAGTTTCCACAGTCTGGGATTATTTGGGGTGCAATGTCGACTGCTGGTGTTGGTCCATTGTGTTTTTTGAAAACCAAAGTCACTGCACACGATTACCAAAAATTTTTGGAGCACTTCATGCTTCCTTCTGCTGACCAGCTTTTTACAGATGCTGATTTCATTTTCCAGCAGGATTTGGCACTTACCCACACTGCCAAAAGCACCAAAAGTTGGTTAAATGACCATGGTGTTGGTGTGCTTGACTGGCCAGCAAACTCACCAGACCTGAACCCCATCGAGAATCTATGGGGTGTTGTCAAGAGGAAAATGAGAAACGAGACCAAAAAATGCAGATGAGCTGAAGGCCACTGTCAAAGAAACCTGGGCTTCCATACCACCTCTGCAGTGCCACAAACTGATCACCTCCATGCCACGCCGAATTGAGACAGTAATTAAAGCAAAAGGAGCCCCTACCAAGTATTGAGTAAATATACAGTAAATGAACATACCTTCCAGAAGGCCAATAATTCACTAAAAATGTTTTTATTTTTTATATATATTTTTTTTATAAGTATTCTAATTTGTTGAAATAGTGAATTGGTGGGTTTTTGTTAAATGTGAGCCAAAATCATCACAATTAAAAGAACCAAAGACTTAAACTACTTCAGTCTGTGTGCGTTGAATTTATTTAATATAGGAGTTTCACAATTTGAGTTGAATTACTGAAATAAATGAACTTTTCCACAACATTCTAATTTGAGATGCATCTGTATATGACCATGGACCACAAAACCAGTCATAAGGGCCAAATTTTCAGTATTGAGATTTATACATAGCCTAAAAGCTGAATAAATAAGCTTTCCATTGGTGTATGGTTTATTAGGATAGGACAATATTTGGCTGAGATGCAACTATTTGAATAATTGGAATCTGAGGGTGCAAAAAAAAATCAAAATATTGAGAAAATTGCCTTTAAAGCTGTCCAAATGAAGTCCTTAGCAATGCAAATTACAGATCACTGGAACTGTGTGAAGTCCCTTCATGCTTCAAACGCTCCACCATCATCCCCCACCCCAAAGAAATCCAAAATTACAGGACTAAATGACTACAGGCCTGTGGCTCTAACGTCTTTGGTCAAGAAGTAATTTGAAAAACTGGTGCTGGCCCACCTGAAAGACATTACTGGACCCTTGCTGGATCCTCTTCAGTTTGCCTACAGAGCAAACAGGTCTGTGGACAATGCAGTCAACATGGGACTGCATTATGTTCTGCAACATCTAGACAGACCAGGGACTTATGTGAGGATCCTGTTTGCGGACACTATCTACTACCTTTAACACTATCATTCCAAACCTCCTCCTGCCCAAACTAACTCAGCTCTCTGTGCCCACCTCCATCTGTCAGTGGATCACCAGCTTCCTGACAGACAGGCAGCAGCTAGTGAGGCTGGGAAAATACATATCCAGCACCCGTACGATCAGCACTGGAGCTCCTCAGGGCTGCGTTCTCTCCCCACTGCTATTCTCCCTGTACACCAACGACTGCACATCTAAAGACCCCTCTGTCAAGCTCCTGAAGTTTGCAAACGAGACCACACTCATCGGCCTCATTCAGGACGGTGACGAGTCTGCTTACAGACAAGAGGTTAAAGAGCTGGCTGTCTGGTGCGGTCTTAACCTGGAGCTCAACACGCTCAAAACAGTGGAGATGATCGTGGACTTCAGGAGAAACCCTCCTGCACTCCCCCCACTCACCATCATGAACAGCACTGTAACGACAGTGGAGTCATTCAGATTCCTGGGCACCACCATCTCCCAGGACCTGAAGTGGGACACTCACATTGAGTCCATTGTGAAAAAGGCCCAGCAGAGGCTGTACTTCCTTCGTCAACTGAGGAAGTTCAACCTGCCACAGGAGCTGCTGAAACAGTTCTACTCCGCCATCATTGAATCCGTCCTCTGCACTTCAATAACTGTCTGGTTCAGCTCAGCTACCAAATCTGACCTCAGAAGACTACAGAGTGTAGTCCGGACTGCTGAGCGAATCATGATACAACCCTCCCCACTCTCCAAGAACTGTACTCATCCAGAATGAGCAAAGGGGCTGTCAAAATCACTCTGGACCCCTCACATCCAGCACACTCCCTCATTGAACTGTTGCCGTCTGGTCGACGCTACAGAGCTCTGAGCACCAGAACACACACCATTTATACACTTATTTATCTATCACGCATACTTAGTCTACATTTCAATTTGCACATAATATACCTGTACATACAAAACTGTCTATTGTAATATACCTGTACAATTGTCAATTTGTTTATTGTTACTCCCTATTTACATGTTTTATTTTTTTAAATCTTATTTTATCTGTTTTTGTTCTGTCACTGTCATTCTGTTGCGCTGTGGAAGCTTCTGTCACGAAAACAAGTTCCTCGTATGTGTAAACATACCTGGCAATAAAGCTCATTCTGATTCTGAAGTTTTAATATTTACAGTAGGAAATTTTCAAAATATCTTCATGGAACATGATCTTTACTTAATATCCTAATGAATTTTGGCATAAAAGAAAAATCAATAATTTTGACCCATACAATGTATTTTTGGATGTTGCTACAAATATACCCCAGCGACTTAAGACTGTTTTTTTTTTTTTTTTTGTGATCCAGGGTAATATATATATTAAAAAAAACATAAATACAAAGATTACATTTCTTGATTTCTGATTTGTTTGTCATCTTAGACATTCTCATTTGTCATTGACTTTAATAATGCAATTGTCTCAGGCTTTGCTCTCGGCAACACTATTGTGTCAAAGACCAAAGGCATCTGGATGTGGTGTGTCCCTCACCCTAATAAATAAGGGCACACTCTTGTGCTGCTGGACACAGAGGGACTTGGGGACGTGGCAAAGGTGAGGAGGAAAATCACACAGTATGCATAGAAATGTTATCTCTATAGGAATAAAATCTACCATTAACTTGTGCTTTCACTTTCCATTAATTACCAGACAAGAAAAATTATTTGGACTTTACGTACAAGTTCTAAACTGGATGGCCATTTGCTTCTAAATGTAAATAATTGGCCACTTTCTGGCACTCGTGTACTTTAATTTCAGGGGGATGAGAAACACGACACATGGATCTTCTGCCTGGCTGTTCTTCTCAGCAGTACACTAGTGTACAACAGCTTAGGAGTCATTGACAACACAGTACTGGAAAAGCTGCAGTATCCTTCTCACACACACACTCACACACACTCTCTCACACACACACACAATGTATTCAGAGTTAACAGTCAATAAATGGCGCCAGTGTTATTCCTCCTGAACAGTGCTGAATGTAGCTATGTTACAGCGCTGACGGAGAACATTCGCATGAAGGCAAAATTGGGTCAACATGAGGACGAGTCAGAAGATTTCATGCATGTTTTTCCATCGTTTGTCTGGGCTGTTCGGGACTTTACTCTGGAACTGATAAAGAAGGATAAACCAATAACATCAGACGAGTATCTGGAGGGCGCATTGAAACTCAAATCAGGTGGGAAAAAAAGAGATGACATTAAATACATACAGAACAGTCTTTTAATAAAAAATAAAAAAAAAGCCATTACAATTTTTGTCCTGTTGAAAAACATTTTAGAACCATTTGAACCAGATTACTGTGAATTATATGATGCTCTGTACAGCTAGTGAAACATTTGTCATAATTGACCTTATGCACGGTTACTTCCTGGTTGTAGATAAGACAGCTCAGTCATTTCCGGTCAAGTGTACTGTGCCATAAGAGAAGCCTCCTTTACTCGGTTTCTCTACATAATCCATTCACAATTTGGAGAAAAGTTTTATTTGTCTAAGAGGACCAAATGTTCACCTATACTGTTTCAGGAATGACAAACGCGAATGTTTAATTTATGCGAGTGAATCCATTAAATTATGCGGCGAGTCATTGCTATGATTGACAGCGGCAACGGAATGAATCATCTGACAAGCCGATGTCAGAATTGAACTGTGCATTAAGTGATTTAGATTAAATTCAGACTAACAAAACTACAGGTCTGTGTTGGATAAAACTTAAACGATGCATTAGGTATTTAAATAATTCAGCATTATAAGCTGTCGACTGGCCTTATTTATTTATTTCTTTAAATGACTTTGTGACTTCCTGCACTTGCTATACTTCATACTTCAGTGCGATAAAGTACTAAATTTGTTAATAATTATTTTATAATAAATCAGAAGACGTGAAAAAAACTAGGTAGTTGAAATGGCAGCTGCAGCTAATGATTGATTCTATAGGCTACTGCCATCTCCTGGTTATAACGGCAATTTCATCTAAAGTCTTTATTTTTCGCCGAGACACGTTTTTGGCACATTTCTTCATGTCGTCTTCATGAATGAAAAGTGAACCTTTAATAATGCGAATTTTACTGCACAGAGTTGAGAAATAATAAAGGCTTTAAAATTGTATAATATTTTAAAAATGTGTTTATAGCTATGAAGGTAATATATTGATTATTGAGAATACCATTAAGACCGCCTAACCGCCTGACGATAGTGTTTATTTGTCTCTACCTATATATAGCACATATAAAATGAGCTTCACCGGAAGATTAAGAGCTGGCTTATCTTTATCCGGAAGTTCTAAAAAGCGCTCCGTGCATATGGTCAATTGCATACATAATGACTGTCTCCAAACAAATTTTCAAAATTTGACATCTTTCTTTATAACATTGAAGTGTCCATTATATACAGTAAATTGGCACTCGAAATGTAATGTATAAAGTTTATAAAATATAATGAATAAAATATTATAGTTTTGGTCCTTGATTCTGATTATGAGAACAGTTCCAGTTTTTATTTGAACTCCGTGAGGCATGTTTGCACCTCTGTTGCGGTTTACTCTCACTGTCAGGGACTATTTATGTAGTGAAAGGTTGGTAATTACTATACTATTACCATTAAAATATTATACATATATTTTGCCTTTAATATATGTATTGTGTGGTAACCATTTATAAAAGCAATAAGCTGCTGAAGCTGTGGTTTACAGTGAATTTAGAACAGCTAAGGGTTTTTTTGGGGCTTATTGCGTTAATATCTCATGATTCCATAATTATCGTATTTAGGTAACTCACCTCAGACTGAGAAGTATAACCTGCCCCGCCGCTGTCTGCGCAATTTCTTTGCGGTGAGGAAGTGCTTTGTGTTCCCTCGGCCTGCTAGTACGCAAAACATGAGGAGAATGGAGCAGCTGTCTGAGAAAGATCTGGAGTCAGAGTTCCTTGAGCAGGCAAACACCTTCTGCCGCTACGTCTACAACAATGCAGAGCCAAAAACCGTGAGTGGAGGCCGTGCAATTACTGGAACAGGTGTGTCCCTTTATGACAGTTGTTAATCTATTCTGAGAACCAATGATTAGTGGACTGTGTATAAAAGAACATACATTTGACTGAACTATGGAGCTGTGTTAGCTCTGGCTAATCTTGCTGAGGTTTACGTAGAGGCGATTCGCAGCGGGAATGTTCCGTGTCTGGAGAACACAGTGGTGTCTCTGGCTAAGATCCAGAACGTCCGTGCAGTGGACGAGGCCCTGCAGTGCTACATGACAGAGATGCTCAGCATGGCTCAGCTTCCTATGCTCCCAGAAGAGCTGTCCAACATCCACACAGATGCAGAGAAGAAGGCCGTTGAAGTTTTCATCACCATGTCCTTCAATGACAATGACCAGATCTACCAACAAGAGCTCATGGTAAAGTAGTAGCTGCTGACAAAAAAAATTAGGGACAAACAGGAAAACAGTGACAGACAGATATAAACATGGAGAGAAAGAAATGATCTAAACAGTGTCCTAATTTGCACACTTGCACTATGCACTAAATGTACTTATACACGTACCATCAAATTGAACTAAATGATCTTTAAATGGTTTACATATTGTAATATTTAGAATAAATGTGCAATGCATTAAAAGTAATTAATTAAAAGTATTTTGAAATATGAACCTTCAAAACTTAGTGCTACACTTGTATTTATTATAGTGAGTAAGTGCACAGATTGAAGTAATGGAGATTCAATCCATGTACATTATTCTGTCTTAATAACAAAAGTATAGACCGTTTTGCTCTCTCTGATTTCTTCTCATGATTTAGGGGAATATTTATGATGAATATCAAGATATGTGCCAGCAGAATCATCAAGTGTCTGTCATGCAGTGTGAGGAGGTTCTGCATGGGGTGTTTGATAAGCTGGAAAAAAGCATTTCTGATGGATCATACCTGAGATCTGGAGGATACCAACAATACATAGACGTGCTCAGACATCTGACCAATGACTACAGAGCAAAAACACAATTACAAATAGCGGTACAGTTCACACACGCATGCTTTTATTGTGTTTATTTGTTCTGGAGAGTCACATAACAGCACAGATTAACATCCTTAATGCTCATGAAGATAACATGAAAAAAGATAACAGTCATGAAACCGAAACGCACGCTCACTCTCAAGTTGTTCCAAATCTGTGTGCTGTAGTTATTTTTATGTGAATCACAAAATGAGAAATTCTGAAGAATGCACATGCTACTTTTTATGCTAACAATACTTTGTAATGATCAGGGCTGTCAAGTTTAAAAAAGGACAAATTAAACACCATGGAAATAGTCCATATAACTCATGGACTTGTGCTTATATTTCAAGTTATCTGATGATATGCTTCACGAGATATGGAATATAGTACACAAGTCATCTGGGCAACTTTGATGGTAATTTGGAGCTTGGTAGGCAGCCATGATAACTATGAACTGTTATTGCATGTGAAATAGCAGCATCAACATTCCTCATTATAACACTGTTGGTTTGTTGCAACATGATGGAACAAACCTCTGTTCAATTAAGTATGGTTTGCTACAAAACTCACATTTTAAAAAAAAGATATTTTGAATGATTAGAAATGGCTTTTTTTTCTCCACAGAGCGAGGATGTATTGAGAAAGTTTTTGAAAGCAAAGGAAGAGGCTGGAAATATGATTCTACAAGCTGACCAATCTCTCAGCGCAGAGGAACAGGAGAAAGAGGGTACAGTTCTAATCAGCTGCACACATTTCTATCAATCAAGGCTCTCAATAATACAGTGCAATGATTTCAATCAGAGAATGAACAATAACTGACAGATTTTGTGACTGATTTATACTCACACTGTCTTGTGTGCCTACACAGATAAATCTAGTTAATAGATATTTCTCTATACAGTGCAGAGATTAAAGAATGAGATTGTAGAGCAGCAGAAAAGAAGCCTAGAGGAACACAACCGGTTACAGGAGCCGGCGTTTGAAGACATGCAAAGAACCCACGATGAGCATGTGAATCAGATCATTCGTCAGATGGAAAGAGAGCAGGAAAGAATCAGGAGAGACAATGAACGAGTCCTGGAAGCCGAACTAAAGGTAAAAAGGGATACTTCCTCTGAAAACTCTCACATGATTAAAGTTGTGCTTTAAGGTGAAACCTGTGTTCCCAGATGTAAAGAAAATACTAATCACAATTTGGTGTGAATATGGAAGAGTTTTTTTTTTTTTTTTTTTTTTTTTTTCCTATTTAAAAAATTGTTTACTAAAGGTATGAATGGAGTATTATGTGCAATATGCTTTTTGGCTTGAATTAATTGCAGAAGTGCTCAAGTTTAGAGGAATATTTGATCCCACTTTATATTAGGTGGCCTTAACTGCTATGTACTTATATTTACATTAATCATTTGATACATTGCACTTACATTTTTAAAAATACCTATACGTACTTACATCTGTAATTAATTTCTGTAATTACATTTATAATTACACTGTCAACCCATCCCTTACACATTAACCCACCCTTAAACCTACACATACCACCAAACCTGTCCCTAACCTTACCCGTATCCCACCTCAATAGCAGCAATAGTGTTTTGCAATACAATATGAACACAATAAGTACATTGTACTTATTTTTTGATGTAAGTACATAGTAGTTAAGGCCACTTAATATAAAGTGTAACCGAATATTCATTGTATGTTTTATGAATATAAATTTAATGTCAGCACTGTAAAGAATAAGGGAAAGAAAGGATTAAATTGAGCATTTTACCAGATTTATTAAATCATGCTTTCTTTAAATGCATATAAACTGTAAAAATAATTTTTGAAGTTTTAAATCAAACTAAGAGAGTGTTTTACAAGAAAATTTACAAGAAAATTGCCAATTCTTTGTAAAATTTTCAATTTCTACACCAATGATTTTTCAATGTATACAAAATAAACAAATGTAAGAGATAATGTAGAACACATTTGTAGAAAACCTTTCTATGCAAAATACGTAGAATATGCATGACTTCCAGGAACAGTTTGACTTGGAGATGTTTTAGCATGATTAGATGTTAAACTCTATTGTCTTGAGTTTACAAACTGCTCTACAGACTGTTTTTAAGGTTTACTGAATGTGCTTATGGTCAAGTTTAGGATTAGACATTCTTTATTCAATTGCTGTTTGTGTTGCAGGAAAAGGAAGCTCTTCTACAGCAGGGCTTTCAGCAGGAGGCTGACCGGATGCGGAGTGAGATTGACAGCCTAAAATCAGATATGAATAAACAGGAGACATCTCAACCCTCCACAGTGAGCACGATTTTGGATGGTATCGGCACTGCAGCGACTTTTTTCTTGCTTCATTCCTAAATTAGCTGGTGTTGGTCTGTCCTTGCTTTCTAAACGATTTTGAAAATGCATATACATTATTCACATACTCACCTAAACATATATATTACCTTCTAATACAGCAGGCATACAGCATACACCGATCAGGCATAACATTATGACCACTGACAGGTGACGTGAATAACACCGATTATCTCTTCATTATGGCACCTGTTAGTGGGTCGGATATATTAGGCACTAGTGAACATTTTGTCACGCTACTGCTGAACTCCGAGATGCACAGATTTAGGTAATTCACACACAGTTAATCTCTCTCTCTCTCTTTCTAATAACTGCATTAATAACTACATTATCCTACTGTCAATGGCTCAAGCCTTGGTTGTGTGACTAGCTCAAAAATGATGTTTTGGAATTAGCAACAGAGGTGTGGGATGATAAGCGGAAGAAATTTCTTGAGGTACGGTAACCATAGTATAAGCAGAATAATTGACTCTGGTCCATTGAATTATTAGAAAATAACGCACTCCGCTTCCTTCTTCCCATCATTTCATGTGGTGTGCATTAATTTCTGATAATTCAACGGCCAGTCGTCAACAATTCCTTACACGCTCAAAAAAACAGTATGTATTTGTATAGTTGTTCTACTGTAGATATATATACACATACACAAAAACATATTATAGCCTTTATTTATTTATAGTTAGTTGGCATATCAACTGACAAGCAAGCACCAACATTTGTTGTGAGTTATCAAAGTGACTGCCGCCTTTTCCATGTAACATAAAACTAAAACTTAATAAAAGGGGACATATACAGACATAATAAATTCAGACATAATTTAACTAAAATTAAAGTAAATGAGTACAAATCAAACGACGGTAGTTTATCAGTAATGCTACACACACACACATGCTAAAAAACAACAACTTACTTACACATAGTAAGAAATGGTTATAAAAACTGAAACAGAAATTAAACAAGTAGTAGGAAAGAGGAAAAATAAAAAGCGATACTTATCCTTTGCCGGTGTCCCTGCCCGGTGGAGTCGCACGGTAGAGTCAATGGTCTTCTTTACACTCTTCGGTCTTCACACGAGAAATTATCCTGCGAACTTCCAACTGACAGAGCAATATTTGGCCATTTTAAAATGATGACTTTGGCCTATACGCGTGTGTAGTTGGTTGACAGTGAACAATAGTGTGGTACTTTGTGTTTAAAGGTTTAGCTAACAAACCAAAGTTCTTAAACTGAAGAAGAGTGTATTCATCACTTTTTGTTTTTGTTTGCTTGTAATCAGATGGAAGAAACTCTGCTGTTTATTTTTACAGCTGAATGTAGTGACTGCAGTTTTCTGTGAAATATAATAAATATTTCTTGATTCAGGCTGATTGTGTCTTGTACAGCACATTATGAACATGCTAGTTAATGTGAGAATTGAAACCTGCACTTAGTTCTCAGTTAAGGGGAAACGTACTGGTCGTGTGTATTGTGCATGCCTTTGCAAATACCTCCTTCCTTATCTGTGCTGAAGACATTACTGCCTGGTGATATTGTTGGTTCCTTTCATCCTTGAACATTCCTTACCTCCTAGCTGTCACATGTCTGCCCTTCTGAGTTCCTGTTTTTCCTTATTTGGTTTAGTTCCGATTCTTATTAGTTCATTATCGTTCATTGTCCCTACCTGATTTGCATTTCCTTGTTTGCTCGTTTGTTCCTGTCATTTTATAAGTCCTCAGTTTTCCCCTCATTATTTATCCGATCTTTAACGTCATTAAAAGGAATGTGTTGATGCTATTTCGTTCTCCTGTCCTTCATTTATATTTTCTACAACCACGAACCCGTGACACTAGCCCATGACATTTATGTGCCAATGTATCTTTGGCATTGAGTATATATTCCCTTGCCAAACAAACCTCTGAAGAAGCTTGAACATGGAACACTGTCTCCCGTGTCTGTTTCTTTCTGCAGTTTTGCATTATGTTTGATGTGGCTGAGAATATTTGGGGTACAGGGAAATAACCTAACGGTTAGGTAATGTACGGCATGGGAGCACACTACTGTTTTGGATTTTAAAGTTAGCAAGAGCTAGTAAGCAGCCATGATGACAAGAGAATTCAGACTTTAACAGCGAAAACCTCAAAAAGCCAAAGTCCAAGCACTTTTAAACTAATCCTTTTGGTTAGAGTTAGTTTACAGTAGATTTTAAAAAAATTCTAGGAACCACAAGATAACATGCTGTAATTGAAATGCTTTAAAAATGTTGTAAAATCACCTTCTTGGTATTAAAATACTTTAACCACTACTACTACTACTACTACTACTACTACTACTACTACTACTAAAAAAAAAAAATAACATCTGTATATTACAATCATCTGTTTTAAAAATACTAAAATACAACTAAAATAAAGTTCTATGGCAAATCTGTGCCAAGGACTAGAACTACAAAGATTGGGCAACCATCGAAGTTCTTAGAAACAGTAACAACTTCTCAGTTACACTGGAAAAAAAAAAAAAGAATTCATTTTGCAGTATGACTGTGTAATTTTGGTATGACAGCCTCTTCGAGTAATGTTCATAACAGACCTTATTTTACACAACCAGTATGCAATTCCTGAGAACACCTATGGAAAAAGTAGCCTTCTGGATTGGCCTAAACATTTATGATGATTTGCAGTGTACACGTGTGCATTTCTAGCATCCTAAATCCTTTCCCTTGTTTTTAGTAAATAAATAAATGTTCACAAGAAATTTGTTCCATCAATTTCTAAGGATGAACTTGGGAGTCAAATTGACTCCAAAAATGGGAAAAGGAATGAAAGAAGTTTGTGATGACAGAAGCTTTGAAAAGTCTGAACCTACATTGTTTAAAGAATG
Source organism: Acrossocheilus fasciatus (assembly GCA_036784905.1). Classification (NCBI taxonomy): domain Eukaryota; kingdom Metazoa; phylum Chordata; class Actinopteri; order Cypriniformes; family Cyprinidae; genus Acrossocheilus; species Acrossocheilus fasciatus. The sequence continues at coordinate 27,366,852 of CM071939.1, forward strand.
TAATGCTTACATCCAAAAAACAGATTTTTTTTTTAAAAAAACTGTATGAAAGAATGTGAAATAAAGGTCTACAAAATACTCTTACTAAGTTGAGTTGAGTCATCTTTATTTATACCGAGCGTCATACAATATAGATTGTTTCAAAGCAACTTTACAGGAAAATAATGATTCAAGTGAGGCAAACAAAATTCAGCTCTAAAAAAGACAATAGTAAATATTCAATTATTCAGTTGAAGTCAGTTCATTGTTGATTCAGTTTGGTTAAATAACTGTGTGGGGTGGGGTTCCAGATAGATGTGGGAAGATCATTCCACCAGACAGGAACGGTGAACGAAAATGTTCAGGGAAGTGATTTTGTGCCTCTCTGTGATGGCACCACGAGGTGTTGCTCACTTGTATATCTCAGACTTCTGAAGAGGAAGTAGATTCTCAAAAGTGAGTGGAAGTAGGAGGGTGCTGAGCCTGTCGCTGTTCTAGAAGCAAGAATCAATGTCTTGAACTTCATGCGAGCTGCAACCAGAAGCCGGTGCAGAGAGAGATAAAGAGAGGTGTGACGTGGGCCCTTTTGGGCTCCTTGAAGACCAGTCGTGCTGCATCATTCTGAATCATTTGTAGAGGTTTGATGAAAATCCAACCAGAAGAGTATTGCAGTAGTCCACCCTAGAAATGACAAGGGCCTGGACAAGAAGTTGTGCTGCATGCTCCGTTAGGAAGGGCCTGATAGTATATCAGAATTCATAGCATTTGAACAACAGTAGTGAAAAGTACCCAGACGACCTACTAAATCCAGTGAGATTCTGAAACTCCCATACACAAGTACATACTTTTATTACACAGTATACAGTACATTAAGTAGTACACTACTCGTTAACAAAACACAGTCCAATTAAATAAAAGCCTACTTTGTGTCTTGTTAGCTAAATGAATAAATCAATCAATCTGTGATGCAACAGTGATTTGCCTGGAAAAGGTCACTCTACTTTGAGTCCTTTCATCTGCACTCTATAATTAAGAACAGTTGGAAGGATTTCTGCCAGAGCTCTTAAAAGAGGCATCACATATTCCTTCATGAAACCACCAGAAATTCCCTTTTTTAGATTTGTTATCTCTTCATTCAGGAGATCAGCTTTCTCATTAAAGCCTTTCTTTAGCATCTCCTCCTGCTCCTTCAGCTTGCTATCAATGGCTCTCTCCATCTCCTGCTGCTGCTGCTCCAGCTCCTTGTTGAACTTCTCCTGCATCTGCCTCATTTGGTCCTCCTGCCGCTCTTTCTCTGCCTTCATCATTCGCTCACTCTCAATGCGTTTCTCCTCTTCCTCTTTAAACTTCTGTTCCAGCAGAGCATTTTTTTCCTTTTCCTCTGTCCATCAACAAAGAAAACAAAAAATGATTTGAAATATGATATTAATACCAAACCTCCAGAACCTGAACTCCAAGATACCTTAGAGATGCTCTTGAGTAACAATTTGGGTTTTTGGGTTAATTAAATTACAAATGCTCCAGAATGAAACAGCGTAATGAATTACAAATATTCATTAGGCTGGTAAAGATTTACCCTGAATCTTTCTGTCATTTTCAGTGAGTTTTGTGTCCATGTGGAGGATGCTGTTTGCTTCTGGTCCTCGTTCATTCAGAAACTCATTCAGCACGGCCTCAGCCTGCACATAAACATGCCTTATTAACATTTACTGTATAGACATGCTCATCCCTTCATGTATATTCAAAGAACAAATTCACAGAAACACCATGTCCTCACCGATACACCTTTATTGGGTTCTCTGCGGTACTGTTCAACAATGGCGTCTCTGTCTCTGCAGTAGAGTTCATATCCTCCAGACTGACTGTACTCTCCATCCTGCAGCCGTTTATTCATGTCAGAGAACAGATTCTTCAGCAGATCTCGGCACTTTCTCTCTGATGCCATCACATTCTCTTGCAGCAGGCCTACATAGTACATACCTATGTCTTTCTAAACACATAAACACACATACATACGTCACATATACATGCTGGGAAAAGTCTACTATACTACCATAGCTGAGTTACAGAATGATCATCTGCGCACCTCTTCAGCTTTCATAAAATAAAGAGACTAATTTTTTCCTTGTGCACATAAGAGCAATATCTAAACACTTCAACTAACTATCATTTAACAATGCACAATGAAACAAGGCTTTGCATATTTACGAATATATTCAAATAACAGCTGCATTATTGTGTGAGGTGCATTTGAAACTCACCATCAGTTTTTTCAGGTATTCTCCTTTTTCATCTTTAAAGGAGCGTTTCATAAACTCAGCGGTGGCCAGACTGCTGAACTTCTGGTGCTCGGAGGAAATATCATCCACACCTACTGGGAACTTGTTCTTCACCTGCAAAGAACAGCATGTTTTGTCACTGAATGGCTGTAACAATTCAGTTCAGCTTAAAAAAAAAATGAATAACTCAAAACAAAAGCACACATCAATGGAAAACTCAAACAAGGTGCTCAACAAAAAAACAAATTGATCATGAAAACAGAAGAGTCGACACACCTAGGCTCCAAAAATACAAAAATGTAACTATCACATAGGTGACGCTTCAAGCATGCAGGCGGACCAGTCTGATGAAGAGGCTGCGTACCTGAAATGTCACATATGTGATAAACTGCTATTACATTTTTGGAGCCTAGGTGTGCCGACTTTTTTCTATTTTCATGCTGAATATTATCATATAAATGGTTAACAGACAAATCTCTGAAACTAATGCCTTCCCAAGTGATCTACATATATGTATGTATAATTAAATTTAATGTTATATTAATCAAATAACAGTCGCTTCCAAAATACATATCTTTTAACTAAAAACCCCACTAAAGCCAAGCTAAAGCAACTTTAGAGAAGTAAAGCACAGTTTGATGACTAACTGAGTGAATATGAGAATGTGTGTCATACCTTTTCCATCCCAATCCGATACGCTTTCAGAGCTTCTTGAACAGCTGTCTGGTTCTGTAGATTTGCAAGAGCAACAACTGCATTGTCCAGACAGGGCACCTTACCACTGCTGATTGTGTCCACATAAATCTCTACCAGATGTCCGAGCACTGACAACACACACAAACAGATTTAATTTGTAATTATAAAAGCATATGGGTCTGAACAATCAGTTCTCTCAATATTAAACACTCACATTTGCCAGTAACTCTGTGTCCTCCTTTCACTGTTTTAACGACACTGTTGTGAAAGATATGTTCACAAAAACGTCTTGTGACCTTCAGAAAATCGGGTACAAGGTCCTGTTCTTGCAAGCTTTCTAAACGTGTCATGTTTTCAGGTGAGGCTGGAGAAGGGAACACAAAACACTTCCTGGGGGACGGGAAATAGTTTCGGATGCATTGACGAGGCAGGTTGTAGTCACTGACTTTCTTGTTCACACCTTTTAGGAGAAAATAACACATTTTTACCAAATTGGAGTAAGAAAGATTTTATTTTTTCAGTCTTCAGTCGTTGTTTATTGACATGTTTCAAATTCTAGCAATGTTTAAGTGTATTTTAAATACCTTTCTTGAGCTGGAGAGCAAATTCAAGGTACTCGTCCTCAGTCACCCTCTTTCCATCAATTACCAATTCCAAGGTGAAATCTCTCACGACCCAGGTGAATGATGGGAAAAACTGCACAAACTTACAATCCTCTCCTTCCTCCTCATCTGCTGCATTCGTCGATCTGATCTTGATCTGCTCAGTGAGCTCAACAACATATCTGCAGCTCATTAAGGAATAACATCTTATAAAGTGCATGTTTGTATACAGTATGTGACAGAGGAAGTGGGTTTTGAGATTAAAGGATACTGTAGCTTTTCTACAGCAGTGTTATCAATAGTGCCCCGGCTGTTGTACACCAGAGTGCTGCTGAGCAGAACAGCCAGACAGAAGATCCAGCCGTCATTCTTAGAGTCTCCCTGAAACACACAGAGTCTTCATATCAAATCATCCACAATATATATCAAAAAGACTATTAAAGTCTACAGTTTTATTCTTGTCCTCACTTTGGCCACATCACCAAGTCCCTCTGTATCCAGCAGCACCAGAGTGTGTCCTTCTTTATAGGGGTGCGAGACACACCACATCCAGATGCCTTTGGTTTTCGACTCAATAGTATTGCCGAGAGCAAAGCCTGAGACAACCATGTTTTTTTACTATCATAATTAGCATGTAGCTAATATGCACACTTTAAGCTGGCATGTCTAGGCAGTTCTCTCACCTGACTGTTGTCCCGCCAGGCGGTTCATAAGGTAAGATTTCCCTGTACGGTAGAGTCCCACCACAGACACCACCACCACCGGCTCATTGATCCTACTCAGGAACTCGATGGCATCCTTACAGACGCTGAGTGATCCGTTCACGTTCTCCACCAAACATATGGGTGAAGGCATTAGTCTGGCTTTAGACATGCTGGCTCTCTCTAGCTCTTCCTGTTTGCTAAAGGAAAAACATGATTTGGTTACTGCAGACAGAATATTGTAAACAATATGTATAAAAACCTACAACAAAACAACTAATTCTACACTGACTTCAGTGAAATCTTTTATTAACTTCCATAAAAACAGTATGAAATGGTTACCGATAGGCAACTGTCAGTCCCTCAAATGCTTTATTACTTTACTAGAATTATAATTTTAGCTAGTTAGTAAGATATTTGCATGACTATACTGATTAGAAATGGCAAATGTCCATGACCTTTTGTCTAATATGTTTAATACTCGAAGCAAAAAATGGAGAAAGCTAATAATAGTGCCATACAAGACAGGTTAAATCACAAAATCAACATTTCCATATGAAAAAGAAATGAATATGAAAACATTTAATATCAGGAAATCAGGTTTGATTCATTTACTTATTTATATAACAGCTATAATACACTAAACAGGTAAATTACAAGGTTTTTTTAATGATAAAATATCTTTACGGGTGGAGTTGCAACTCTTAAATTCAGTGTGAGAGCTTGATTGACATGCGATCTGACCAATAATAACGCCGAATCCGGAATCTTCTGCGACAAACAAAACAGACAAGAGAGTAGATTAACGTCGGTGAACTTGATTTTACGTGTATTGACGGCTTTTCCCGGTTGAAACAAGGTTTCTTCTGATGTTCATATGCTATAACTAGTAAAGAGGAAAGAGGTGATCGGTTCACGTGCTTGAAGTGAGGCGCTACAGCAATCTGTCACAAGTTCAACACATTAAAGAGTCACAAAACTGTATTTGTCATATGAATGTAAAAAAAAAGAAAAGTTTGAATTCTGATACTTTGTTTTCCTTCCACAAGTAACCTGTCGTGTTGTCTGTAGTGTCCTCTTTGCTCCGCGATGTATTTTTCACTGTGTGAGGACGTCTGTCGAAAAGTCTTTCTGTCAAAAGTTTTTCACAAAATGTTTTTTGTAGCGTTGAGCGATGTTGCCAATCACAGACACATGTTGATTTCTTGAACATCTCTGATTGGCCATTGCTGTTCAAAACACTGGAATTTTTAAGACTAAAGAGTTTTGCACGCTGGCGAATTCTCTCATTGTATACAAAGTTTATACAAAATGTAAATAAGAGACCCATTGTGCAATGTAGAGAGCTTAATTTATTAATACTGTGGTCTATTGTGGTAAGATCGTGAAGAGAGTTAAAGGAAATGCTCTTCTTTAGGCTATAATATTGCACAAATATAAATTTTGAATAAATAGAAAAGATCACATACACTGTAAACAGCAAAGCTTCGGGAGTTCCTCATAATATTTCATATTTCGAAATTGCAATGTTTGACAACCATGGATGAGAGAAAAATACAATTTGTCATTGAGATGTGGAAGCGACTAACAGATATTTTTTTCTTTTTCAAAATATTTTTGAAATGTGTTTGCAATTATTTGTAAAAGCAATGCCTTGTGCATCCTAACTCTCACACAATGCTATATTCTTCTTGTGTTGAAAAGTTAAGTCTGATTGTATTGTAATATACTAGTCATCGTGACATTAACTATGTCTAGCTTATGTTTTTTTTTTAAAAAAAAAAACAACCCCAAACAAACCCCAACCCCACCCTCCGCAGGGATTCTTCTGATAGCCAGTTGAACTCAAAAGCTGACAGCCCAGAGTTATGGGAGCGGCCAGGTTTGACACAACAAACTTGTTCCTGTTAGGTTTTCAGAGCCCATTAATTTAAAAGGAACTACAGCCCTACAGGTGTAATTAAAAGCGTTAAATATTTATTAAATGAAAATATAATTACGTGCCATTAAAAATCAGACTGTAAACAAAATGTGCACAACTGAAAATCTTAAATAGATGTTCTACATTTGGTTTTGAATAAATGTAAATTAAGAAATTAAGAAATAAAACAAAGTTCACTTACCTAAACCTAATGTGTCTTGACTTTAGTTTAGGAGTAAAGACGGTCACGAGGCTCTCTCTCCCTCCGCGATAGTTTCTCTGCACGCACCGAACGGAATCACAGGTCTTATTTATAGGGCTGTAAGATTTTTGGAATCGAGTCCGATTCCGATTCCTGGTTCTGGAATCGATGGGATTCGATTCGGAGAATCGATTCCTCTGTTGTTTACGATTCTTTTTCTATTCTTGTTTTTTTTTTTTTTTTTTTTTTAGATCGAATGAACTCGCCATGACTGCAGGATATAAAGGTCGTAGAAAGTAGGCCTAAAAAAAATGACGATAAATTTCTATAGCTATGTTTGATTTTTAAATTGTAACTTTGTCTGTTTTGCCCGTGAAATTAGTCATAGCTCACTGCTCAGCAGGAATATCGCATGAATTGAACAAGACATTAAGTGTCTAAAATAAATGTGCACAGTTCAGCTGACTGTATGCTTTGGATAAAATTAACAAACTGTACATTGAAACAAAATAACCAGAACATTAACAATAACACTGACAGAGCTCGTGGTTTATCTGTCAATCAGATGCTCGGCTACTGATCTATGCTCGTGACGTTTTCTTTTAGCATTATCACTGGCTGATAGAAATAAAAAATAAAATACAATGAAAAAATAGTATTTTAGATGGAAATAAGATCCTCAATCACGTCATGATCTATTCTGTCGTGCAGCGCTCAAAATTGTGGACAACATAAGCCAGTTCCACTGTAAAATAACCCCTGAATATTTATTTATTTATTTATTGAACTGGTTCATTAAAACTATCCGAAAGAAACTTTTTCGTGGAAACGAATCAGACTTCTAATCACTTTTAGCGAGCATGAGGCGAAGGGTAAAAATGAAATAGATATTTATATATATATATATATATATATATAAATCTTTTCTCACAACTCTCGTAATTACCGCTTTTATCGAGCATGAGGCGAATGGTGCTTCTCAAACGGAAGGCTGCATCCTCAAATTCTGATGATCTCAGTACCGACTCGTTTTCTTTCAGTTTATTTTCGTGAATTTAAATGTGTGCAGCCTTAGTAGAATGCAGCCTTCCATTTGAGAGACACCCATAGATAAGCTTTGTTGAACTGAAAAAAAGCTCTGAATGAGGAGTCGATTCCACTTGATGGGATCGATTCGACTCTCGATTCCCAGCGCCTCTGGAATTTGGAATCGATTCCCAGCTCTACTTATTTACCACAACAGGTGATGAGGGTGTCTCCTAGTATCCGCCCAACGTTAAACGATCAATTTCTGGGAAATCGCTTAGTGACCGAACCGAACCCGTGGTTTCACTTTTATTTTCACTTTCGTGTCAGCATCACTGATTCGCCAGTGAGAGAACACGCCCCGTCTCTGTACCATGTATGGTGAAAAATATAACTAAGTATGACACAGGAGGAGCCCATGTATGGGGGGTTGCAAGCCTTTTGCTCCAGTTGTGTTGAGACTACTACAGCATAGACCTCGCTAAACTATCGGTAAGGTAATAAATTGTTTGATTGAAGTCAATACATTATTAAAAACTATAAATATAGCTTACTTTTCAATGTTAAATCACTTTTAAGCTAAGTGTCTACTTCCCAGATAGCAAGGTGACATTGATTCAATGTTGAAATTCCATCAGAATCATCATTTTGGTTGAGGTTGAAAATTCAATGCTAAATAATATTGGATCAATGTTATTCAGTGATGAAAAGACAAATATTGAATCAATGTTGATTTTTGGTCAGCATTTCACTGGTGAAACTTTAGACTGTCAATTGAATTCTACTCCTGAATTGTAGTGAGCACATGCTCATCAAACAACAAATTCTGTAAATTTTGTAAACTCGTCACCACTAGCAGCACCGTTAAATAAATAAAACTGTCTGCTGGGTGTGTGGATTAACAAAGAATTGTGACCATTAGATAGAACTCAGATAAACCAGCTGGATATTATTACTATTATTAGCAGCAGCAGCAGTAGTAGTAATGTTTTTACATTAGTAATTAATGTGTTCATTACCTGTTTTTGGCTAGCTAGAGGAGCACATTCAGCCAGAGACTGATAATGACTAAATGCTCCAATGAATGTCCTTATAATCCGTGTGGTCATCCAGTTCATTAACTTAACATTTTTATTTTTAAATTATAATTAAACATTTCAATTATAATTATCTTTACATTATTTATAATTTATATATTCATTATAATTATTAGATTTAAATCATGTGGAATTTACATACATTTAATGAATTACCTGTCCTAAGGAGAATAGAGAGAATTCAGAGGGTTTTTTCATGCGCCACAATCCAGTCCATTAGGTGGCAGTAATGCATTCTGGGAGGGGGGGCCTGAGGACTGGAGCTGAGAAACTCTACACTAATGGTTATGAAAAATAAACGCTATGTATCATAGAAGTTGTTGATATACTGTGTTTTTAAAACATGTTTTTCATTCAACATGAAAACTACATTCCCATGATATTTATTTGTAACCTATCCATGTTTTGTGCAAATATGTTCCTGACACTTATAGGTTGGCTGTTTTGCTGTTGGAGGAGCATCAGTTGAGGCATATATTAGGATGCTGGGCTGTACTCTAACCATTGAGCCGGCTTCTCAGATGAACTGGGCAGTAGGAGACCGAAAGATCAGCATGAACAACAACAACAAAAAAACTCATTTAGAGACACCAGGCTCCAAGATGTGCATGGTAAGTCTCCACATGGGTCCTTTGGTCTTAAATTCAGTTTGATCAAATTTAAATCCATTAAAAGTCTTAAATATCTTAAATGGAATGAGAAAAGCCTTAGTTATGTTTTCAAGAGGTCTTCAAATAAAACAGGAATTGCAAAATGGCCTAATATGATTATTAAGGGTTAAGGCCCGTTCAGACCAAGAGCGATAACTTTAAAGATAACTGTTCATCTGTTTATTCTAAGCACACTCATCTGCTTTTTAAAACTATATCTTTATCGTTATCTTTAGTGTTATCGCCCTTGGTGTGAACAGGCCTTCACTCAAAACTGTTGTTCCAAACCTGTATCAGTTTTTTTTTTTTTTTTTACAAAAGATATGTTGAAGAATGTTGGTAACCCAACAGCTGACGGAAACCATTGACTTCCATTGTACAGGGAAAAAAATACTATGGAAGTTAATGGCTACTGTCAACTGGTTACCAACATTCTTCAGAATATCTTATTTTATGTTCAACAGAAGAAAGAAACTCATACAGATTTGGAAAATGTATATATTGACTATATACTCTTTGAGTTTGTATGATATATATAATTTATATATAGAATATATATAGAAATATAGAATGAGGCATTCTATATATAGAAATATAGAATGAGGCAATGCCATTTATATCAATATGCAGTAGTTTGATATTACAGGCACATCTTAAAAATAGAGGGCACAGAGTGAGCTGCTGTGAGGAAAGTGCATAGTCCAATTTGTTCCAAACATGAAAAATGCTTTATATTAAGGGTTTCAAAATAATATGTCTATAGGTGCTTAATTTCTATATTAAAATTAAATAGTCTTAAATTTGAATTCACCATGTTTTAGCTTCAATGTAAACCTTTTATCAAATTTCAATTTGCACTTAATTTTGTAGTACATTAAGTCACATTTCCAAATACTTAGGACCCACCTTCTTTCAGTTATACACTACTACTAATAAAACGTTTTACAACATTGTGCAGGTTTAACATCCTGTTTGTTGTTATACTTTAGATGCCTAACAACAACAAGGGAAAGTTGAGAAAAAGGAGGTCTGCTGTGACAGTGCAAAAATGGCTCAGTTGTGGTCCTGAACGGCTTGTGGGCATTGCCTTGTGGTGGAAAGCCCTGAGTTCGTCAGACTATCCGTTTAATGAGGAGTAAAGACATCTTTTTTGAATCAGAAAAGTAGCTTAAATCCGTGAAAAGCTTCAAGTCCTAAACAGCAAACTGGTAATGTTTCAGTATGTAGTTGTAACGGGGCTGACGAGATGGGAGACGTGCGGATCCAAGTGCAAGCTTTTATTTACAGGCATGGTCATAAATACAGGCAGGGTCGAGCAATGGCAAACAGGTATGGCAGGGACAAGACAAAGAGTAATCCTAGGGCAAGCAAAGGTCGGTCGACAGCGAACAGTATCCGAAGGGGCTTGACGAAATAGGTATCTGAAAACGAAGCAATAGTCCAGGCAGGGGAAACCACAATCCAAAACAGGCAGGGGAAACCTAGGAAAACTATCAGGGGCTCTGTAGAGTTGCTACGGCTAGGGGAGCGGTAAACGCATACAATACTCGGCAGTGAGGGAAACAAAGTCCAGGGTTTAAATGGAGTGTGTGATTAGTGAGAGCTGTGTGATCAGTGCCTTCAGCTGTGTGTGCAATCAGTGCAATGGATGATGGGAAATTGAGTCCAGTGTGATGTGTGCTGTGAGAGACTATGTGGTGAGCGAGTGACCTCTGGTGGTGAATGAATGGAAGTTACAGACCAGATTCGTGACAGTAGTATTTTAGTGTTTCTGCCTTTGATGGTGAGTTTTCATTTACTTCCATTTTGCTGATGCACTTTGCATTTATTAGGCCTATATGTTGTCAGTTTTACAGGCTTTTCTCCTGGCATTTGCTTTATAAATTCAGAATGAACTGTTGCATGTAATTAAGTCACTTTGTCATTCATTTGACCATATTCTGTATGTAAATTGTATTTTAAGCTCTGTCTCCCAGTTTCACAAGGCTAGTCACAGACTAAAATGCATGTTTGAGCTGTCTTAACTGAAAATAACTTGCTCTGACAGATTTTAATGTCATTGGCATTGCCTGTCAAGATGCACACCAGTAATGTTTATTTATTTATTTATTTATTGCATTTTTATAAAAGCAGTTTATATATCCTAATTTAAGGCCTAGTTCTGGCTTAAGCTAAGCCTGTGTATCCGTGCCTATGTTTTGAAGTCACCACAAAGTTTTTTTTTTTTTTTTTTTTTTAAAGAATCACTTGTTTTTCTTGAATATAACGTTATTTTCCTTTTCAAATAGTGTGGGGGCAAAAATAAATATTTTTGCATGTAAACTGACTGATGTTGTTTACTTTGAGAGACTTTTTTATTTTAAAACCATATTAATTTCAGTCCTGCATGTTCTCTGATTGAAAGGAGTAAAAAGCAGGATTGATTTGATAATGTTTCTATGTTGATTCAATGTTAAATAAGTGATTTAATTTACGTTGATTCAATGTTGATTTTATGACCATCTTGATCTATTTTTGATTGATTTTTCATTGTTGAAATAACATTATTTCAGGGTGCAAACCTGATGAAAAATCGATGTTAAACAACATTGATTCAATGTTGATTCAGTGTTGGTCTGCTATCTGGGTTACCATCATCCCAACTGCACGCTCGCACAACTCTGAGACTGATCAAGCACATCTGTTCAATTTCATAATGATTAATGACCATCGTACGGGGAAGTCTTACCTTATGAACCGCCTGGCGGGACAACAGTCCGGTGAGAGAAATGCTGAAAGTCTTTCTCATGTGTGGTGCAGATATGATGATGAGGACAGAACAAATGAGTGTGTCTATCGAAGTATCTGAAAACACTACCTACATTAAAATCAGAGCATTTTATGAAAAAACAACAGTAATAAAACAATATAAAATAAAGCAATAGAGCAATATAATAATAAAACAAGAATAATGGGTGAATGATTGTGTGTCCTATGCGCTACTTTCCTTTTCTCTTTATACAGACTTAAATAACTTGAATACACCTCTCCTATGATTATGTCTGAAATATCTGAATACATTTTTTTCAAATACCCTCACGGTTTAACTCTTTAATATGCAAAAAATTAGAGTTTTGGAGATGAATGAACTAGACACTCTTTTTTTTTTAAATAATTTAATAAAGAGCATTATATTCCAAGTCTTCTTAAGGCACAAGTTTGATAGCTTAGGGTCATAAATAGACAAACGTGGTTATAATATCTGGAGGGTATTGGATAATTATGTGTCATTGTGATTGTCTCAGGATTTGCTCTCAGCAGCACTATTGAATCAAAGACTAAAGACATCTGGATGCGGTGTGTCCCTCATCACTATAAAGAAGGACACACTCTTGTGCTGCTGGTTGGTAATTACTATACTATTACCAGTAATATATTATACATATATTTTGCCTTTAATATATGTGTTGTGTGGTAACCATTTTATAAAAGCAATAAGCTGCTGAAGCTGTGGTTTACAGTGAATTTAGAACAGCTAAGGGTTTTTTTGGGGCTTATTGCGTTAATATCTCATGATTCCATAATTATCGTATTTAGGTAGCTCACCTCAGACTGAGAAGTGTAACCTGCCCCGCCGCTGTCTGCGCAATTTCTTTGCGGTGAGGAAGTGCTTTGTGTTCCCTCGGCCTGCTAGTACGAAAAACATGGAGCAGCTGTCCGAGAAAGATCTGGAGTCCGAGTTCCTTGAGCAGGCAAACACCTTCTGCCGCTACGTCTACAACAATGCAGAGCCAAAAACCGTGAGTGGAGGCCGTGCAATTACTGGAACAGGTGTGTCCCTTTATGACAGTTGTTAATCTATTCTGAGAACCAATAATTAGTGGACTGTGTATAAAAGAACATACATTTGACTGAACTATGGAGCTGTGTTAGCTCTGGCTAATCTCGCTGAGGTTTACGTAGAGGCGATTCGCAGCGGGAATGTTCCGTGTCTGGAGAACACAGTGGTGTCTCTGGCTAACATCCAGAACGTCCGTGCAGTGGACGAGGAGCTGCAGTGCTACATGACAGAGATGTTCAACTTGGTTCAGCTTCCTATGCTCCCAGAAGAGCTGCCCAACATCCACACAAGGCCGTTGATGACAATGACCAGATCTACCAAAAAGACCTCATGGTAAAGTAGCTGCTGACAAAAAAAAAAAATTAGAGACAAACAGGAAAACAGTGACAGACAGATATAAACATGGAGAGAAAGAAATGATCTAAACAGTGTCCTAATTTGCACACTTGCACTATGCACTAAATGTACTTATAATACACGTACCATCAAATTGAACTAAATGATCTTTAAATGGTTTACATATTGTTTAGAATAAATGTGCAATGCATTAAAAGTAATTAATTAAAAGTTCTATGGCAAATCTGTGCCAAGGACTACAACTACAAAGATTAGGCAACCATCGAGGTTCTTAGATACAGTAACAACTTCTCAGTTACACTGGAGAAAAAAAAAAAAAAAAAAAAAAAAAGGAATTCATTTTGCAGTATGACTGTGTAATTTTGGTAGAACAGGCTCTTCAAGTCATGTTCATAACAGACCTTATTTTACACAACCAGTATGCAATTCCTGAGAACACCTATGGAAAAAGTAGCCTTCTGGATTGGCCTAAACATTTATGATGGTTGATAAAAACAAGGGAAAGGATTTAGGATGCTAGAAATGCACACGTGTACACTGCAAATCTTACTACTAAGATTTGCAGTGTACACGTGTGCATTTCTAGCATCCTAAATCCTTTCCCTTGTTTTTAGTAAATAAATAAATAAACAAGAAATTTGTTCCATCAATTTCTAAGGATGAACTTGGGAGTCAAATTGACTCTAAAAATGGGAAAAGGAATAAAAGAAGTTTGTGACGACAGAAGCTTTGAAAAGTCTGAACCTACATTGTTTAAAGAATGTAATGCTTACATCCAAAAAAAAAAAAAAAAAAAAAAAAGTATGAAAGAATGTGAAATAAAGGTCTACAAAATACTCTTACTAAGTTGAGTTGAGTCATCTTTATTTATACCGAGCGTCATACAATATAGATTGTTTCAAAGCAACTTTACAGGAAAATAATGATTCAAGTGATGCAAACAAAATTCAGCTCTAAAAAAGACAATAGTAAATATTCAATTATTCAGTTGAAGTCAGTTCATTGTTGATTCAGTTTGGTTAAATAACTGTGTGGGGTGGGGTTCCAGATAGATGTGGGAAGATCATTCCACCAGACAGGAACGGTGAACGAAAATGTTCAGGGAAGTGATTTTGTGCCTCTCTGTGATGGCACCACGAGGTGTTGCTCACTTGTATATCTCAGACTTCTGAAGAGGAAGTAGATTCTCAAAAGTGAGTGGAAGTAGGAGGGTGCTGAGCCTGTCGCTGTTCTAGAATCCAACCAGAAGAGTATTGCAGTAGTCCACCCTAGAAATGACAAGGGCCTGGACAAGAAGTTGTGCTGCATGCTCCGTTAGGAAGGGCCTGATAGTATATCAGAATTCATAGCATTTGAAAAACAGTAGTGAAAAGTACCCAGACGACCTACTAAATCCAGTGAGATTCTGAAACTCCCATACACAAGTACATACTTTTATTACACAGTATACAGTACATTAAGTATTTGAAGTAGTACACTACTCATTAACAAAACACAGTCCTACTAAATAAAAGCCTACTTTGTGTCTTGTTAGCTAAATGAATAAATCAATCAATCTGTGATGTTAGTGATTTGCCTGGAAAAGGTCATTTTACTTTTTTGAGTCCTTTCATCATCACTCTATAATTAAGAACAGTTGGAAGGATTTCTGCCACAGCTCCAAAAAAAGGCATCAAACAGTCCTTCATGAAACCACCAGAACTTCCCTTTTCTTTTTTTAGATTTGTTATCTCTTCATTCAGGAGATCAGCTTTCTCATTAAAGCCTTTCTTTATCATCTCCTCCCGCTCCTTCAGCTTGCTATCAATGGCTCTCTCCATCTCCTGCTGCTGCTGCTCCAGCTCCTTGTTGAACTTCTCCTGCATCTGCCTCATTTGGTCCTCCTGCCGCTCTTTCTCTGCCTTCATCATTCGCTCACTCTCAATGCGTTTCTCCTCTTCCTCTTTAAACTTCTGTTCCATCAGAGCATTCTTTTCCTTTTCCTCTGTGCATCAACAAAGAAAACAAAAAATGATTTGAAATATGATATTAATACCAAACCTCCAGAACCTGAACTCCAAGATGCTCTTGAGTAACAATTTGGGTTAATTAAATTACAAATGCTCCAGAATGAACCGGCGTAATGAATTACAAATATTCATAGGTTGATAAAGATTTACCCTGAATCTTTCTGTCATTTTCAGTGAGTTTTGTGTCCATGTGGAGGATGCTGTTTGCTTCTGGTCCTCGTTCATTCAGAAACTCATTCAGCACGGCCTCAGCCTGCACATAAACATGCCTTATTAACATTTACTGTATAGACATGCTCATCCCTTCATGTATATTCAAAGAACAAATTCACAGAAACACCATGTCCTCACCGATACACCTTTATTGGGTTCTCTGCGGTACTGTTCAACAATGGCGTCTCTGTCTCTGCAGTAGAGTTCATATCCTCCAGACTGACTGTACTCTCCATCCTGCAGCCGTTTATTCATGTCAGAGAACAGATTCTTCAGCAGATCTCGGCACTTTCTCTCTGATGCCATCACATTCTCTTGCAGCAGGCCTACATAGTACATACCTATGTCTTTCTAAACACATAAACACACATACATACTGTGACGGTTCGACGGCCCTCCCCCTCATCATCATCACCACCCCGTCCCTTATTCGCCGCCCTTCACCAGGCTCCCGACTGGAGTGGGTGGATGAGAGGAGGGGCGTGGGACTAACGTGGGCTGGCGGCGTGTGATGAGGCACAGCTGGACTGAATTAATCCTCATCACCGCCGCCGTTAAATGCCGAGCGCGCCTCTCCTCGGGAGACCGGTCTCTTCCCCCGTGCATGCACCCTGGAGGTTCCGCGGCTCACATCCTCGGCGGCGCGATGTCCCTCGACGCACCCTTCCTGGACCCACGAGGACACCAGCGTGCATGCACGGGGGAAGAGACCGGTCTCCCGAGGAGAGGCGCGCTCGGCATTTAACGGCGGCGGTGATGAGGATTAATTCAGTCCAGCTGTGCCTCATCACACGCCGCCAGCCCACGTTAGTCCCACGCCCCTCCTCTCATCCACCCACTCCAGTCGGGAGCCTGGTGAAGGGCGGCGAATAAGGGACGGGGTGGTGATGATGATGAGGGGGAGGGCCGTCGAACCGTCACATTCCCCCCCCCAAGCGACATCCCCGTCGTCGGTCGCCGCCCACGCAGGAGTGCTACCATCCTCAACCAGGCTCCATACGGTCGGAGTGGGCGGGGCAGGGATTCCTCTCCGGGCAAACCTCCCTCTCGCACCGCGCCGGAACAGGGACAGAGAAACCGGTATTAGTCGACAGCCTCAACCAACCACAGGGTAAGATGACAATTGGGGGAACGTCACTTACCCCTTCGGTGGCTGGGAGGCCGTCTCCGTCGTTTCTCCGTCCCATACGCTTCTCCACGAACTTCTGCGGGCGAGAGGGGATGACGTCTTCAGGTGTTGCCCAACTGCGCTGTCTAGGCTCCGCCTTGCCCGCATTCTCCACCACTGTAACGGGAGGAAGAATCACACGACACGGAGGGACAATAAAGGCCCCGAAGGGTGCGTTTATTGGTGAGTCTATCGTGCCGTAGTGCTCGTGCGTGAGATTATCGTGCTCCAGGATCTACTCGTGCTTCCGTGCTCTGCGTAGGTGCGGGTCTGGTGTCCGTGCAGTCTTCGTGCTGGGTGCTGGCCGGTCAGACGCTGCTGTCTAGGGCAGAGGGAGAGGGAAGTTAGTGATGCTGTAACTGGAGGCATATCTCACCCCTCTCCCGTTCTGGCGTCCTTTTATCCCCGCCTTGATCCGCTTCAGGTGTGGCCGGCCAGCCCGTGTTAACGACGTGCAGGTGTTTCTCCTCTGTTTCCAGGGCGACGCTGAAGAGGTCCCGGGACACGCGTCACAATACGTCACATATACATGCTGGGAAAAGTCTACTATACTACCATAGCTGAGTTACAGAATGATCATCTGCGCACCTCTTCAGCTTTCATAAAATAAAGAGACTAATTTTTTCCTTGTGCACATAAGAGCAATATCTAAACACTTCAACTAACTATCATTTAACAATGCACAATGAAACAAGGCTTTGCATATTTACGAATATATTCAAATAACAGCTGCATTATTGTGTGAGGTGCATTTGAAACTCACCATCAGTTTTTTCAGGTATTCTCCTTTTTCATCTTTAAAGGAGCGTTTCATAAACTCAGCGGTGGCCAGACTGCTGAACTTCTGGTGCTCGGAGGAAATATCATCCACACCTACTGGGAACTTGTTCTTCACCTGCAAAGAACAGCATGTTTTGTCACTGAATGGCTGTAACAATTCAGTTCAGCTTAAAAAAAAAATGAATAACTCAAAACAAAAGCACACATCAATGGAAAACTCAAACAAGGTGCTCAACAAAAAAACAAATTGATCATGAAAACAGAAGAGTCGACACACCTAGGCTCCAAAAATACAAAAATGTAACTATCACATAGGTGACGCTTCAAGCATGCAGGCGGATCAGTCTGATGAAGAGGCTGCGTACCTGAAATGTCACATATGCGATAAACTGCTATTACATTTTTGGAGCCTAGGTGTGCCGACTTTTTTCTATTTTCATGCTGAATATTATCATATAAATGGTTAACAGACAAATCTCTGAAACTAATGCCTTCCCAAGTGATCTACATATATGTATGTATAATTAAATTTAATGTTATATTAATCAAATAACAGTCGCTTCCAAAATACATATCTTTTAACTAAAAACCCCACTAAAGCCAAGCTAAAGCAACTTTAGAGAAGTAAAGCACAGTTTGATGACTAACTGAGTGAATATGAGAATGTGTGTCATACCTTTTCCATCCCAATCTGATACGCTTTCAGAGCTTCTTGAACAGCTGTCTGGTTCTGTAGATTTGCAAGAGCAACAACTGCATTGTCCAGACAGGGCACCTTACCACTGCTGATTGTGTCCACATAAATCTCTACCAGATGTCCGAGCACTGACAACACACACAAACAGATTTAATTTGTAATTATAAAAGCATATGGGTCTGAACAATCAGTTCTCTCAATATTAAACACTCACATTTGCCAGTAACTCTGTGTCCTCCTTTCACTGTTTTAACGACACTGTTGTGAAAGATGTGTTCACAAAAACGTCTTGTGACCTTCAGAAAATCGGGTACAAGGTCCTGTTCTTGCAAGCTTTCTAAACGTGTCATGTTTTCAGGTGAGGCTGGAGAAGGGAACACAAAACACTTCCTGGGGGACGGGAAATAGTTTCGGATGCATTGACGAGGCAGGTTGTAGTCACTGACTTTCTTGTTCACACCTTTTAGGAGAAAATAACACATTTTTACCAAATTGGAGTAAGAAAGATTTTATTTTTTCAGTCTTCAGTCGTTGTTTATTGACATGTTTCAAATTCTAGCAATGTTTAAGTGTATTTTAAATACCTTTCTTGAGCTGGAGAGCAAATTCAAGGTACTCGTCCTCAGTCACCCTCTTTCCATCAATTACCAATTCCAAGGTGAAATCTCTCACGACCCAGGTGAATGATGGGAAAAACTGCACAAACTTACAATCCTCTCCTTCCTCCTCATCTGCTGCATTCGTCGATCTGATCTTGATCTGCTCAGTGAGCTCAACAACATATCTGCAGCTCATTAAGGAATAACATCTTATAAAGTGCATGTTTGTATACAGTATGTGACAGAGGAAGTGGGTTTTGAGATTAAAGGATACTGTAGCTTTTCTACAGCAGTGTTATCAATAGTGCCCCGGCTGTTGTACACCAGAGTGCTGCTGAGCAGAACAGCCAGACAGAAGATCCAGCCGTCATTCTTAGAGTCTCCCTGAAACACACAGAGTCTTCATATCAAATCATCCACAATATATATCAAAAAGACTATTAAAGTCTACAGTTTTATTCTTGTCCTCACTTTGGCCACATCACCAAGTCCCTCTGTATCCAGCAGCACCAGAGTGTGTCCTTCTTTATAGGGGTGCGAGACACACCACATCCAGATGCCTTTGGTTTCTGACTCAATAGTATTGCCGAGAGCAAAGCCTGAGACAACCATGTTTTTTTACTATCATAATTAGCATGTAGCTAATATGCACACTTTAAGCTGGCATGTCTAGGCAGTTCTCTAACCTGACTGTTGTCCCGCCAGGCGGTTCATAAGGTAAGATTTCCCTGTACGGTAGAGTCCCACCACAGACACCACCACCACCGGCTCATTGATCCTACTCAGGAACTCGATGGCATCCTTACAGACGCTGAGTGATCCGTTCACGTTCTCCACCAAACATATGGGTGAAGGCATTAGTCTGGCTTTAGACATGCTGGCTCTCTCTAGCTCTTCCTGTTTGCTAAAGGAAAAACATGATTTGGTTACTGCAGACAGAATATTGTAAACAATATGTATAAAAACCTACAACAAAACAACTAATTCTACACTGACTTCAGTGAAATCTTTTATTAACTTCCATAAAAACAGTATGAAATGGTTACCGATAGGCAACTGTCAGTCCCTCAAATGCTTTATTACTTTACTAGAATTATAATTTTAGCTAGTTAGTAAGATATTTGCATGACTATACTGATTAGAAATGGCAAATGTCCATGACCTTTTGTCTAATATGTTTAATACTCGAAGCAAAAAATGGAGAAAGCTAATAATAGTGCCATACAAGACAGGTTAAATCACAAAATCAACATTTCCATATGAAAAAGAAATGAATATGAAAACATTTCATATCAGGAAATCAGGTTTGATTCATTTACTTATTTATATAACAGCTATAATACACTAAACAGGTAAATTACAAGGTTTTTTTAATGATAAAATATCTTTACGGGTGGAGTTGCAACTCTTAAATTCAGTGTGAGAGCTTGATTGACATGCGATCTGACCAATCATAACGCCGAATCCGGAATCTTCTGCGACAAACAAAACAGACAAGAGAGTAGATTAACGTCGGTGAACTTGATTTTACGTGTATTGACGGCTTTTCCCGGTTGAAACAAGGTTTCTTCTGATGTTCATATGCTATAACTAGTAAAGAGGAAAGAGGTGATCGGTTCACGTGCTTGAAGTGAGGCGCTACAGCAATCTGTCACAAGTTCAACACATTAAAGAGTCACAAAACTGTATTTGTCATATGAATGTAAAAAAAAAGAAAAGTTTGAATTCTGATACTTTGTTTTCCTTCCACAAGTAACCTGTCGTGTTGTCTGTAGTGTCCTCTTTGCTCCGCGATGTATTTTTCACTGTGTGAGGACGTCTGTCGAAAAGTCTTTCTGTCAAAAGTTTTTCACAAAATGTTTTTTGTAGCGTTGAGCGATGTTGCCAATCACAGACACATGTTGATTTCTTGAACATCTCTGATTGGCCATTGCTGTTCAAAACACTGGAATTTTTAAGACTAAAGAGTTTTGCACGCTGGCGAATTCTCTCATTGTAAACAAAGTTTATACAAAATGTAAATAAGAGACCCATTGTGCAATGTAGAGAGCTTAATTTATTAATACTGTGGTCTATTGTGGTAAGATCGTGAAGAGAGTTAAAGGAAATGCTCTTCTTTAGGCTATAATATTGCACAAATATAAATTTTGAATAAATAGAAAAGATCACATACACTGTAAACAGCAAAGCTTCGGGAGTTCCTCATAATAGTTCATATTTCGAAATTGCAATGTTTGACAACCATGGATGAGAGAAAAATACAATTTGTCATTGAGATGTGGAAGCGACTAACAGATATTTTTTTCTTTTTCAAAATATTTTTGAAATGTGTTTGCAATTATTTGTAAAAGCAATGCCTTGTGCATCCTAACTCTCACACAATGCTATATTCTTCTTGTGTTGAAAAGTTAAGTCTGATTGTATTGTAAAATACTAGTCATCGTGACATTAACTATGTCTAGCTTATGTTTTTTTTTTTTTTTTTTAAAAAAAACAACCCCAAACAAACCCCAACCCCACCCTCCGCAGGGATTCTTCTGATAGCCAGTTGAACTCAAAAGCTGACAGCCCAGAGTTATGGGAGCGGCCAGGTTTGACACAACAAACTTGTTCCTGTTAGGTTTTCAGAGCCCATTAATTTAAAAGGAACTACAGCCCTACAGGTGTAATTAAAAGCGTTAAATATTTATTAAATGAAAATATAATTACGTGCCATTAAAAATCAGACTGTAAACAAAATGTGCACAACTGAAAATCTTAAATAGATGTTCTACATTTGGTTTTGAATAAATGTAAATTAAGAAATTAAGAAATAAAACAAAGTTCACTTACCTAAACCTAATGTGTCTTGACTTTAGTTTAGGAGTAAAGACGGTCACGAGGCTCTCTCTCCCTCCGCGATAGTTTCTCTGCACGCACCGAACGGAATCACAGGTCTTATTTATAGGGCTGTAAGATTTTTGGAATCGAGTCCGATTCCGATTCCTGGTTCTGGAATCGATGGGATTCGATTCGGAGAATCGATTCCTCTGTTGTTTACGATTCTTTTTCTATTCTTGTTTTTTTTTTTTTTTTTTTTTTTAGATCGAATGAACTCGCCATGACTGCAGGATATAAAGGTCGTAGAAAGTAGGCCTAAAAAAAATGACGATAAATTTCTATAGCTATGTTTGATTTTTAAATTGTAACTTTGTCTGTTTTGCCCGTGAAATTAGTCATAGCTCACTGCTCAGCAGGAATATCGCATGAATTGAACAAGACATTAAGTGTCTAAAATAAATGTGCACAGTTCAGCTGAATGATGAAGTTTACTTTGACTGTATGCTTTGGATAAAATTAACAAACTGTACATTGAAACAAAATAACCAGAACATTAACAATAACACTGACAGAGCTCGTGGTTTATCTGTCAATCAGATGCTCGGCTACTGATCTATGCTCGTGACGTTTTCTTTTAGCATTATCACTGGCTGATAGAAATAAAAAATAAAATAAAATAAAAAAAATAGTATTTTAGATGGAAATAAGATCCTCAATCACGTCATGATCTATTCTGTCGTGCAGCGCTCAAAATTGTGGACAACATAAGCCAGTTCCACTGTAAAATAACCCCTGAATATTTATTTATTTATTTATTGAACTGGTTCATTAAAACTATCCGAAAGAAACTTTTTCGTGGAAACGAATCAGACTTCTAATCACTTTTAGCGAGCATGAGGCGAAGGGTAAATATAAAAATGAAATAGATATTATATATATATATATATATATATATATATATATATATATATATATATATATATATATATATATATATAAATCTTTTCTCACAACTCTCGTAATTACCGCTTTTATCGAGCATGAGGCGAATGGTGCTTCTCAAACGGAAGGCTGCATCCTCAAATTCTGATGATCTCAGTACCGACTCGTTTTCTTTCAGTTTATTTTCGTGAATTTAAATGTGTGCAGCCTTAGTAGAATGCAGCCTTCCATTTGAGAGACACCCATAGATAAGCTTTGTTGAACTGAAAAAAGCTCTGAATGAGGAGTCGATTCCACTTGATGGGATCGATTCGACTCTCGATTCCCAGCGCCTCTGGAATTTGGAATCGATTCCCAGCTCTACTTATTTACCACAACAGGTGATGAGGGTGTCTCCTAGTATCCGCCCAACGTTAAACGATCAATTTCTGGGAAATCGCTTAGTGACCGAACCGAACCCGTGGTTTCACTTTTATTTTCACTTTCGTGTCAGCATCACTGATTCGCCAGTGAGAGAACACGCCCCGTCTCTGTACCATGTATGGTGAAAAATATAACTAAGTATGACACAGGAGGAGCCCATGTATGGGGGGTTGCAAGCCTTTTGCTCCAGTTGTGTTGAGACTACTACAGCATAGACCTTGCTAAACTATCGGTAAGGTAATAAATTGTTTGATTGAAGTCAATACATTATTAAAAACTATAAATATAGCTTACTTTTCAATGTTAAATCACTTTTAAGCTAAGTGTCTACTTCCCAGATAGCAAGGTGACATTGATTCAATGTTGAAATTCCATCAGAATCATCATTTTGGTTGAGGTTGAAAATTCAATGCTAAATAATATTGGATCAATGTTGATAATTCAATGCTATTCAGTGATGAAAAGACAAATATTGAATCAATGTTGATTTTTGGTCAGCATTTCACTGGTGAAACTTTAGACTGTCAATTGAATTCTACTCCTGAATTGTAGTGAGCAGATGCTCATCAAACAACAAATTCTGTAAATTTTGTAAACTCGTCACCACTAGCAGCACCGTTAAATAAATAAAACTGTCTGCTGGGTGTGTGGATTAACAAAGAATTGTGACCATTAGATAGAACTCAGATAAACCAGCTGGATATTATTACTATTATTAGCAGCAGCAGCAGTAGTAGTAATGTTTTTACATTAGTAATTAATGTGTTCATTACCTGTTTTTGGCTAGCTAGAGGAGCACATTCAGCCAGAGACTGATAATGACTAAATGCTCCAATGAATGTCCTTATAATCCGTGTGGTCATCCAGTTCATTAACTTAACATTTTTATTTTTAAATTATAATTAAACATTTCAATTATAATTATCTTTACATTATTTATAATTTATATATTCATTATAATTATTAGATTTAAATCATGTGGAATTTACATACATTTAATGAATTACCTGTCCTAAGGAGAATAGAGAGAATTCAGAGGGTTTTTTCATGCGCCACAATCCAGTCCATTAGGTGGCAGTAATGCATTCTGGGAGGGGGGGCCTGAGGACTGGAGCTGAGAAACTCTACACTAATGGTTAT
Organism: Acrossocheilus fasciatus; assembly: GCA_036784905.1. Lineage (NCBI taxonomy): Eukaryota > Metazoa > Chordata > Actinopteri > Cypriniformes > Cyprinidae > Acrossocheilus > Acrossocheilus fasciatus. Next base: position 27,390,973 of record CM071939.1, read on the forward strand.
GAAAAATAAACGCTATGTATCATAGAAGTTGTTGATATACTGTGTTTTTTTTTCTCAAACTGCTTTCCCATTGCTTATTCTGAAGTGACTGGAATATTGGCTGAACTAGTGTCTGGAGGTCTGGAGTTTCATCATGAGACGCAGCTACCAGAGCGGATTCTTCAAAGTGAAGATGCCAGATGTGTAATGGTAACTTACATTAAGATTTATTTATTTTTGTTTTATTTATTTACTGACAAAAACATGTTTTTCATTCAACATGAAAACTACAGTCCCATGATATTTATTTGTAACCTATCCATGTTTTGTGCAAATATGTTCCTGACACTTATAGGTTGGCTGTTTTGCTGTTGGAGGAGCATCAGTTGAGGCATATATTAGGATGCTGGGCTGTACTCTAACCATTGAGCCGGCTTCTCAGATGAACTGGGCAGTAGGAGACCGAAAGATCAGCATGAACAACAACAACAAAAAAACTCATTTAGAGACACCAGGCTCCAAGATGTGCATGGTAAGTCTCCACATGGGTCCTTTGGTCTTAAATTCAGTTTGATCAAATTTAAATCCATTAAAAGTCTTAAATATCTTAAATGGAATGAGAAAAGCCTTAGTTATGTTTTCAAGAGGTCTTCAAATAAAACAGGAATTGCAAAATGGCCTAATATGATTATTAAGGGTTAAGGCCCGTTCAGACCAAGAGCGATAACTTTAAAGATAACTGTTCATCTGTTTATTCTAAGCACACTCATCTGCTTTTTAAAACTATATCTTTATCGTTATCTTTAGTGTTATCGTCCTTGGTGTGAACAGGCCTTCACTCAAAACTGTTGTTCCAAACCTGTATCAGTTTTTTTTTTTTTTTTACAAAAGATATGTTGAAGAATGTTGGTAACCCAACAGCTGACGGAAACCATTGACTTCCATTGTACAGGGAAAAAAATACTATGGAAGTTAATGGCTACTGTCAACTGGTTACCAACATTCTTCAGAATATCTTATTTTATGTTCAACAGAAGAAAGAAACTCATACAGATTTGGAAAATGTATATATTGACTATATACTCTTTGAGTTTGTATGATATATATAATTTATAAACAATATAGAATGAGGCAATGCCATTTATATCAATATACAGTAGTTTGATATTACAGGCACATCTTAAAAATAGAGGGCACAGAGTGAGCTGCTGTGAGGAAAGTGCATAGTCCAATTTGTTCCAAACATGAAAAATGGTTTATATTAAGGGTTTCAAAATAATATGTCTATAGGTGCTTAATTTCTATATTAAAATTAAATAGTCTTAAATTTGAATTCACCATGTTTTAGCTTCAATGTAAACCTTTTATCAAATTTCAATTTGCACTTAATTTTGTAGTACATTAAGTCACATTTCCAAATACTTAGGACCCACCTTCTTTCAGTTATACACTACTACTAATAAAACGTTTTACAACATTGTGCAGGTTTAACATCCTGTTTGTTGTTATACTTTAGATGCCTAACAACAACAAGGGAAAGTTGAGAAAAAGGAGGTCTGCTGTGACAGTGCAAAAATGGCTCAGTTGTGGTCCTGAACGGCTTGTGGGCATTGCCTTGTGGTGGAAAGCCCTGAGTTCGTCAGACTATCTGTTTAATGAGGAGTAAAGACATCTTTTTTGAATCAGAAAAGTAGCTTAAATCCGTGAAAAGCTTCAAGTCCTAAACAGCAAACTGGTAATGTTTCAGTATGTAGTTGTAACGGGGCTGAAGAGATGGGAGACGTGCGGATCCAAGTGCAAGCTTTTATTTACAGGCATGGTCATAAATACAGGCAGGGTCGAGCAATGGCAAACAGGTATGGCAGGGACAAGACAAAGAGTAATCCTAGGGCAAGCAAAGGTCGGTCGACAGCGAACAGTATCCGAAGGGGCTTGACGAAATAGGTATCTGAAAACGAAGCAATAGTCCAGGCAGGGGAAACCACAATCCAAAACAGGCAGGGGAAACCTAGGAAAACTATCAGGGGCTCTGTAGAGTTGCTACGGCTAGGGGAGCGGTAAACGCATACAATACTCGGCAGTGAGGGAAACAAAGTCCAGGGTTTAAATGGAGTGTGTGATTAGTGAGAGCTGTGTGATCAGTGCCTTCAGCTGTGCGTGCAATCAGTGCAATGGATGATGGGAAATTGAGTCCAGTGTGATGTGTGCTGTGAGAGACTATGTGGTGAGCGAGTGACCTCTGGTGGTGAATGAATGGAAGTTACAGACCAGATTCGTGACAGTAGTATTTTAGTGTTTCTGCCTTTGATGGTGAGTTTTCATTTACTTCCATTTTGCTGATGCACTTTGCATTTATTAGGCCTATATGTTGTCAGTTTTACAGGCTTTTCTCCTGGCATTTGCTTTATAAATTCAGAATGAACTGTTGCATGTAATTAAGTCACTTTGTCATTCATTTGACCATATTCTGTATGTAAATTGTATTTTAAGCTCTGTCTCCCAGTTTCACAAGGCTAGTCCCAGACTAAAATGCATGTTTGAGCTGTCTTAACTGAAAATAACTTGCTCTGACAGATTTTAATGTCATTGGCATTGCCTGTCAAGATGCACACCAGTAATGTTTATTTATTTATTTATTGCATTTTTATAAAAGCAGTTTATATATCCTAATTTAAGGCCTAGTTCTGGCTTAAGCTAAGCCTGTGTATCCGTGCCTATGTTGTGAAGTCACCACAAAGTTTTTTTTTTTTTTTTTTTTTTTTTTTTAAAGAATCACTTGTTTTTATAATAAATATTTTTGCATGTAAACTGACTGATGTTGTTTACTTTGAGAGACTTTTTTATTTTAAAACCATATTAATTTCAGTCCTGCATGTTCTCTGATTGAAAGGAGTAAAAAGCAGGATTGATTTGATAATGTTTCTATGTTGATTCAATGTTAAATAAGTGATTTAATTTACGTTGATTCAATGTTGATTTTATGACCATCTTGATCTATTTTTGATTGATTTTTCATTGTTGAAATAACATTATTTCAGGGTGCAAACCTGATGAAAAATCGATGTTAAACAACATTGATTCAATGTTGATTCAGTGTTGGTCTGCTATCTGGGTTACCATCATCCCAACTGCACGCTCGCACAACTCTGAGACTGATCAAGCACATCTGTTCAATTTCATAATGATTAATGACCATCGTACGGGGAAGTCTTACCTTATGAACCGCCTGGCAGGACAACAGTGCGGTGAGAGAAATGCTGAAAGTCTTTCTCAAGTGTGGTGCAGATATGATGATGAGGACAGAACAAATGAGTGTGTCTATCGAAGTATCTGAAAACACTACCTACATTAAAATCAGAGCATTTTATGAAAAAACAACAGTAATAAAACAATATAAAATAAAGCAATAGAGCAATATAATAATAAAACAAGAATAATGGGTGAATGATTGTGTGTCCTATGCGCTACTTTCCTTTTCTCTTTATACAGACTTAAATAACTTGAATACACCTCTCCTATGATTATGTCTGAAATATCTGAATACATTTTTTTCAAATACCCTCACGGTTTAACTCTTTAATATGCAAAAAATTAAAGTTTTGGAGATGAATGAACTAGACACTCTTTTTTTTTTTAATAATTTAATAAAGAGCATTATATTCCAAGTCTTCTTAAGGCACAAGTTTGATAGCTTAGGGTCATAAATAGACAAACGTGGTTATAATATCTGGAGGGTATTGGATAATTATGTGTCATTGTGATTGTCTCAGGATTTGCTCTCGGCAGCACTATTGAATCAAAGACTAAAGACATCTGGATGTGGTGTGTCCCTCATCACTATAAAGAAGGACACACTCTTGTGCTGCTGGTTGGTAATTACTATACTATTACCAGTAATATATTATACATATATTTTGCCTTTAATATATGTGTTGTGTGGTAACCATTTTATAAAAGCAATAAGCTGCTGAAGCTGTGGTTTACAGTGAATTTAGAACAGCTAAGGGTTTTTTTGGGGCTTATTGCGTTAATATCTCATGATTCCATAATTATCGTATTTAGGTAGCTCACCTCAGACTGAGAAGTATAACCTGCCCCGCCGCTGTCTGCGCAATTTCTTTGCGGTGAGGAAGTGCTTTGTGTTCCCTCGGCCTGCTAGTACGAAAAACATGGAGCAGCTGTCCGAGAAAGATCTGGAGTCCGAGTTCCTTGAGCAGGCAAACACCTTCTGCCGCTACGTCTACAACAATGCAGAGCCAAAAACCGTGAGTGGAGGCCGTGCAATTACTGGAACAGGTGTGTCCCTTTATGACAGTTGTTAATCTATTCTGAGAACCAATAATTAGTGGACTGTGTATAAAAGAACATACATTTGACTGAACTATGGAGCTGTGTTAGCTCTGGCTAATCTCGCTGAGGTTTACGTAGAGGCGATTCGCAGCGGGAATGTTCCGTGTCTGGAGAACGCAGTGGTGTCTCTGGCTAAGATCCAGAACGTCCGTGCAGTGGATGAAGCCCTGCAGTGCTACATGACAGAGATGTTCAACTTGGTTCAGCTTCCTACGCGCCCAGAAGAGCTGCCCAACATCCACACAAGGCCGTTGATGACAATGACCAGATCTACCAAAAAGACCTCATGGTAAAGTAGCTGCTGACAAAAAAAAAAATTAGAGACAAACAGGAAAACAGTGACAGACAGATATAAACATGGAGAGAAAGAAATGATCTAAACAGTGTCCTAATTTGCACACTTGCACTATGCACTAAATGTACTTATAATACACGTACCATCAAATTGAACTAAATGATCTTTAAATGGTTTACATATTGTTTAGAATAAATGTGCAATGCATTAAAAGTAATTAATTAAAAGTTCTATGGCAAATCTGTGCCAAGGACTACAACTACAAAGATTAGGCAACCATCGAGGTTCTTAGATACAGTAACAACTTCTCAGTTACACTGGAGAAAAAAAAAAAAGAAAAAAAAATTTTGCAGTATGACTGTGTAATTTTGGTAGAACAGGCTCTTCAAGTCATGTTCATAACAGACCTTATTTTACACAACCAGTATGCAATTCCTGAGAACACCTATGGAAAAAGTAGCCTTCTGGATTGGCCTAAACATTTATGATGGTTGATAAAAACAAGGGAAAGGATTTAGGATGCTAGAAATGCACACGTGTACACTGCAAATCTTAGTAGTAAGATTTGCAGTATACACGTGTGCATTTCTAGCATCCTAAATCCTTTCCCTTGTTTTTAGTAAATAAATAAATAAACAAGAAATTTGTTCCATCAATTTCTAAGGATGAACTTGGGAGTCAAATTGACTCTAAAAATGGGAAAAGGAATAAAAGAAGTTTGTGACGACAGAAGCTTTGAAAAGTCTGAACCTACATTGTTTAAAGAATGTAATGCTTACATCCAAAAAAAAAAAAAAAAAAAAAAAAGTATGAAAGAATGTGAAATAAAGGTCTACAAAATACTCTTACTAAGTTGAGTTGAGTCATCTTTATTTATACCGAGCGTCATACAATATAGATTGTTTCAAAGCAACTTTACAGGAAAATAATGATTCAAGTGATGCAAACAAAATTCAGCTCTAAAAAAGACAATAGTAAATATTCAATTATTCAGTTGAAGTCAGTTCATTGTTGATTCAGTTTGGTTAAATAACTGTGTGGGGTGGGGTTCCAGATAGATGTGGGAAGATCATTCCACCAGACAGGAACGGTGAACGAAAATGTTCAGGGAAGTGATTTTGTGCCTCTCTGTGATGGCACCACGAGGTGTTGCTCACTTGTATATCTCAGACTTCTGAAGAGGAAGTAGATTCTCAAAAGTGAGTGGAAGTAGGAGGGTGCTGAGCCTGTCGCTGTTCTAGAATCCAACCAGAAGAGTATTGCAGTAGTCCACCCTAGAAATGACAAGGGCCTGGACAAGAAGTTGTGCTGCATGCTCCGTTAGGAAGGGCCTGATAGTATATCAGAATTCATAGCATTTGAAAAACAGTAGTGAAAAGTACCCAGACGACCTACTAAATCCAGTGAGATTCTGAAACTCCCATACACAAGTACATACTTTTATTACACAGTATACAGTACATTAAGTATTTGAAGTAGTACACTACTCATTAACAAAACACAGTCCTACTAAATAAAAGCCTACTTTGTGTCTTGTTAGCTAAATGAATAAATCAATCAATCTGTGATGTTAGTGATTTGCCTGGAAAAGGTCATTTTACTTTTTTGAGTCCTTTCATCATCACTCTATAATTAAGAACAGTTGGAAGGATTTCTGCCAGAGCTCCAAAAAAAGGCATCAAACAGTCCTTCATGAAACCACCAGAACTTCCCTTTTCTTTTTTTAGATTTGTTATCTCTTCATTCAGGAGATCAGCTTTCTCATTAAAGCCTTTCTTTATCATCTCCTCCTGCTCCTTCAGCTTGCTCTCAATGGCTCTGTCCATCTCCTGCTGCTGCTGCTCCAGCTCCTTGTTGAACTTCTCCTGCATCTGCCTCATTTGGTCCTCCTGCCGCTCTTTCTCTGCCTTCATCATTCGCTCACTCTCAATGCGTTTCTCCTCTTCCTCTTTAAACTTCTGTTCCATCAGAGCATTCTTTTCCTTTTCCTCTGTGCATCAACAAAGAAAACAAAAAATGATTTGAAATATGATATTAATACCAAACCTCCAGAACCTGAACTCCAAGATACCTTAGAGATGCTCTTGAGTAACAATTTGGGTTAATTAAATTACAAATGCTCCAGAATGAACCGGCGTAATGAATTACAAATATTCATAGGTTGATAAAGATTTACCCTGAATCTTTCTGTCATTTTCAGTGAGTTTTGTGTCCATGTGGAGGATGCTGTTTGCTTCTGGTCCTCGTTCATTCAGAAACTCATTCAGCACAGCCTCGGCCTGCACATAAACATGCCTTATTAACATTTACTGTATAGACATGCTCATCCCTTCATGTATATTCAAAGAACAAATTCACAGAAACACCATGTCCTCACCGATACACCTTTATTGGGTTCTCTGCGGTACTGTTCAACAATGGCGTCTCTGTCTCTGCAGTAGAGTTCATATCCTCCAGACTGACTGTACTCTCCATCCTGCAGCCGTTTATTCATGTCAGAGAACAGATTCTTCAGCAGATCTCGGCACTTTCTCTCTGATGCCATCACATTCTCTTGCAGCAGGCCTACATAGTACAAATCTATGTCTTCCTAAACATACATAAACACACATACATATGTCACATATACATGCTGGGAAAAGTCTACTATACTACCATAGCTGAGTTACAGAATGATCATCTGCGCACCTCTTCAGCTTTCATAAAATAAAGGGACTAATTTTTTCCTTGTGCACATAAGAGCAATATCTAAACACTTCAACTAACTATCATTTAACAATGCACAATGAAACAAGGCTTTGCATATTTACGAATATATTCAAATAACAGCTGCATTATTGTGTGAGGTGCATTTGAAACTCACCATCAGTTTTTTCAGGTATTCTCCTTTTTCATCTTTAAAGGAGCGTTTCATAAACTCAGCGGTGGCCAGACTGCTGAACTTCTGGTGCTCGGAGGAAATATCATCCACACCTACTGGGAACTTGTTCTTCACCTGCAAAGAACAGCATGTTTTGTCACTGAATGGCTGTAACAATTCAGTTCAGCTTCAAAAAAAATGAATAACTCAAAACAAAAGCACACATCAAATGGAAAACTCAAACAGGGTGCTCAACAACAACAACAACAAAAAAAAAATTGATCATGAAAACAGAAAAGAGTCGACACACCTAGGCTCCAAAAATACAAAAATGTAACTATCACATAGGTGACGCTTCAAGCATGCAGGCGGACCAGTCTGATGAAGAGTCTGCGTACCTGAAATGTCACATATGTGATAAACTGCTATTACATTTTTGGAGCCTAGGTGTGCCGACTTTTTTCTATTTTCATGCTGAATATTATCATATTAAATGGTTAACAGACAAATCTCTGAAACTAATGCCTTCCCAAGTGATCTACATATATGCATGTATAATTAAATTTAATGTTATATTAATCAAATAACAGTCGCATCTTTTAACTAAAAACCCCACTAAAGCCAAGCTAAAGCAACTTTAGAGAAGTAAAGCACAGTTTGATGACTAACTGAGTGAATATGAGAATGTGTGTCATACCTTTTCCATCCCAATCCGATACGCTTTCAGAGCTTCTTGAACAGCTGTCTGGTTCTGTAGATTTGCAAGAGCAACAACTGCATTGTCCAGACAGGGCACCTTACCACTGCTGATTGTGTCCACATAAATCTCTACCAGATGTCCGAGCACTGACAACACACATAAACAGATTTAATTTGTAATTATAAAAGCATATGGGTCTGAACAATCAGTTCTCTCAATATTAAACACTCACATTTGCCAGTAACTCTGTGTCCTCCTTTCACTGTTTTAACGACACTGTTGTGAAAGATGTGTTCACAAAAATGTCTCGTGACCTTCAGAAAATCGGGTACAAGGTCCCGTTCTTGCAAGCTTTCTAAACGTGTCATGTTTTCAGGTGAGGCTGGAGAAGGGAACACAAAACACTTCCTGGGGGACGGGAAATAGTTTCGGATGCATTGACGAGGCAGGTTGTAGTCACTGACTTTCTTGCTCACACCTTTTAGGAGAAAATAACACATTTTTACCAAATTGGAGTAAGAAAGATTTTATTTTTTCAGTCTTCAGTCGTTGTTTATTGACATGTTTCAAATTCTAGCAATGTTTAAGTGTATTTTAAATACCTTTCTTGAGCTGGAGAGCAAATTCAAGGTACTCGTCCTCAGTCACCGTCTTTCCATCAATTACCAATTCCAAGGTGAAATCTCTCACGACCCAGGTGAATGATGGGAAAAACTGCACAAACTTACAATCCTCTCCTTCCTCCTCATCTGCTGCATTCGTCGCTCTGATCTTGATCTGCTCAGTGAGCTCAACAACATATCTGCAGCTCATTAAGGAATAACATCTTATAAAGTGCATGTTTGTATACAGTATGTGACAGAGGAAGTGGGTTTTGAGATTAAAGGATACTGTAGCTTTTCTACAGCAGTGTTATCAATAGTGCCGCGGCTGTTGTACACCAGAGTGCTGCTGAGCAGAACAGCCAGACAGAAGATCCAGCCGTCATTCTTAGAGTCTCCCTGAAACACACAGAGTCTTCATATCAAATCATCCACAATATATATCAAAAAGACTATTAAAGTCTACAGTTTTATTCTTGTCCTCACTTTGGCCACATCACCAAGTCCCTCTGTATCCAGCAGCACCAGAGTGTGTCCTTCTTTATAGGGGTGCGAGACACACCACATCCAGATGCCTTTGGTTTTCGACTCAATAGTATTGCCGAGAGCAAAGCCTAAGACAACCATGTTTTTTATTATCATAATTAGCATGTAGCTAATATGCACACTTTAAGCTGGCATGTCTAGGCAGTTCTCTAACCTGACTGTTGTCCCGCCAGGCGGTTCATAAGGTAAGATTTCCCTGTACGGTAGAGTCCCACCACAGACACCACCACCACCGGCTCATTGATCCTACTCAGGAACTCAATGGCATCCTTACAGACGCTGAGTGATCCGTTCACGTTCTCCACCAAACATATGGGTGAAGGCATTAGTCTGGCTTTAGACATGCTGGCTCTCTCTAGCTCTTCCTGTTTGCTAAAGGAAAAACATGATTTGGTTACTGCAGACAGAATATTGTAAACAAGATGTATAAAAACACTACAACAAAACAACTAATTCTACACTGACTTCAGTGAAATTTTTTATTAACTTCCATAAAAACAGTATGAAATGGTTACTGTTAGTCCCTCAAATGCTTTATTACTTTACTAGAATTATAATTTTAGCTAGTTAGTAAGATATTTGCATGACTATACTGATTAGAAATGGCAAATGTCCATGACTTTTTGTCGAATATTTTTAATACTCAAAAGCACAAAATGGAGAAAGCTAATACAGGGGTTAAAGCAAAAAAAAAAACCTTTTGACAGAAAATTTTTCCTCGGCCAAACCCCGATCCACAGTCATACCTGTCACACATCCGGTTTAAGAGCCATGTTTTTCTTCTTGTACTTAGGAGCAATTGTCCTCCTAATTTAAAAAATTCTAATCAATAAGAAAAAATTCTGATCAAAAATTAGCCTTCTTAATACGAGGTGACATTTGACAAAGTGATTTACAGGGGAATTTTCTTTTTGCTTTTGTAAATGCTTTTTTCTAATTGTATTAAATGTATGCAGTGTTTCCTCTAGGATTTTTTCCAGCTGTGGTGGCAGGACTATTTCCCATGGACCACGACCCCTCCCCACCCAACAATCACCTGCACTCAGAATCTAATTTATTTTAACTAAAAAAAAGTAGTATGTCATTGAATAATTTAGTAAATAATAATAATAATATATGAACAAATAAATTAATGACAATCAATAGCACAAACAAAAATAATAACAAGATACAAATTAAATTATCAGTGCTTATTTTTTTCAGTTAGGTCTAACTATAATCTATTCAGCTGTAAAATAACACTGGATAGTCTTCACTGTATAATGAAAGACAGCAGCAGGTTTATTTAGGCTACTGTCTCTTTAAGACCTCATGCATGGATCTAATATGTTACACATGGCTCTATGCTTACTTTTCTTTTTAGGAGCTTTGTCCTCCTAATTTAATTAGGAGCAGCTTCTGATCAATAATCAAAAATTCTGATAAAAAAAAATATATATATATAAGAGGTCGACCGATATTGGATTTTACCGATACCCATAGCTAGGTTGAACCACACTGGCCGATACCGATTAATCAACTGATAGTTTTCAAAATGGATACTGAAAGAGAGCTAGTGCTTTACTATTTAAAAAAAAGCAGTAACAGTACTGAACCATACTTTGTAAATTAATACAAATATTAATATAATTTACTATATTGATCATTAAAGTTATTTCATAGTTTGCTAATGTTAAAAGAAGAAACTTTAAAATTTAAAAATGTAGCCTATTAGTGAATGTTGAAATGAACACACTCTAACAAGGAACCATACTTCTACAGTTTTCATTAATGCTAGGAATGGACTCTTATTGTTAAGCATTACCATTTAATTTCAACAGTCATGCTTAATAAGACAAATAAGTTACCAATTATATGAAATTAGTATTAATAAGAAATTAATTTGTACTACAGAGGTGGCACAGAAGAACACAAAAGTGGCTTGTAGGTACATTTTCAGACGTTTAAATGAGGCTCAGAGGTGGCATGAGTGCAATTAAATTCATAAATTCATGTGTAGATTAATGTTCTAAATATACAATTTTGAATACAGAACTATTAAATGATTTAAATAACTGAAATTATAGGCTACAGTGGCCCCTGTGTTTGGTTTTAGAGACGCGCAGCGGCTCAGCGGTTACTTTATTTGGAACTATTTTCGTTGATGAGCAAAAATGCAGTAGGCCTACTTGTGATATTGATTTAATACAACAGATCAATAAACATTTGCAAACTCCCTTAATAATTATTAAAAGCTGTCACTCTCCTTATCGCGATCTGTGCACAGATGAGAGCGCGCGAGTGAGTTCAAGACTCAAAAGCAGGTGCATGTGATGCATTCCGTCGGAACCTGCGGGAATGAGTAGAATGATTATTACCGGTAATAGCCGCAATCCCGCGCCGAAATTCAAGTTCTGCTCTGTTCTCTGATAATAACCCGGCTGTGAAAGATGCGAGCGGCGTTACTTGTCAGTGAGAAGCTGGAGCCGCAGCAGGATGATTTTTGGTGTGCCGGCAGAACAACAACGCGCTACATGTATCTTTTCCCTTCATTTATCCCTAATAACTAATTGAGTGAACAACACGGAGCAGTTTTTCCGTGAGCAGGAGCAGAAAACCCGGAGTGGACCGGAAGCGGAGTGAATACAGAACGCTTCGCGCGGAGAGAGGAACGAGCATTCACTCCACTCCAGGCTTTGATCACATCCCCCTCAGCAGGCTGAATAGCCTACACCTCGTCTTTCCCTAATTTAAGACCTATTCAAACTAAAATTAAGAAATTTATTACACTATTTGAGAAATGTAAACCTATTTACGGCCTTAAAATTATGAAAAGTGCATTTAAGACATTAAAGACAGGCGGGAACCCTGCAAATGACGGAAATCCGTCGTAGCGACGGAGAACTTTAATCCTTGTAATAATAGTGACATACAGGACAGGTTAAATCACGAAATAAACATTTCCATATGAAAAAGAAATGAATATGAATACATTTCATATCAGGAAATCAGGTTTGAGATCTTTTGACTATGGCAACAATCACTTTCAGTTACGGATTTTTGCAGTCCACCGTTTATTCATTTTATTCATTTACTTATTTATATAACAGCAATAATACACTAAACAGTTAAATTACAAGGTTTTTTAATGCTAAAATCTCTTCACGGGTGGAGTTGCAACTCTTAAATTCAGTGTGAGAGCTTGATTGACATGCGATCTGACCAATCATAACGCCGAATCCGCCATCTTGTGCGACAAACAAAACAGACAAGAGAGTAGATTAACGTCGGTGAACTTGATTTTACGTGTATTGACGGCTTTTCCCGGTTGAAACATGGTTTCTTCTGATGTTCATATGCTATAACTAGTAAAGAGGAAAGAGGTGATCGGTTCACGTGCTTGAAGTGAGGCGCTACAGCAATCTGTCACAAGTTCAACACATTAAAGAGTCACAAAACGGTATTTATCATATGAATGTAAAAAAAATTAAATAAAAGTTTGAATTCTGATATTTTGTTTTCCTTCCACAAGTAACCTGTCCTGTTGTCTGTAGTGTCCTCTTCGCTCCGCGATGTATTTTTCGCTGCGTGAGGCGAGAGAGCGCCATATTTGTAGCAGTAACAGTAATTAAGGAGGCGGCCTCACGTCGATTTTATCTCAAATTAATGCAAGAGCAGTTCAGTTAAAGCTGTAGGCTAATAATACAGTTTTGGCAACCTCTTCAGTGAGTATTTGTGTTTGTGCTCTGAAGACTGTCAAAAGTTTCTTTTCACAAAATGTTTTTTGTAGCGTTGAGCGATGTTGCCAATCACAGACACATGTTGATTTCTTGAACATCTCTGATTGGCCATTGCTGTTCAAAACACTGGATTTTTTTAAGACTAAAGAGTTCTGCATGCTGGCGAATTCTCTCATTGTAAACAAAGTTTATACAAAATGTAGGCTAAATAAGAGACCATTGTGCAATGTAGAGAGCTTAATTTATTAATACTGTGGTCTATTGTGCAGACTAATAGATTTTTTTTTATTATTCTGTTTCAAAATATTTTTGAAATGCGTTTGCAATTATTTGTAAAAACAATGCCTTGTGCATAACTCGCACACAATGCTGATCTTCTTGTGTTGAATAGTTAAGTCTGATTGTATTGTAAAATACCAAAATTTATTTAATTATTTTAAACAAAACAACCCCAAACAAACCCCAACCCCACCCTCCGCAGGAATTCTTCTGATAGCCAGCTGAACCCAAAAGCTGACAGCCCAGAGTTATGGGAGCGGCCAGGTCTGACACAACAAACGTCTTGACATTTTAATGTGTTCCTGTTAGGTTTTCAGAGCCCATGAATTTAAAAGTAACCACAGTCCTTCAGATATAATTAGAGTGTGTAATTCAAAGCGTTAAATATTTATTAAATGAAATTATAATTACGTGCCATTAAAAATCAGATGGAAATCTGAAAATCTTAAATAGATGTTCTACATTTGGTTTTGAATAAATGTCAAAGAAATTAAGAAATAAAACAAAGTTCACTTACGTAATCCTAAACTTAATGTGCCTTGTTTAGAGTAAAGACGGTCACGAGACTCTCTCCCTCCGCTATAGTTCCTCTGCGCGCACTGAACGGAATCACGGGTCTTATTTCTATCACAACGGGTGATGAGGGTGTCTCCTAGTATCCGCCCAGCGTTATATAGCTGTCTTTACGTTAAACGTTCAATTTCTGGGAAATCGCTTATGCAGTGACCGAACCGAACCCGTTGTTTCACTTTTATTTTCACTTTCGTGTCAGCATCACTGATTCGCCAGTGAGAGAACACGCCCCGTCTCTGTACCATGTATGGTGTAAAAGATAACTAAGTATCACACAGGAGGAGCCCATGTATGGGTTTGCTCCAGTTGTGTTGAGACTACTACAGCATAGACCTCGCTAAACTATCGGTAAGGTAATAAATTGATTGATTAAGTCAATACATTATTTAAAACTATAAATATAGCTTACTTTTCAATGTTAAATCACTTTTAAGCTAAGTTACCATCATCCCAACTGCACGCTCGCACAACTCTGAGACTGATCAAGCACATCTGTTCAATTTCATAATGATTAATGACCTTTAGATTTGAGGTCAAATGTAGTCTCTTTACCTATTTAAGAAACTTCTGACGCTTGACACGACGTTTAAACAACATGCACTGTTCAACAGCAGCAACTTAAAAATGTAATTGTTTACATGCTGTAAGAATGTCTTTGTTTTCTCGCAGTCATGGCGTGCAGCAGGCTCATGTCCACTCCGGTGTGTCTAATTGAAAATGATGAAAATGGGCTGCTGCGTGTGAGAAAAGAGGCCAAAGATATTCTGGATGGGATCAGTGAGCCGGTGGTGGTGGTGTCTGTGGTGGGACTCTATCGTACGGGGAAGTCTTACCTTATGAACCGCCTGGCAGGACAACAGTCCGGTGAGAGAAATGCTGAAAGTCTTTCTCATGTGTGGTGCAGATATGATGATGAGGACAGAACAAATGAGTGTGTCTATCGAAGTATCTGAAAACACTACCTACATTAAAATCAGAGCATTTTATGAAAAAAAACAACAGTAATAAAACAATATAAAATAAAGCAATAGAGCAATATAATAATAAAACAAGAATAATGGGTGAATGATTGTGTGTCCTATGCGCTACTTTCCTTTTCTCTTTATACAGACTTAAATAACTTGAATACACCTCTCCTATGATTATGTCTGAAATATCTGAATACATTTTTTTTTTTTTTCAAATACCCTCATGGTTTAACTCTTTAATATGCAAAAAATGAGAGTTTTGGAGATGGATGAACTAGACACTCTTTTTTTAAAGAAAAATATTTAATAAATAATAATATTAATAAATATTATTAATAAAGATATTAATAAAGTCTTCTTAAGGCACAAGTTTGATAGCTTAGGGTCATAAATAGAGAAACGTGGTTATAATATCTGGAGGGTATTGGATAATTATGTGTCATTGTGATTGTCTCAGGATTTGCTCTCGGCAGCACTATAGAATCAAAGACTAAAGGCATCTGGATGTGGTGTGTCCCTCATCACTATAAAGAAGGACACACTCTTGTGCTGCTGGACACAGAGGGACTTGGGGACGTAAGGAAGGTAGGGGAGGAAGACATCAGCAGTGATGTTTTCATAGCAAATGCCTCCACTGCAACAAAAACATACATTAATTTCAGTATAAGTATCATATTTATTCACTTACTGTAACTGAAAGTGTCTTAATATTTCAGGGGGATGAGAAACACGACACATGGATCTTCTGCCTGGCTGTTCTTCTCAGCAGTACACTAGTGTACAACAGCTTAGGAGTCATTGACAACACGGCACTGGAAAAGCTGCAGTATCCTTCTCACACTATAAACGCAAAACATGCGCATCCAGTGCAATAGATTGAAAACAATCTCTCATAGCACCAGTGTTATTCCTCCTGAACTGTGCTGAATTTAGCTATGTAACTGAGCTGACGGAGAACATTCGTGTGAAGGCAGAAAAGAGTCAAGACGAGGACAAGTCGGCAGATTTCATGCGTGTTTTTCCATCGTTTGTCTGGGCTGTTCGGGACTTTACTCTGGAACTGAAAATAGGAAATAATCCAATAACATCAGACGAGTATCTGGAGAGTGCACTGATACTCAAATCAGGTGAGGCATTACACATACACCGTAAACACAACATACACTCCATTCATTACCTTTGCCATATTTGAGCACAAAATTAAATTAAAATGTCTGCTCAAAAACCCCGCCCTCCCGGCTGAGAACCACTGTTTTAGCAGATGCACATGGGAACATGGGCTGCTCTATTCAGCAAAGAATAGTGATTATT
Organism: Acrossocheilus fasciatus; assembly: GCA_036784905.1. Taxonomy (NCBI): domain Eukaryota; kingdom Metazoa; phylum Chordata; class Actinopteri; order Cypriniformes; family Cyprinidae; genus Acrossocheilus; species Acrossocheilus fasciatus. The sequence goes on from CM071939.1 coordinate 27,407,155, forward strand.
TTAAATATAATACAAGGTAGCTGTTCAAATTATTACTGCTTGTTTGGAATGTTGTTTCTTATTTTAGGTAGCTCACCTCAGACTGAGAAGTATAACCTGCCCCGCCGCTGCCTGCGTCATTTCTTTGCGGTGAGGAAGTGTTTTGTGTTCCCTCGGCCTGCTAGTACGCAAAACATGAGAAGAATGGAAGAGCTGACTGAGAAAGATCTGGAGTCAGAGTTCCTTGAGCAGGCAAACACCTTCTGCCATTACATTTTTGACAGTGCAGAACCAAAAACCGTCAGCGGAGGCCGTATAATTACTGGAACAGGTGTGTACTTTCATAGAAGCCCTTGTAGGAAATAAATGTTGTAGTGAATCTTCTGATCTCTTTTTAGACACATGACACTAATGATGTCTTTCAAACACATAGTACTGCTCCAAACTCATTTCTTACATTTTGGGTGTTGTTCCAAAATCGCTTACATAATCTGTTACATAATCTGTGTTTGCTGACAGCTCTGGGTAATCTCGCTGAGGTTTACGTAGAGGCGATTCGCAGCGGGAATGTTCCGTGTCTGGAGAACGCAGTGGTGTCTCTGGCTAAGATCCAGAACGTCCGTGCAGTGGACGAGGCCCTGCAGTGCTACATGACAGAGATGCTCAGCATGGCTCAGCTTCCTATGCGCCCAGAAGAGCTGTCCAACATCCACACAGATGCAGAGAAGAAGGCCGTTGACGTTTTCATCACCATGTCCTTCAATGACAATGACCAGATCTACCAACAAAAGCTCATGGTAAAGTAGCTGCTGCCACAAAAAGCTCAAATAAACAGTATGTAAACGTGTGCAAACGTAGAGTACAAATTTAAGAGTTCATCACAATTTCTATTGTTTTTCTACAATTGTTTTAGGGGAAAATGTATGATGAGTATCAGCAGATCTGCCAGCAGAATCAGGAAGAATCTATCATGCAGTGTAAAGCTGTTCTGCGTGAGGTGTTTGATACACTGGAAAAGGGTGTTTCTGATGGATCATTCCTGAGATCTGGAGGATACCGACAGTACAGAGACATGCTCAGACATCTGACCAATGACTACAGAGCTAGAACACACTCACAAATAATGGTACAGTTCACACACACACACATGCTTTGCTTTAGATGGTCACAATAGCACTGATCAACATAGACGCTAGACGACATATGATGACGTGTAACAGTATAGTAGTGTTATGCCATTTCTTAGGGGAATATTTTCACCCCTACCCCTTGAGACTCAAGGGACAAGGTGAAGGGGTATAAAATAGAATTGGGATTAGGCCTAGATGTCCCTATGCCTAGAGTTCCATATTACGAGTCTTCTGATACAAAATACAAAATCTCTATTTGTTGTTCAATTAAAATCTCACAAAAGGTGCCATGTGGCTTTAGAAGGCTTGAAATATAACACGCAAGTTGTAAAGACGCATTGATCAGTGGTACCTTAGTATTATTTATATGGTATTCCAGTATTAATATTTTGAATTAATGTTTATTTTATATTTTCACTTTATTTAAATTTCACATTAAGCTTCAGTCTTTTTTTTTTTTTTATATATATTTCAGATTGCTGTGGCTTTTCTTCAACATTTCAATTTGTTGCCAAAGCAACCTTTTTAGTTTTTCATCTAATGTGTATATTTAACAAAAACAATTTTTAATAGTTTTAGTATAAAAAAAACAACACTTATGGATTACTTACAGCTCGTTTTGATACTTGACTTTTTTTCTACAGAGTGAAGAAGTGTTGAGCAAGTTTTTGAAAGAAAAGGAGGATATTGGAAATATGATTCTACAAGCTGACCAATCTCTCGGCAAAGCGGAACAGGAAAAAGAGGGTACAGTTCAAATCAGCTGCACACTTCTCTGTCATTCAACCATCACTCAAGGCTCTCAGTGATACAAAAGATAGTACAATGACTACAAAGAACTGTAATATACAAACTCGGCAATTGATTTTACATCAGAATTAGTTCATTATACTGTCTCTCTTTCTTATAGTGCAGAGGTTGAAGAATGAGATTCTAGAGCAGCGCCAAAGAGGTCTAGAGGAACAGAACCGGTTACAGGAGCGGGCATTTAAAGACATGCAGAGATCCCATAAGGAACATGTGGATCAGATCATTCATCAGATGGAAAGAGAGCAGGAGAGAATGAGGAGAGACAATGAACGAGTCCTGGAAGCCAAACTAAGAGTAAGAACGGGACACTTTCTTTCAAATCATGTACTTTGCTGTGTTCTGGAGAAGTCACCTGCAGAGGTCAAAGTCATGGTTAGCAATTCTTTCACTTCTGGCTGTTTGTGTTGTATTGCAGGAGAAAGATGCTCTTCTACAGAACGGTTTACAGGAGCAAGCCTCCCAGATGCAGAGGCAGATTGACCGCTTAAGATCAGAAATGCATAAAGAAGAGAAGTCAAAACCATCCACACTCAGCCGGATTGCGGATGGTATCAGTGCCACAGCAGAATTGATCTTGCCGGGCTTTGTCATGAAATGGTTCAAATAAGAGCGAGTATGCTTCTCTCACACAAAGGTCTGATTTTTCTTTTATGCCAAAAATCATTAGGATATTAAGTAAAGATCATGTTCCATGAAGATATTTTGTAAATTTCCTACTGTAAATATCAAAACTTAATTTTTGATTAGTAATATGCATTGCTAAGAACGTCATTTGGGTGATTTTCTCAATATTGTGATTTTTTTTTTTTTTTTTTTTTTTTGCACCCTCAGATTCCAGATTTTAAAATAGTTGTATCTCAGCCAAATATTGTCCTATCCTAACCATACATCATCTGAAAGCTGAATAAATAAGCTTTCCATTAATGTATAAATCTCAATTTAAAAAAAATGACTGGTTTTGTGTTCCAGGGTCATATTTATGCCTTCAAAAAAAATACCCCACAAAAGAGCTCAGAAATATTAGAAAGTATAATTCCCTTTGTATTTTGTTAAAAATAACCACTTGATATTATGGATCCCCAAATCAGTTTACAGAAGAGATTTTGTGATGCAGTTAAAGCAGTTGATCTCATAGAGATTCTGCTGATCAGCCTTTTATTTAAGAGATCTGAAGACTACATAAATGTCCTATATATACTGCATTGCAATAACAAGCTCACACACTCAGTGCGGTCATGTATGTAATGGCCTGTCTTAAAGTTCAGAGGCAGACATCAGCCTCCTGAGTGTGTCTGATGACTCCGCTCGAATCCAGGGCTCAGTAGTGGCTGTATCAATGGAGCTGGGCCTACCAGGAGACTGCAGGGAAAAATGCTCATCACCACGACTTGCTTCATCGTCATCATCAGAGCAGTCTCCTAAACACATAATTGAAATAAGTTGTGCATTTCCTGAATCATGAAACATACACAGAGAGAAACACACACACCTGCTGGGGTGTTGTGTTGGCCGAAGGCTTGAAGCCTCCTCATCCTGGGAGTGTTTGTGTCTCTGAGCTTCCCCATATTGAAGGACTGCAGCTGCACTGGCTTCCTCTCTGCAGACTAAACACACACATATACACTGTTTATTATATTATGCTTGATGATTACAGTAAAGTCATCATCTACATGAGGTGCATCCTGGGATGCTATCAGTATTAAACCGTACTAAAGAGTTCTCATGTGGTGGCCACTTGTTGGCTGCTTTTCCTTCACCATCTACTAAAATGTATTCAAAAATACATTTTAAAAACAACACCATGCAAATATATTGTGGGCAGAACATTAATGATTTGATCATTTAGCTTGTCATGTTTAAAAATATTTAAAGTGTTAAATATTAAAATTGATTTGTTTAAAAGTGTTGAAATAATGCATATCATGAACTGTGCAAAATGTGTTTTTGTTTTTCAAGTTTGCCCAAAATATCTAATAATTAACTGATACATGAGGAAAAAAACTGAAAATAAAATGCAATAGCAAGCAATTCTATCAGTATTTTTTGCACTTGAGCCTGTAAGTCACTCTACAGACATATGTTTAGATGTTTCAGTGTGAACTACCTGCAGGTTTGCTAGTCTGCGTCGCTCTCGTGCAGACAGTTTAGCAGATTTCCTCTCAACATCTGGAGGAACTGGGAAAGCAATTCCATTCTGATCTAATGACAAATAATAAGACAACTACACTAGCAGAAAGCAATCAGCAGTGTGTATTCAAACAAAAAAAAAACATGTATGAGAAAGTGAAATTGTATAACACTATGAAAATAAACATGTTGATAAAGTGTGTTCATATTTTTCTTTAAAATAAATTTCACTTTGTTTGATGTTTTCTAACAAAATGGAAAGACATTAATACAATTTTAAGTTTCCCTTTAAGTCTCCAAACTAATTTTGGGGCCACTGTATATAATAGTCATTTTTTGGTTACACTCATCAAGCAGTTAAAGAAATGTGTGATCCCACCAATAAATTCACTTTCTGACAAAAGCACAGATCCTCGTCCCCCCTCAACATCTCTGTTCCTCTGTGTGAAAGAAAAACAGAACCGTCATGTTAAACATCATTCAGTATTGATGAAGCTGCTTCTAGTACTGCAGAACACAACAGAAATAAGCACAGGAAGTAACAAGCACTTCCTGTGGGGGGAAACTTACAGACTGCCGTGTTCTAGGAAGAGGCATAAAGGGATCTGGAAAAACTGAGAGAGAAAAAAAGATGATTTACATAAGACCAAACATTAATTAAGCTCCATTAATTAATTAATTAATCTATTAATTAAGCACAGTCACAATATTTATTTTTAGCTGACTACAAATGACTTTAGTATGATTTGACAACAAGGAAAGAACTACAAACTATTTATTTCAGTAATAATAATCCTCATAGCTCAGTTCTTACCCCTGTACATGATGTCATCGGCTCCCTTTGAGCTGATTGGCTCAGTGCCACGGGCGGAGGGGCCTCGAACAGGCATACGCAAACGAGCCATGTCAAACACATCCGTCCTGTGCCTGCAAACACAAAAGTGCTATATTGTAAAAACAGTCATAGTTGGAGTGCCTGCAACTACATTAGTTACGATTATTCACAATATTGTTTTTATAAAACAGTGACTGCATAATAAAATATTGTAGACATATACATATATATGCAAACAAAATGCATCCAAACAAACTGAATGAAAACCTTACTTTGGCCAAGACTAGACTACATAAACTAAGTCTGAAAATCATGTAGCCTACTTCTGTCAACTAAGATGCCATTTAGGTTACTTTTTATTTACATGTGCATATCTTTCAGATCAATTCTGTACTCAATGCAGTCACGGATTTCATTGCACATATTTATGTCATGTAAAAAAAAACATTAACATCACATTTTTATCACTCCTTTTTGGGTGTATCCATCGGGAATATTGCTGTCGAGATAATTTCAAAGCAAAATTTCCTAAAGTAAAATATAGTAAAACTATAATCCATTAGTTCGAGAGATCACAGACGATTACTGAAGTCTATAAAAAAACAGCTCATTTAGCAAAATCTGATTAAATCAGCCAAGACCAGGAAATGCTGATGCTTATGCCTCTTACACTACAAGAGTACTGACCTGCTGTATTCATGTACATGTTGACTAACATTAAAACATCCCTTCACTGTCAAACTTATACATTACATTTAAACATCATTAAGATAACACACTGTACTGTACCTGTCGGTGAAAGGGGAGGGAAAATGCTCCCACTCCGTCTGCAAGAGCTGCTCCTCCAGACGCCGCTGTTCACTGCGCAGACGTCTTCTTAACGCACACAGCTCATTAACAACCTCACTTCTGTCCTCTGAAGAAAACAAATACAGTAAACCCTCCAAAAATATGTGAGGATGTGGTATTGGCTAGTGAAAATTAAATATACTTAACTAAAAACCAAAACTTAACTAAAGAAAAAAGAAATGCTTTAGGGACCATATATTAATTATATGGTATAAATTAATAATGGACTAAATAATTTTTAATTCAAATCTAAAATTGCAAATAATTTCTGTAAAAGTCAGGTTTAGGGTGTAGCAAATATTATTAGATTAATATATATATATATATATATATATATATATATATATATATATATATATATATATATATATATATATAGATTAATATATATATATATATATATATATATATATATATATATATATATATATATATATATATATATATATATATATATATATATATATATATATATATATATATAAACATAAAAAGCCAATAGGATATCTCCGTCATGATACAATATGTGTGCACATGTATGAGTGTTTACTCTCTGTTCTCTGGATGTTTCTAAAGTTTTCTGAAGACGGAGGAGCCCGAAGCCCAGAGAAATCCTGAAAAATATATAGACATTAGTGAGTGAGAAGTGAACATATTTGTTTGAACCATAGAGTTCTGGTAATTAGACTGAGGGTTTGGTTACAAGGTCTTGAGGAGATAATCATGGTTGCCAGATCTGCATAACAGAACTAGCCCACTAACACTATTCCAAATAGCAAAACTCAAAATATGTCACTTCTATAACCTAAAATATATATTTTGTAGTCACTGTTATGTATTATACACAATTTAATACACGAAGCGAACATGAGCATTTGCAATGTTTGTTTGTTCAAATAAAGGCAGTTTTTGTTACCGTAGCATTTGAAGGGTTGCTGTGTTTTTGTAGGGTAGGGATAGGAGGGGATGGTACACGCTGAACCTAAAAAAAAAAAATGACGACAATACTGTCACACACTCATTGCATTTACAGAAATTCAGAAAATTTAGCTTTTTTATACATATACATATACACACAGCATTTGAGATGTAGCTCATTCCAGTAAATTTCACTTCCACACACCTGTTGCAGTCGTATTTGTCTCTCTTGCTCTTCCTGTTTTCTTACAGCTGCTCTCTCTTTCTCCTCTTCTTCTTTTTTCTTTTTCTCTGCATCCCTCCGTCTCTCCTCCACAAGATGAGCAAGTTCTTCATTCTTCAGTTTTTGCTGCAAAAATATAAGGTTACTTAAAGTCAGCTCAGCTGGTCACGGAGATGGTCTGAGGTCATCAGAAGAGCTCACATAATGCACAGGAAAATTAAACACGACAAGATGCATTTGATGGCATTTCCTTAAGCACTTAAATTCCCTTTATTTGGATGGAAAATGTGATTTGAAGTGAACACATTATTACATTGTGCATCTCTAAAAATAAGACCGGCAGGAGTGCATGTGTGTCTGTCTGACCTCCAACTCTCTGCGTTTTCTGCTCTCCTGCTCCTCTTCATACTCTCTCCTGATTTTCTCTCTCTGTTCTGCCAGTCGTCTGTCCTCCCTCTCCTCTTCTGCTCTAATCCGCTCTCTCTCCTCCGCTTGCTTCCTTCGCTTTTCATCTATCTAATGTCACAGACACACACACACACAAAAAAAACAACACACATGAAAAGATCATTGTTTATATACAGGTACAGTGTAAAGGAGTCTTTGTATATACACTACTGTACAAAAGTCTGGTGTTGGTAATATTTTTTTAATATGTTTTTAAAAGAAGTCACTTAAGCTCACCAAGGCTGAATTTATTTGGTCAAAAATGCAGTAAAAACTGTAATATCATTACAATTTAAAACAACTGTTTTCTACTTTAATGTATTTTAAAATGCAATTTATTCATGTGACGGCAAAGCTAAATTTTCAGTATCACATGATCCTTCAGAAATCATTCTAATATGCTGATTTAGTGCTCAAGAAACAGTTCTTTTTATTATCAATTTTGAAATCAGTTGTGCTGCTTAATATCTTTGATGAACAGAGCAGCATAGGAGTTCATATTAAGAGCCTTACCGTCACTTCTGTTCAGTTTAATGCATCTTTGCTGGATAAAATATTTAATAATAACTAAGATATGTTTTTTTAAATCCTAAAAAACTTGAAACACAAAACTTTAGTGCTTCAGTAGTGCATGTGTGTACCTGGTGTCTCAGGTAAGCTTTGTATTGGTCTTGCTCCAGTACTTGCTGGGGTGACGGGATCTGATTAAACACATTTCCTCTCGCAAACTGTGGAGTGTGTGTCTCAACAAATCCTTCAAATACACACACATTCAACTTGAGGATGTAAACAATCACTAATTACACATCATGCATGTTTGCATGTAAACTAAAACAGGTGTGTTAGCATGTTACCTGGCCTCTCCCGCCTTTGTGGTGGTGCTGCAGCTGCCACATTCAAAAGATGCATCTGCTTCAGATCAGCTACACACACACACACACAAACACATCATTTCTGTAGTCACATGTTTCATAACTAACAGGAGATTAAATCATACTAAATAAATCATACTGATTAGATTTCCAGTGCTGTCTCTGAGTGGTGCACCAGCTCCGCCTCTTCCCCAGGGTTCATATGCTCTCATATCAGCTTCAAATTCTGCCTCCAGTCTTTGCTTCTCCTCTATGTCCACCCTCCTCTGTGCGGCCCGCTCCTCTATCTGCTCACAGGGTACAAACACACACACACACAAAAAAAATAAGCTGGAAGTCTTCAAGAAGCATTCTAAAGCTCTTTTTCATGTTGGAAGTTAGAATAAACATATAAATGCAAACCCAGTGCTCATGAAGACACACCCAGTTTTAACTATGTCATTAAGAAATACTGTTTAATATGTAATAAGGACACACCCCTCAGTGAATATGTAATAGCACACCTGCTTTCGGAGCTCCTCTTTATAGCTGAGTCTATCCGTCTTTGCATGATGTGCAGGAAAAGCTAAAAGACCTGAACCCACAACTTCATTCTCACCCAGAATCCTCCTGAAACACACAACAAGCACAAATACACCCCAAAAACAAGATGTGTATTAATTGTCTGCATACAGGCATATAGGGGTGGTTTACTGCGATTTCACTTTTTTCATTTTAAATAGTGTGTAACGTTGCTGTTGGTGCATGAACAGTATCTGCAAAGTTGCTGCGCTGAAAGTTCAACGTAAGCGGAGATATCGTCTTTTAAAAATCAGGAAGTTTAATGCCTACAAAAACGACTCATATGGGACTACAACGAGATACTTCCCGGGTTGCATACGTAAAGAACCCATCAAACCCCTCCCTCCGGAACATGCAGAAAAGGGGGGCAAGGCCATGTTCTGCGGCTTTGTCGAAGAGGAAGAGTTATAGTGGAGAGTTGTAGCCATGCCGTCGAAACGGTGTTATTTTCACCCAGCTGTCAGGTCTTCTGTGTTCGGGCTTCTTACGGACGCTGTAGTTCATCAACAATAGTTAAAATTTATGTTTGATTATGTTCCTGACAATTACAATCCTAATTTAGCTCTCCGTGCGGCGCATTTTACGTAAGACAGCTTCCAGAATCTCCAGAAGTTCAATGTCGGATTCACACAGAAACTATTACTAAAACATGGAGCAGTTCCAACTTTAAAACCAGAGGCAGCAGTTGTTGGGCCACAAACTGTAAGTAAGATTTCATAATTTTAAATGTATTTGCATGTATAATTTCAGACGTAATGTTTTAGTTTTATCAAGGACGTAAACAAATGCCAACGCTGGCTTTAGTAGCCAGTTAGTTAAAAGCTATTTCGTGTGTCTATGACAAACGCGTACAAACATTTTGGACCCGAATTTGTAATTATGTACTAATTTGGTAAATGTATTTTCCATGTATACTTTATGACGTAATTTTTCGATTTGATCAAGAACGTAAACACAAGCCAACACTGTTTGGTTAGTAGCCAGTTAGTTCGATCCTATTTTGTGTGTATAAGACAAACGTGTACAAACTTCAAAAAATGACATGTAATCACAACAGCAAAATTCCATTCAGAAACGTTTGTAAGAGCCGTGCTTGCGGAAGTTCTGCTTGACTCTCTTCATTACCGCACGTGCAGCTGTCGCTCGTGAAGGTAATGGGAGTGACGTTTCCGCGCAACGTGCAGTACGCAGTTTAGCCAATCACAACACACCGGCCCAGCTGACCAATCTGAGCCCATCGCCTGTTTCTGAGGGAGTGGTTTCAGAGAATCAGGAAGTCAACCGGTCGTTCAAATGACAGAGGAGAGAGCGGCTTACAATAAAGGTGAACTATATGAAAAATAAGGCGTTTTTTAACAAACGAAACACGAAGACATGTTATATTGCACCCCATAAACACAATCAAGCAAAGAAAAAAAAGCAGTAAACCACCCCTTTAAAAGTGTCTTTGACAGTGAGAAAAAACAGCTTGGGTTATAAATTCAAAACTAGCCCAATGGTCAATCAAAAATAGCCCAAAACTAGTCCAATGACGCTATTCCAAATATCAGCACTCTCAAAATATGTCACTCCCATACCTAAAATGCATTATTTACAGTCACAGCTATGTGTCTACATGATACATTTTATAGGAAGAAATATATTTGTATTTGTCAGTCTTGGGTGCAGTCAGAGAGCTAGAACATTAGCGAGATCTAACAATTGCTACTAGACAACTTCATCTGGTGTTACTGCCTGTTTCTAAACACCCACAATTTATGATGAGAAAATTGCATTTTTGTGAGTGTTTGTGTTGGTTGCACTCTTACTGTCTGTAAGTGCTTCTGCTGTGTGGACTGAGTGACTGTGGCTCTCCTGATGATGTTGAAAAAGAAACTCCCATTATTGGGCAATCTGTGGAAACACACACACACACACACACACACAGAGAGAGAGAGAGACAGAGAGAGAGTAATGTAGCACCAGTAGGAATCTGATGATAAATGGATTTAAAAATTGGTTTTCATGCCAAGTAGGTTCAATTAGTTTTCAGGATCCAGAATACCCAACACAGTGTCAAAATTATTTACAGCACAAACGTAAACAAATGTGATTCATAAATATTGATGTACCTACTCTCTACACCAAATATTTCACTGCACAAAACCATGTTCATCCTCAATGCAAATAAACTAATATTTAACGTAATGTCATATGTGTGTCTTACAGGCTCTACTGGGGCTCAGCAAACTCTCAGCATCATTAATTGGAGTCTTATAGGTATCTTTAAGGAATGGGAGTTGAGTAGGGACAAAAGGCATCCTGCTGAAAAAAACAACAACAAAAAAACAACATGTTTGTGAGCTTGAAGTACAGCATGTACAAATATGTGTGTTTTTGTGTTTGCACTTATGTATATCCATATATACCTGCATGGAGACACAGGGTCTGTCCTGTATTGCAGAACACCCTCAGGAGGCTCAGCAGTGTCCAGGTGGATGTCATCCCTTGGTTGCTTTCTGTACGCAAACGCCTCACTCACAAAGAGCTGCTTTAAAGGTAAAAGTCAGAAAATCGGCACAAGAATGTCAACAAATATATGTGCACACACAAACACACGCATTGTTACCTTTTTCTCAGCATCTGTTGAAACTCTCAGGTCCAGTTCCTTCTCCCTAAAGAAAGTTGAATTACAGGGGTTGTTCATGAGAGTAGCATGAATGTTCTGCCTAACGTCTTTTTTGTGTTCCACGGAAGATAGAAAATTGGGTTTGGAACATCATGAGAGTCAGTAAATGAATTTTCAGAATTTTCATTCTTGGGCGAATTATGAGGTAACAAAGGATTAATCGCATTCAAAATAAAGGTTTTGTTTTACATATTTGTATGTGTACTGTGTATATTACGCACGTATAAATACACACATATACATTACATATTTTGAAAATAATTATTCTTATATTTTATATTATACATAAAAAATATTTAATATATAAACATAACATTAAATATATACATACATGTGTTTGTATTTATATATACATAATAAATATACACAGTATGCACACATACATTATGTAAACAAAAACCTTTCTTTTTGGATGCGATTAATCGCGATTAATCGTTTGACAGAAATAGAACAATATAAACTAAATACACCAGTCAGAATATTATGCATGAACACACCTCCTCCTGTGACTCTGTTTCTCTGTGATTTGTTCCTGTAGTTCACGTCTATAACGCTCCTTTTTCCTCTGCAGTGTGGCCTCCAGATCCACTGAACCTGTCAAACAAAATCAGCCATGTCAGAAGCCTGAGCCTAAAAATCATTTACATTTCCCAAACTGTATGACTTTCTTTCTTCCGCAGAACAAAAAAGAAGAGATTTGGAGAACCTCTAACCTCTAAAAATGACCTCTAACCAATCAGAATCATGATACTAAACTCGTACCTATTAAAAGTCCTGTGGTGCAAACTGTGTCCTGACTGGCCACAGATACAGATCTTTCATTGGCTTGGGTCGCAACAGAAGTCGACATTCTACGACAGTGACATGAGGAAAAGTGAAGGAGAAGAGATGAATGTGAGTGAAATCTATTCTGCCATTTTAAAAAATAAAAAACTAATTATAAAACTGCCAGTTTGCCAATACTGTAAATCTAATCAGTGTATGCCTCTTTTACCTATTTCTGTGCTGTAGTTTGCTTGTGTGATGTCCTGTCTCTATGAACAATTCCCCTCTTCTTATGAGAAAGAGAGAGAAAGAGATAAAGATGATACTGTTAATATATATATATATGCATAAATTATATAAATAAATATTTCATAAATATATCAGCCCATAGAGAATGAAATGGGTTCATGAGTCACCAGTTCTAAACATCTTTCCTTCTATCTCTGACCTCACCTGTTTGTTGTCCTGGTGACTCTCTCTCTCTGATGTAGCCTCCCTTGCAAAAGCATGAGTTCTTCATCACTGCAGTCTTCCTCAGAGCTATATACTCCCCATCCCAGCCCACACACGTCTGTAAGGGTGGCCACATCCCTCACACGGACCGTCTGAAAAAGTGAGCGAGAGAGAGTTGACCTTACAAAACAGTACTTTGGCAGAACCATGGAGCAGTAAAAATATCAGACGGTAATATCTCGGTACACTAGCAGGTGATGTGGTTTTTCTAATGAAGTCAAAACGTGTCAAAAACGCCATTGTGCCATGTAGTAAAACATGGTAATACAATAGTAATTTTTAGTAAGTGTAACAAACATTGTATTAAATATAATAATATTGTATCAGAATACTCAGCTGACATGACAGCAAATATAACAGATATGAAACTGACAGACACAGAAGTGAAATCTCAACCTCACAAAACTGTGAGGTACAGAAGGAGGGAAACAGAAACAATCATGCTTTTGACCCAGTAGTGTACCCTGGGTATTCGTCTTCTCTCTGGAACTGTGTGAATGTCTTCAGCTTCCCAGTGATCTTTCTGCAAGAGACACAAAGATAGTGAGTAATAAAGATTCTGGTCTGTATAAAGGTTTCTATCGGGTTTGAACTGGTTTTGCCATTGTGTCTCACCTCTGCCTTGTATTTCCTGTAATCATTCCTGAGTTCTTCTTGCAGTTTGTGTTTCTTTCTCTCATATTCTTCTCCGAGTGGCAAACTTACTCCATCTACATAATGAAATTTCACATGCACACCTTTAAAACCAGGTAAACATATAACAGAAATTAATTTACAACTATATTAAATTGCAAACGAAGCTGTACCTTGCTGACTTGTGCGTGGAGGGATGTTCTCCTTCTGTAGAGTGTGGCCTGTCCGCCTCTGATACATCAGTATTTAACAACATTAAAATGAAGACCAGTCACACACATTCTCTTCATCGCGATCATTTACTCTCTCTCACCCTCATCTCCATGTAAGGGGGCTCCTGTTCCAGACATGCCTTCTCCTCTGCTATCTTTGATTTCTGATCTTCCAGAAACTTCTCCAATACCTCGTCCATCTGGAACACATACAAAATATCAATGCAAAGCAGATCAAACATAAACTGCAGCTCTACAGCGCCGCCTGTAGACACATATTATTTTACATAAACAATACCAGTAACACTTTACAGTAAGGTCCCGTTATTTAATGTAACTGCATGTACTAAAGTTAACTAACAACAAGAAATTCAGTTTTTTATTTTTAGGTGTCCCTGTTACAGTGTAATTACATTTGGCTCAGGGTTACTTGCATGTAATTATGCAAAATTCATTGTATTTGCAATAGTAAGTACATGAAACGTGTAACAAGGACACCTTAAAATAAAGTGTTTAACATTAAAGTACAAGGATTTATTCTCAGTTCAAGTTAGCTCGGGTATATTTAATAATATTAATACAACATCTGCTTTTAATATTATTTTACATGTATTTAACTATAGTTAACTAATATTAATGAATGGAAACTGTAGTGTTACCACAATATCTATACGTATCTCTCTCTCTCTCGCTATATATATATATATATATATATATATATATATATATATATATATATATATATATATATATATATATATATATCTTGATTTATAGATACAAAAAAAATACAGTTAGTTTTAACAGTGAAAATATGAGAAAACATCACAATAAGCAAGTAATACTTAAAACAAGTAGTAAATGCAACAAATTTGACATTTTCTAACTTAATATTTTAGCCATGTAATCTAACGGAATGACATTCAGACATTTTAGGTGAGGTGTCCGAATACTTATGAACCACCCTTACAAACAATTACCATGCTAAACGTTTATGCACACCATGATAAAAAAGAATAATAATCATCAAAATAAAAAAGTCCAAGATACACACCTCTCTGAATTCCTTCTGGTGTTGAAACTCAGTTTAATCTTCTGTCGACACGAGTCTGAATACATCTGATCTTCCACTCCACAAAAGAATCATATCATCACATCGATATTAGGCAGGCTAATAAAGTTACTGAAGTGCGTTGTTGTTTATTTACTGTATCTAAGGTGTTATCTGATACAAACTCTATTCCGAACTAATAATCTCAACAGATAACGTGCTAGTGTCCTGGCTTCATTGGGTAAAGGAAATAAATGTGTCATCTGATCTCTGGATCTGGTCATGAATTGGAAATAATCAATAATGTTTTAAATAAACTGTATATTTATATGTTAATCGGTTCATAATCTGATTTCCTGCACTGATCTCTTGTCCGGTCAGACTGAATAGAAACAGAGCGCTGCTATTATTCCTCTCTTTCAGTCTTCCTGTCTTTCACTTCCTCTCTTCCGCTATTCCTCTTTTCCTCTCGCAGATGCTGATTTATATAACGCATGGATAGGCGGAAGCGGAAAAGGACGTGACGTTTTCTAGGCCAACCCGGAATGGGGCCATGAGTTTAAAATTGAGGTTTTAAAAAATAAATAAAAAGTAAATTAATTTTTGCTCTGTTCATTTCACAAAATTAGATATTTTTGTGTAAAAAAAAAATTTCATGTGTTTTTCTTTGGAAAATAAACTCATTATTCATGTTCTTAATTGTTTATTCAATGTTTAAAATGCATCACAGGAGAAATTTTTTTCTGAATATTTCCTCTACATTTATATATTATAGCGTTCTGTAATGGACATTTTAAACATTTTTTTTTGGTGGGGGTAGTCAAATCACTAATTAGTCTAATTGTACATCTAGCATTTTGTGTGTATTTAGCCTACTCTTTATTAACATTTTTGCATAATTCAACTAAATTAATGATTTATTGGAAATTACTTAAAGGTGACAAGTAATTCTGTCTTTTTTTCTGAAAGTTATGAACATTTCCTCCACATGGCAAATTATGCATTATTTGTAATAGCATTTTGTAATGGGAATTGCAATTTAGACTATTTTCAAATAAACTGGCCATAAACTTCATTCATAACTAGCTTTACTATTTGTGTACTTTTTTAATACTGTACTTTTGCATAATTCGACAAAAACACTGATTGAAAATTATGCACATGTAAAGGATTACATTCACAACAGCATTTACTTTTTGTGAATAGAAAAAAAAGATAATTATCTCAAAGATAATAATTTAATTTTATAAATATTAGATCGCATTATAATAAACAATATTATTTGCTATAGCTTATATAACTTGATATTATAATTTTATTTTTTCAGGCTGTGTTCGTCTTCTGTCAGAAAGAGAAATAAACAACGTATGAAACAGTGTATGGTTATGTATCTAAAACAACTGCAGTTTATTCTCACGCCCATGTAAAGATTGCTGAAGTAAACACAACACAACCTTTGGCCTTCTTTGTATTGTGGTTATTGTAGTTTTGTTAAAGTCGCTTTTGTTATTTTGTCGTATGATTCGTCCATGTCGGTAGTGAACAACTATTGTATTTCGTAAATAAAAGAAAACCCAAACATTTTTGTATAATATTAGAATCCATTTTAATTATTATTTTTTAAATAATGTCGTTAGAAGACCTCTAGACCTGTGACGGTTAAGAACTTCATCTCCCAGCATGCCTTGCGCTGCCCATAGGGTCACACTGTGTTACAGAACCGCTTCCGTGTTGTGTTTGTTACTGGAAAACAGAAACTGCGTGAGGTGACATATTTTTCTCTCGCCCGTCACTGATTAGACAGCGATGCTTTTGTAAACCGCTGCGTCAGAAGAGATATTAGATTGGACTATGTCGTTGATTCCGGGCTCAAAGCAGAAGGACAGGCGCATTTTATGCGGGATGTGCCCGGACCCGCAGTGCCAGGCGAAGCTCATTTTCCCCGCACACACCTCCATGAGCATCGAGTGCACTGAATGCGGCCAGAGACACGAGCAGAAGAACCTCGCGAATGTGGAGGAAGTGACTGACCCAGATGTAGTGCTTCATAATTTGCTGAGAAATGCTTTGCTGGGTGTGCCAGGCCCTCCTAAAAAGGGCTCCGAGCTGGTGAAAGTGATGGGACTGTCCAACTATCACTGCAAGCTGCTGTCTCCCATCCTCACCCGCTACGGTATGGACAAACAGACAGGCACTGCCAAACTCTTGAAGGAAATGAACCAGGGAGAGATCTTTGACTGCTCGCTTCTTGGGGACCGTGCGTTTCTCATCGAGCAAGAGCATGTGTCCACTGTTGGGTATGGACGGGACCGGTCAGGGAGCCTGATCTACCTGCATGACACTTTGGAGGAGATCAAGAAAGCAAACTTGAATAGAGAGTGTCTTATTCCCGTGCATGTGGACGGAGACGGACACTGCCTGGTCCATGCCGTGTCCAGAGCGTTAGTTGGACGTGAGCTCTTCTGGCATGCCCTTCGAGAGAACCTAAAACTCAATTTCAAGCAGAACCTCGACTGCTACAAAGCCCTTTTCCAGGACTTTATAGATGCC
Organism: Acrossocheilus fasciatus; assembly: GCA_036784905.1. Lineage (NCBI taxonomy): Eukaryota > Metazoa > Chordata > Actinopteri > Cypriniformes > Cyprinidae > Acrossocheilus > Acrossocheilus fasciatus. The sequence continues at coordinate 27,424,298 of CM071939.1, forward strand.
GCCGAATGGGAAGACATCATTAATGAGTGCGACCCGTTGTTTGTCCCTCCGGAAGGCGTTCCTTTGGGGCTTAGAAACATTCACATATTCGGTCTGGCGAATGTACTGCACAGACCCATAATCCTGTTGGACTCCCTGAGCGGCATGCGCAGCTCGGGTGATTACTCCGCCACCTTCCTGCCAGGCTTGGTTCCAGAGGAGCAGTGCCGAGGAAAAGATGGCACTCTGAACAAGCCCATCTGCATCGCCTGGAGTAGCTCTGGCAGAAATCACTATCTACCCCTAGTGGGCATCAAAGGCTTGCCTTTGCCCCGTTTACCTGCTGCACTGCTCCCGAAAGCTTGGGGTGTTCCTCAAGAGCTGATCCGCAAATACGTAAGCTTGGACTCCAACGGAAGCTGTGTGATCGGCGGCGACCGGAGCCTGCAGGATAAGTACCTGCTGCGGCTCGTAGGCGTGATGGAGGACGTCTTCATGGACAAGCACAGCATCCACCCTGCTCTAGTCGCCGATGTGCACCAGTATATATACCGACGCACTGGAGTGATCGGTGTGCAGCCGGAAGAGGTGACGGAAGCGGCTAAGAAATCCGTTCAGGAGGGTCGTCTCCATCGCTGCCTTGTCTGCAACGCCCTTTCGGAGCTCCACGTCCCAGCAGAGTGGCTCATACCGGGAGGGAAACTCTACAACTTGGCCAAGTCGACTCACGGGACGCTGCGAGCAGACAAGAACTACAGCTTTCCTTTAAATAGTTTGGTTTGTTCCTATAACCCAGAAAAAGATGTGCTGGTGCCCGACTACAAACTCAGCTCACTCACGGCCTGCACCTGGTGTCACGGGACGTCAGTGCGACGCGTTTGTGGTGACGGCTCCGTCATCTATTTGGACGGAGACCGTACCAACACTCGCTCAGAGGGTGGAAAGTGTGGCTGCGGGTTTAAACACTTCTGGGAAGGGAAAGAGTACGATAATCTTCCTGAAGCCTTCCCTATCACTCTGGAGTGGGGCGGCCGTGTGGTGCGAGAGACCGTTTATTGGTTCCAGTACGAAATGGATCCGACACTCAACAGCAATGTTTACGACGTGACAATGCGACTTGTCACAAAGCACTTCCCTGGAGAGTTCGGCAGTGAGATTCTAGTCCAAAAAGTGGTGAACACCATCTTGCATCACACCGCCAAGAGGAGCCAAGATGAATACAATCCAGTTGCCATTGAAGGTGCTCATGTGCAGGATGGGAGTGAATCAGCCGCTCACCCTCCTACCAAAATCATCCTGACGGGACAGAAGGGCAAAACCCTGCATAAAGAGGAGCTGGTGATGAGCAAAACCGAGAGGGTCTTGCAGCATAGCATCAGCGAGCAGGCAGCCTTGTCCCAGCGCCGTAGCACAGACCGCTTGCGCCAACAGGATCCTCGCCCATCATCTCCTTCCTCTTCATCATCCTCTGCTCCTCCCACACCCACCAAAGTGCCACCCACCAGTGGAGAGAAGAAGATACGTGTAACGACCAGCGATGGGCGGCAGGCCATGCTTACGCTGCAGCCGCACACCACCTACGGTGAGCTCCAAAACTCCATCGTCCAGGTCTTCAACTTGTTGCCCGGACAGCTGTGCATCCGACACGGCTTCCCGCCCAGAGAGCTGCCCCCGCCACGTCCCGAGGACCAGAACCAGCCCGTGGCACTTCAACATGGCGACCGCATCTCTGTGGAAGCACTTAAAGAGAGCTCGCCCGATACTCACATGACCCAGACGCACTCTCACACGCCTCAAACGCACGCTCACTCTGACCCACGACTCAGCCGCACCAGTAGCAGGGAACTTCAGGACAACATTGACCTTGAGATGTCATCACTGTGCCTCCTGGCAGCACTTATGGGTAAGACGCACCCTCCTGTTATAGATCTGCTTTATGAGAAGACTGTGTCATACTAGAATCAACATCTACTTAAAAGTGTCTGTGACTCTCTGGATTGTATGATACAAGCCTATTTTTGTAATTTACACATGATTTAAATCATTCTCTTATTATTATTATTATTATTATTTCCGATCATGTTTAATGAGTAATTATTGATTACTAAACAAAAATTAAACACTATGGTAAACAATGTGTGTGAGACCTGTCTTATTTAATGTGTTTTCTCTTCTCTCTCTTGTTTCTCTAAGGTGAAGATGTCTGGTCATATGCCAAGAAACTGCCTCACCTGTTCCAACAAGGAGGAGTCTTCTACAATATTGTGAAGAAAGACATGGGTAATCTGCCTTCTTTCCACTTTCTCACACACAATTTGAATTGAGTTTTCAAAATTCAAAATTGTGCTCGGTATGACAAACTCTATATTATTTGTGTTGCCAAAAGCATTTGCAGTAACACTATACTGTGAGGGCGGGATTTGAGAACCGGCTCTAATTTACAACTGGTTTTATTTTCTTAAAAATACAGAATAATTTTCATGATTTGTGGTGTATATGAACACAGACTTTTGTTTGTTTTGCCACTGGCTGAGAGATGCAAAGCAGTGGAGTTATAAAATAATAAAATTTAGATTAACTGTACATGCCCAATAGTCAGATAAGTAGTGAAAAGCTACAGTTTGCATTTTTAAATGTTTTTTTTTTGTTTGTTTGTTTTTTTAATTAATATATTTGGATTATTCTTTGCAAATTAAACTATGAGCATAACGATTTAAGTGAGAAGTTAAATTGAAAAATTAAGAAGAATGTCTTAGTATTTCATTTGTCCCTCTTTTTGCTTTACTGTAGCTCAAGCAGTAGAGTATGGCGCAAAACATTTGCAAGGTTGTAGGTTTGAGTCCCAGGGAAATTTAAATGTGTACTTTGATTGCAGTGTAAGTCACTTTGGATAAATGTAAATGTTCATTGACAGCAGGACAGAATGCATAAACTCCACAGGTTTGTGTAAAACCCAATGATCATGTTTTCCAGCGTGATTTGAAATGATCTTGTGCTTTACTAAATTCAAGAACATCTAACAATTCAGCTGGTCTTTGTCACATATGTGACCCTGGACGACAAAATCAGTCTTAAGTGTCAATTTTTTTCGAAAGTGGGATTTATACATCATCTGAAAGCTGAATAAATAAACTTTCCATTGAGGTATGGTTTGTTAGGATCGGACAATATTTGGCTGAGATACAACTATTTGAAAACCTGGAATCTGAGGGTGCAAAAAAATCAAAATATTCAGAAAAACGCCTTTAAAGTTGTCCAAATGAAGTTCTTAGCAATGCATATTACTAATCAAAAATTCAGTTTTGATACATTTACGGTAAGAAATTTAGAAAATATCTTCATGGAACATGATCTTTACTTAATATCCTAATGATTTTTGGCATAAAAAAAAAATCGATAATTTTGACCCATACAGTGTATTTTTGGCTATTGCTACAAATATACCCCAGCGACTTAAGACTGGTTTTGTGGTCCAGGGTCACATTTTTATTTAACTTGATGTGACCTAAAAATAGTTCTGAGTCCGAAATATTTCTTATTCAGCTTATTTGTGTTTACAAATGTATGATATGCCTCCTGAGCCAAAAAGATATTTTATTACTTTTCTGTTTTTTGAGATTTTGTTTTATTACTATTTTGTGTGTGTGTGTTGCTGTTCCACAAATACATACATATTGTTACATATTGTTATAATTTTTTAGGAATATTGTAAACATTTGTAAAATTAAATGTAATCATTTTTCATATTGTCAGATGTTTGTATAATCCACCTTTACGCATACAATGAGAAACTGTGCTAATAATGGTTATTTCTGTGTTAAGGTCTGTTGGACGGGAAGCACTGCACACTGCCCCATTTGTCGGGTAAGACGTTTGTGTTCAATGCTGCGGAGGAGCGTTTGGAGCTGTGTGTGGACACAGCCGGTCATTTTCCAGTGGGCCCTGACGTGGAGGAGCTTGTCCAAGAGGCCCTTTCCCAACTCCGCTCAGATGCTGCCTCTCGTAGCCGCGAGGGAAGCCCCGCCCACAGCCTGCGATTGGGCGCCGGAGGTGCAGTGCGCAGGAAAGAGCAGACCGTCACAGCCTTCCAGGGCAAAGGTCACTCATTGGGTTCTGCCCCTCCAGAACACCCACCAATCAGGCGGCAGCACAGCAGCGGCGTGGATCTCAGCAACAGCGCTCGCGGTGAAGAGATAACTTTGTCAGGGGAGGAGTTGGTGCGCGTGGCCCCGGGCATGGTCACTTTACGCGAGGGCCGTGGTTTGGGGCTTGAGCCCGCCGTGATCGAGGCCCAACGGCAGCGTCTGCAGGAGATGGTCTCAAACATACAGGCGTCTATGGACAAACACTTGCGTCAGCAGGCTGCAGCAAGACATGATGGGAAGGAAGAAGAGGCTTCTGACAAACAGGAGGATATGGAAAGTCACGGTGCAGATCCACCCAGCACCTTTGAACCCATGGACCAATCATGATACTTCATTACCCATATAGCAGAGTGAGCTTCCTTGCATAACACACACATACATACACAAACACACACACACTGTGATTCAAGTAACAAATAATGGTGCAGCCGATTTACTGACATATGCGTCTTTTGAGTGTGAAACGCATTCCTTAAATGTTCTCAAAGTCTTTAAGATGTGAAATTTGGAGTGATTATTACAGGAATTGAGTGTCGGCTTTCATTCACCTAAATATATACATGGTGCACACTGATTTAAAGAGACAGTTCAACTAAAATTGAACATACTCATTTACTCACCATCATGTCATTCCAAACCACTGCCTTACTTTTTCTATGGAACACAAAAAAGATATTTTGATTGTTTCTGTCCATATGATAAAAGTCAATGGGATACAAAATAACATTAGACCCAAATGTCGTCTTTTGTGTTTTGCAGAAGAAATAAAGTCATACAGAATGACATGAGGGTGAGTAAATGTTGACAGAAGTTTCATTTTTGGTTGAACTATCCCTTTAAGATCACCCTTGAGCTTTGCTAGTATCCACATAGTACTTAAATAATCAAAGTGCACTTTGACCCTCATTGCTGGGTTCACAGCTTTCTTACCAATTTAATAATTCACGATCCAATTTGAAACACTGACTGTCTCACCGAGTCCAAACTTCAGCCCTGTGTCTGTGTGCACTTAGTAGGTAACAGGGTCTCCTTGATCATATGTTTGTGTCCTCAACACAGTTCTGGCCTGTGGAACAAACAGGGCTTCTCTACCCACAATTCATTGCTGTCTATCCAAAGAGCACTACGCGGTAAAAGCCTGGAAACAAGTTCCAGCAGGATTTCACGTTTACTTCATCGTCCCACTATACAATCAGAGCACAGAAACCTCTCTCAGCAGATCAGCATGGAGTATCCATACATCTGAGAACGAGTTTCTGTTCTGTAATCTCAGATTGGCCTTGTCAGCGTTGCCTTTAGTGCGGCCCAGGCTCATTATTTGGTTTTGATGTACCATTTTGCATGTCCTTTCTTCTTTAAACACTGTTCAGTACAAGACAGTTCATACACTTAGTATCAGAATGTAATGTAGATTCTGGCAAAATCTAAACAGAAAGTAGCCGAGTGGGTGATATTTTCAGGATATTCTGATTCAGCGCTGTAGTAATATTGTTACCTGTGAGTTCGACCATACTAATATGCTTAAGTAGAGGGCAATGTGCGTCAAGGACGGTTTTCTTTTGAGTTCAGAAATAAACAATATCCACATTCTGTTCTAGACAGATTTTTCTTGTCACCTTGGCAACTGATTCATATAAACCAAAAAAAAAAAAAAAAAGTTTACAGTGAAACAGATTAATAGAGCTGTTGAGCTTTGTGCTTCAGTCACTGGGTAGAGGATAAAACAGATGGAAAATCCTAGAGATTGTGTTGAACTCATATCTATTGAAACTTGCTGAGCTGTTGCATTTAACCCGGTGTTGCCAAAAACAGGTGGTTAAACCTGTTGTTAACAGCCTTAATGAGTCTTTTACCCTCCCCGGCTCTGATCTGCAGTGTTTGTGTGTGACACACTTCCATATGACGGAGGATCCGTTCTGAGAAGGATAAACTGGAGTATTGGAACGAGGCCTGACTTTGGTCCAAGGCCGAGCATGATGATGTTGGAGGCTTGATGAGCTTTTGATTTTAAAAGATTGGTTTTTGATTTTTAAGTCGACAGCATCTATACCAGAGCACTTTTCTGTGTGGGCGTGTTTATTAGCTCTTGAACATAATTGATATTGTTGGTGTAAAGAGCAGCACAAAAGAAATGTTTTACTGCTTCATGTAACACAGACTCGAGCGCAGGTTGTTTCTGTGACTGCTGCCCTCCTGATATATTGTATTCCAGTGTACAATAGTGGTATATATTGTATTATACTTTCATCTGTACAGATATTGAATCTGTTTTTTTCCCTTCTGGATTGTTTCTCCTCTGTTTTTCAATAAAACAGTTGGACGATTCTACGCAGCTGAGGATTCTGCTGTTTGCATGCTTGATTACTTTTCAGCCTAACAACAATAAAGTTATTCCATCTGTATGAAACGATGTGGTCGCTGTTTCTGAATTACTTTCTAACGCAGATTTCTATTATCTCTAATAATTACTAATGGACCACATCAATGTGAATTAGCCTGTAAGTTATGTTAACATTTAATTTCATGCTAGCATGAAATAAATAACAATGCTTTCTATCTTGAGTGATGTTAAATTCTACATAAACTACTGTCCAAAATTTTGGGGTCGGTAAGACTATTGTTTTTTGTTTTTTTTAAAGAAGTCGTCTTTGCTCACCAAGGCTGTATTTTTTGATCCAAAATTTTGTAAAAAATCATAATATTGTGGTATTAAATTACAATTTTAAATGCCTTCTCTATTGTAATACATTAAAATATAATTTATTCCTGTTATTTTTTAAAAACTATATTTTTAGCATCATTACTCAATTCTTCAGAGTCACGATCTTTCAGATCTATTATGTTATTCTATTGTTGATCTGGTGCTCAAGAAATATTTCTAATCACAGATGCGCTGCTTAATGTAACAAAAAAAATCAGGGTTCTTTAATGAACATAAAATGAATTTAACAGCATTTACTTGACATATAAATGTTTTGGAACATTATAAATGCCATACTGACATTTTGATCCATTTAAGGAATGTTTGCTTAATAGATGTAATTACTTTTAAAGAAACAATTGCTATTTTTGGTTGTAAAAATAAATGTAACATTAATATTTTACAAATGAATGTGAACAATACTACATGTATTGATATTAACTTCAATAAATTCTGTAGAAATTGTTGATGAAACATAATGCATTCACAAACTGAATCTAATTGTACTGTATTACCAAATTAGTGTTGATATTAGTTAAGCTTGCAGAAGTGATGATGATTATAGTCAGAGTGTTAATCACAAAATTGACTTTTCATTTCATGAAATTTTGCAGCAGTCAGCTGTACGCCAATGTCCTCTAAATACAAGCTAAAAAGCCCATAAAAAAATGAAAGAGCATGAAGGGTAAACACCATAATTTAACAGTATTCATACCATAAAAAATTACAAACTTGGAAAAAATAAATAAACAATATTAATATTTTAGTTTAGATACTTTGTAGTATGTTAGGGTCTGAAGTGTGGTTGAAATTACATTGATTTATCATTTTTATGTAATATGCAGAATAAAAACATAAAAAAAACATTCAGGGTCAAATAAAAAAAAAAATGTTAATCTTAAAATGGATATCTAAATGTACACTCCATAATATTCTATAGTACTTCCACTGTAAATGGATTTCTGTAAGCACATTTTTTCTGTGCGTTTTTATAAATTGTAATACATCAAAATGATTTTCTCTGGTAATCAACTTATATAAGACTCTTTAGTAGATGTACTGTTTTGGGTTGATATTAACTTTGGCAATACTAGCATTTTAATATAAACATTGCATATATATATTATATATATACATATATATATACATACATACACACACAAACATACATTTATAAACGAACAACAGTTTCTCCTTGAAGTCTTTCTGCATTATTAGTCAAAACATATACATACATTCACACAAATGAGCATGTTTCCAAACAAAATCACAATATTTACATATTTACATGGGGCAGTAATAGTAAAGATTCCTGACACCAGTTGCAGGCTCAGTGCCACAAACTGGCTCTGAAGTTACTGAGGCCCCAAACTCTAATCAGGACACCGAACTTCTGTTTTTTTCTCCAAATCTGAAGGAGTTGCATACAGACTGAACTTTGGTGTCATACTGTCCTAGTTTCTGCTGTTCTGTGACCCATTTAGAAGAGAAAGGTGGAGCTCTAGGGTTAGATGCATCAGTCAGGATGAAACGCAGGATTGATGGAGCCAACTGAACGTACAGCATGTCCGTCACTACGTCGACGAGAGAGCAGTCGCTGAAGTAATCGAGGTGAACCCGGCACTCCTGACAGAGACGCTCGCCGCAGCAGTTTCAGAGAGCGCCCTCTAGAAATACAAACACCAGCGATCACACAACACGATAAAAACCAATCAGAGTTACACAACATCATAAACACTCACCCAGAACAGCCACTCCGATCATTAGACGACGCTTGCATGAAGTTTTGCGTTGCCTGAGTCACAATGGGCCTCAATGGCTCCTGCTTCTGCACACACATATATATACACACATTTATTTAACATATGACTGTTAGATTCTTCAAAAACCTTGTTTTAAGTATATATTTAGTTGCAGTGTGCCAGTAGGAAATATTAATTTTAGGTTTCCCATTTGTTTCTAATGTTCCAAGCTTCTTGGAGAAATTTTTATCTAGATTTAGAATACCTCAGTTTGCAAAAGCACTATCTTGAAATCTGAAATTGATATGTCCTACTGGCACACTAAAGAAATCGATATAAATAACTCATCTTAAAATGAATGTTATAGAAACAAATGGAGTAGATAACCTTTCTAGAAGACAAGAAGCTGTTAAAGCAGCAATGGGAGAACCAATTCCCTATTAACCCTATACGGAAAAGAGGTGTGCTTAATTCAAAATAAAAAATTCGTGTAGATATAATATTAATGAAATAAAGGTAACTTTACTGTACTTAGAATAACTATGCTTCTCATTACACTTAAGCATATTGTTAATAAAGTGCCCAATTTAATGTCAAATTAAAAGTGCAATTTAATAATCTTGATTATAATGTAACCGTAGTGTATTTTTTTATATTATATCTAGTTAATATATTTTAAATGTACTAAACTTCAAGTTCATCATTACAAATGTGTATTTAGAAATATATTTAAGATCATACCATTCAAGTTTCAATAGAAATTACTTTAAAATACTTTAAGACATTTTTCAAGACAATAGAAGTATTTATGCAATTACATAAAAACAAGTCCTACTTATAGGAGTCCAAATAAGCACTATTAAGTTCAAATAAGTGTGTTTAATATTAATTTAAACTATCAAATATTTTCGTATAATTGCATATAACTTGCTATTAACTGTCAAAAAAACATAACATTCAGTTTTCACCCAAGTATATTATTTTCAACTATATTTTATCCTGAACGAGTACTCTTTTTAAAAGTGTGCTACAGTGTACTTTTTCACGAAGGGAACGCACAAGGTTTTGAAGTGAAATGCACAGCACATGTGTGCTTCAGGCCATGTAGTGCATCATTTGCGCATTGTATGTGTTCATATGCATGAGCACCGTAGTGAAGCAGGCTGTGGGAAGGTATCCTTCCTTTCCGTTCTGAAGTCGGACGTAACACCAGTCAGCATTCTCCTGATACAGAAGCAACACCACGTCACCAGCACGGGCACACAGCTCTTCGTCACAGTCTGCGCTGTAGTCTGCTGTCACAACCACCTCACACACAAAAACATATTTTGTCTTCACTATCGGCTCTGTAGTTTAAATCACTGTATATGATGCTGCAGCTCAGATGAGAAAATGTATTACCATTTCTCCTTGGTGCTTCAATATCACTCTCTTCCGACAAACTGAAAGATTGAATCATTTGCTATAAAATCAGTCAATTTAACAGAAGTTATATAAAAAGTGAGCAAGAAAAGACGACTCACCTTGAGGCGACAAAACAGTGGTGAACACCTCAAACTCTTCATGGCTCTGTGTGTAGATTTGCTGCATGATGAAGTCAAACCGCACACAAACTGCAAGAAGAACTGAGACGCTTTATTCAGAATCACTGCTGTTGCTAAATCTTCTCCCCCCTTTAAATACTCTCTTATACGCACACACATTACAAGATCTTAGTTGGGTGCTTTTCTTGGAAACATCAGCACTCTTAAATCTATTTAAATCTGTTTCACTTCAGTTAATTGTTTAAATGCTGCAGGTCATAGCTCTGATCAACCAATCACACGCTTCTAAAAGACAACTCTCTGCACTTACAGAAATTCATTCTCACTATTAACACACAACACTACACTTCACATCCTATACCCAGTTCTTTAACAAAACAGGCTACCACATAGAAAATTGTATGCATGTCAAAAAAGAAACCAGAAAACTGTTAATATTTTCATATTTCATACATTTTATTAGCCAAGAGAAAGAAATCTCTGTATTCTGATTTCATAATGTTGCACACGATAACCTATATACTTCATTAAATTCAGTTAATGTTTCTAGCTCCATTTCAAATAAAATCACTTGTGTAGAAATGATTAATATGAGTGAAATACTGAGATACAAGCCCACATTCATGGAGAAAATATTATGACATCTGGATTTATTAATATTTCTATCATTTTCAGAACTTCATATCCTATAAAGGGTTCTTCACTTCAGGTGAACATTTCATTATGAATCCATTATGCATTAATCAGTTTTAATTCATCACCGATTTAAGAAATAAAATCAACTCTACTGAAAAACAATGTTGCTTACTAGATTAAGTCTAATCCTGATTCGTAGATTAGACTCATTTAAATCCAACCTGCCTAAATCACCCTGATTAACAAACCAGCCTTAATAGTTAGAGTGATTGGAGAGCATGCATACTGTGCGTGTGCAGGATGGTTTAAATATATTACCATGATAATTATGTTTAAACATGTTGACAGCACATTAAATGCATGTATGTGTTATATTTAGACTGGTGTGCAGAATCCAGTATCTGATGGTGAGTGTGTTACTGTCTGACATCACTAAAGGATTAAAGGTCAGTGAGGTCAGAGTGTTGAGATCAGTGTCTCTGCTTACATAATGAAATCTGCACAGCTAATTAGAGGCTGTGCTTCTGAGAACCCCGTCAATGTGTTAAAACGTCCTTCAGTTTTCTCAGTAGAGCTTCATGGATGCTGCAAACAGAGTGGTCAGATCCTCTTCAGTGTGAGCTCGAGGAGACAGTTTAGTTACCCGCTCCTGTCAAACATACACAAACAAACTCAGTTAATCACTCTGAGATTGTTTTAACACTATATAATGTGATATTAATTGGTAAGCATTGGAGCATTGCATTTTAAGCTAGGGCTATTAAACATGAACATAATAACATATTAATGTATTAACATACTTTTTTTGTGAAGTCATTAAACTAAGCATTGATGATATAGCTTGTGTATTGCATTTTAATTTTACTTAATTCAATTTAATGTGAGGGACAGTAAAACTTTGCTTCTCAATTTTAACTTTGGTTGAAATTTAGCACATACAGGTGCATCTCGATAAGTTAGAATGTCGTGGAAAAGTTCATTTATTTCAGTAATTCAACTCAAATTGTGAAACTTGTGTATTAAATAAATTCAATGCACACAGACTGAAGTAGTTTAAGTCTTTGGTTCTTTTAATTGTGATGATTTTGGCTCACATTTAACAAAAACCCACCAATTCACTATTTCAACAAATTAGAATATGGTGACATGCCAATCAGCTGATCAACTCAAAACACCTGCAGAGGTTTCCTGAGCCTTCAAAATGGTCTCTCAGTTTGGTTCACTAGGCTACGCAATCATGGGGAAGACTGCTGATCTGACAGTTGTCCAGAAGACAATCATTGACACCCTTCACAAGGAGGGTAAGCCACAAACATTCATTGCCAAAGAAGCTGGCTGTTCATAGAGTGCTGTATCCAAGCATGTTAACAGAAAGTTGAGTGGAAGGAAAAAGTGTGGAAGAAAAAGATGCACAATCAACCGAGAGAACCGAAGCCTTATGAGGATTGTCAAGCAAAATCGATTCAAGAATTTGGGTGAACTTCACAAGGAATGGACTGAGGCTGGGGTCAAGGCATGAAGAGCCACCACACACAGACGTGTCAAGGAATTTGGCTACAGTTGTCGTATTCCTCTTGTTAAGCCACTCCTGAACCACAGACAACGTCAGAGGCGTCTTACCTGGGCTAAGGAGAAGAAGAACTGGACTGTTGCCCAGTGGTCCAAAGTCCTCTTTTCAGATCACAGCAAGTTTTGTATTTCATTTGGAAACCAAGGTCCTAGAGTCTGGAGGAAAGGTGGAGAAGCTCATAGCCCAAGTTGCTTGAAGTCCAGTGTTGTTTCCACAGTCTGTGATGATTTGGGTAGCAATGTCATCTGCTGGTGTTGGTCCATTGTGTTTTTTGAAAACCAAAGTCACTGCACCCGTTTACCAAGACATTTTGGAGCACTTCATGCTTCCTTCTGCTGACCAACTTTTTAAAGATGCTGATTTAATTTTTCAGCAGGATTTGGCACCTGCCCACACTGCCAAAAGCACCAAAATTTGGTTAAATGACCATGGTGTTGTTGTGCTTGACTGGCCAGCAAACTCACCAGACCTGAACCCCATCGAGAATCTAAGGCCACTGTCAAAGAAACCTGGGCTTCCATACCACCTCAGCAGTGCCACAAACTGATCACCTCCATCCCACGCCGAATTGAGGCAGTAATTAAAGCAAAAGGAGCCCCTACCAAGTATTGAGTAAATGAACATACTTTCCAAAAGGCCAACAATTCACTAAAAATGTTTTTTTATTGGTCTTATGAACTATTCTAATTTGTTGAGATGGTGAATTGGTGGGTTTTTGTTAAATGTGAGCCTAAATCATCACAATTAAAAGAACCAAAGACTACTTCAGTCTGTGTGCACTGAATTTATTTAATACACGAGTTTCACAATTTGAGTTGAATTACTGAAGTAAATGAACTTTTCCACAACATTCTAATTTATCGAGATGCACCTGTATTTTCTCTTTTTTTCTGAACAATAATTGGCAGAGCCACAGTTAAATCCTCTGAAAGACTATAATAATTATATAATAATTTAATTTTTACTTACTTATATAGGTGTTGTATATATGTGTGTAATACTGTAAATATTGTATTAATTCATATAATATATTCTATTAATGTAACATTAATATAAATTATCATTATTTATTATTTAAATATAACATCAACAATTAATATGAATTAATCATCATAAATATAAAATTACAAATATTACATAATAATTAGAGTTATTATAGCTGTTCTTTCACTCTATTAGTTCAGCCCTTTAAACTGCCGTATTTCTCTCGTTCTCGGGTGATTTTTGACGGAGCAGAATTACAGCTTTCAGCAAAAAATGATCTCTGTGGTGTTTTTAGCACAGCAACGTGACGTGATGTGATATGTTGACCTGAGGGATGGTGCCCTTCACCAAAGATGGAATGTCCTCTTTAGTGTAGCCAATTGCAGACAAGCCATCCTCCACTTCCAGGTCATACAGAAACGATCTGAGAGTGTCGGCCAACACACGGCCAGCATCATCTTTCTTGACGTTACTCACATCGGTACCTTATAAAACACATACACAAACATTAACCATGATCAGTTAAATCACACAATGTTTCAAATATAGAATTATCTATGAAATTAACTACAGAAAATATAGTCAATCTAAACATATAATCAGTACATACTAAATACGTTTTACACAACAAACATTTAACGTTCCAAAACAGCAACACACATTAATACATTTCTTTAGCAGCTTTTCTCTGACATTTTTATACACTACTACGACATACAGTGTTGATATTTGACACAGTTTTGAGTTTAGCCTTCTATGTGTGTTACCTAGTATTTGTGCAGCCTCGAGGTGGCGCTCAGGACACATATTTGCAGTGAAGGCAAAAACAGCAGGCGAAGTAAGAACTACAGAGAGTCCATGAGGCTGAAAGACAACAGCAAAGTAAACTACAGCATGAAAAACACTGGGAATCTGCCACAAAGAAAAAACTACTTTGAAACTGAAAAAATGACGTGAACCAGTATCAGTAGTAGTATTACAATGTAATAGAGAATATATAATGTGTGATACTGTGTGCATTCATTTAGATACACATTATCACTCTAAAGTTTGGTTCACCAAGGTCAAGATCAAAAATACAGTAAAAAAAGAGTATATTTTCAATTTAAAATAATTTTAAAATATTTTAAAATGTAATTTATTCCTGTGAACACAAAGCTACTGAGTATGCAGTGTCACATGATCCTTCAGAAATCATTGTAATATGCTGATTTGGTGATAAAGAAATATTTCATATTGTAATTTTATAGTATTGTATGTTATTATTATGGAAAACATGATTCATTTTTCCAGGAATCCTTAATGAATAGAAAGTTCAAAAGAACATTTATTTGAAATAGATATCTATTGTAATGCTATAAATGTCTTTTTTAAAGAATTCTTTCAAAACAAAACTTACTTGAACAGTAGTGTAACAGTTTATATTTACCACTATAGGATGTTCTACATTGTAGCCTTTAGCCCTGTGAGTTTTGACATTCCCGGCAATGGGATATGACATTCCATGACTTGAACAAAGAAAATGAAAAGTCAACAACACTTCATCAGATAATGTCCACAAATACATATCAACAGAAAAATAAACGATTGTAAGGACATAACTGTACATCTGATTTTCCTATCGGATTAAAATTAAAAGTGCATAATCATAAAAGTGGCCTGTGCCATTACAAACTTTCCACAAGAGCTGTGAGATCTCTACACCTCACAGCAATAAGTTCAGTCCACCTGCGCTGTCTGATGTACACAAATATGGAAAATTATTACAGCGCAGCACTAGTGATTCCATTAGCAGTCTTTTAAGTGGGTTGCGATTTGATGCTGCCAAACTCATTACCAGAATCAACTCTTTTTGGATGTTAATTTAATGTTAGTTCTATTTAATTACCATAAATGGACTCCAGCATTGCCAAAGCCAATTCCTGCAAACACACTGGCCAGGTGCATGCTGGAGCGAGCCTCCACATCTCCAGCATCACGCACCGCTCTACAATACACACATCTTCATATCTTAACAATATTACATTTCAGTATAACACTTTAAAAATGTATCAAATCAAAAATATCAAGAACCCAAATAGTCAATAATCAATGAATGAAAACCTAAAAACAGAAACATACCGCTTCAAGTATTTGGCAACGATCTTAAGAGCGTGTCTTGCCCAAACATCACTGATTGGATTGCTGCCCTGGTAAGCTGGGCGATTGATGGGGTTGGATGGGCAGGGACTCCTTAGGTTATACGGCAAAGCAGTAAATGACTCTAATGCGTGACTACAAAGAGAAAGATTTAAACCAATCACAATAAATATCATAATCTAAACATAAAAATCAAATATACACACGACCGTTCCAATGTGTGGGGTTAGTATGAATTTTTTTTAAAGACTAATATTTTTATTCAGCAATGATGCATCAAATTGATCAAAAGACATTTACATTGCTACAAAAGATAATGATCAAATAAATTCTGCAAAAATATTAACCAGCACAACTGTTTTCAACATTGATAATAAGAAATATAATAAGTACTAAATCAGTATATTAGAATGATTTCTGAAGGATCACATTACATGCAAGCCTAATAGCTGCTGAAAATTCAGCTTTGCTGTCACACGAAAAATGATATTTTGTTATATATTAACATTAATAAGTTATTTTATTTCCTTTCATTCCAAAAAATTGGAAGATTTTTCAGGTTTAAACAGAACAGGCAAAATGTGGAATCCTCAAAGTCTGTATACTTATATTTTCTCACAGATAATGCTGTTAGCTTGTTGTGTGATTGGCTTAGTTAGAACATGGTTAATAAATAATGTGTGAATGTAAAAACACACCAGAGCACATCAAAGCCGCTGTTAGCTGCCACTTTGGATGGCATGTGAAGAGTATGTAAGGGATCCACCATCCCCAAAGTGGGCTTTAGGGCTCGATTTGCAATACCTGGAAAGACAAACACATTGATGTACTAAACATCAAAAATTTTTGGGCCTCAACACTCAACTTTTCTGAACTCTGTATATGGAGAACGGTGATGAAATGTTAATGAGTAAAATGTTTCTGCCAACCAGTTTTAGCCTTCAGGTCCTCAAAGTCAAAGATCGCTACTCCTGTGGTTTCACTCCCCGTTCCAGCCGTAGTAGGAACTTACACAGACACAAAAAATGTACATTAAAAAACTTATGTAAACTTATAATGTATCAGCATATCTGCACTACTTTTTAAATGATTGGTCTATGGGTAATACTGACAGACAGAAAGGGAAAAAAGAAAAAGTAATATTGAGTTTGTCTTGGTACCAGCGATTAGTGGCTTCAGTGTGGCCGTGATGGGTTTTCCTTTTCCGATTGGTGCATTGACAAAGTCTAGAAATTCTGCCTCTGGATGAGATGCATAGAGATTGGCTGCTTTACAGGTATCAATCACAGAGCCCCCGCCCACAGCAACATACACATCAAAATGTCCTTTTTTGGCAAAATCAATTGCTGCTTTAAAGCTGTAAAGAGAAAAGGTTGCTGCTTTCACACTCTCAGAAGCTTATATGGACATCAACTAAAACTGACTACAATCCGCACATATTCTGAGCCATAGTTTCACCTTTTGTCTGTTGGTTCTACTCGCACATCCTCATAGATCTTGTATTTGACACCATGTTTTGTTAGTGAGTCCAGCACTGCTCCAACCGGCGGCAGCTGAGACAAGGTCCTATCCGTCATCAGACACACATTACGGGCTCCCATGTTCTGCAAATCCTGATTATATCAGCCAAAACATCAAACTTCACAACCAACAACTGACAACTTCAAAGCTAAACTGAAATCAACTGTACTGGGACTTTCTCAGCAATATGCAATATGATGAGCAATATTAGAGTCCACTTAATCAGTTCAATGCCTGCAAATGGTGCACATACAAAAACATGAACAACATGAAGGTGAGTAAATGATGATACAATTTAATTTTCAGGTGAGATATTCCTTTACCATGCCAATTTCTCTGGTAACTCCAGCTCCATATCTGATATTTGAACAAGCCATCTAAAACAGTACAAGAAGAATGAAATGGATAACCACAATAATAATAGTATTTATAATTATTTTAGTATAAACATCTTTGACGTTATGATGTAATACCTGGATATTCAGACTCACAATTATACTGACTGACATTGATTAAGAGAAAAATGTTTCTCTATAAATAAAAGTAAAACATGTAACATGGCATAAAATAAACATTTAACAGTTTTAACTATATTTCACAATGCATAACTATTAAATATTAAATGCATGGATGCTGTGCACTTACTTCAAATGCATAGTCTGTTTTCCGTTCACCCACGTGAGCCTCACCTGTAGAAACTACACACACAAACACACTCACATATGGCAGAGTCCATTTATTCAGAGAAAAAAACAACTGAAATGTTTTACCTCGGTTGTAAGTGTGGGAGTACGCTTGAGAATGAGCGGGGCATCTGCACCTATAAAACACATGGCATGCAAAAAATATCTCTTGTTATAATGTCCTATGATTGTCTGTCGAAAACAGAAGGAAGATAGCCTATTGGGCTGGAGATATCAGTCACCATTCTGAAAGAAGCAGCAATGAAATTAAATGGAGACTGAGGCTGTCATTCTGACTAATATCTTATTTTTGTTCCTCATAAAGAAAGTCATCCAGGTTTGGAAGGTCATGAGGGTGAGTACATTATGTCAGAATTTATTTTGGTGAACTGTCCTGTGTACAACTGGTCTGTTTACAACTTTCAGGGCATTGAGAAGAGTCAACTTGCATAACCCATACACAGAAATACGAAAGTGCACACACTACAACAGATACACTTAATAGCTTAAGGGTGTAAACTGTAGGTTTTAAACTTACGCCGCGCTCGCGAGCTGACGCATCAGATGAGCGACTCTCTCACCGCCTGCCATGATTTCTGCTCGTGCCACCGGATCTGTTTTTTACAGTCCGTGCTCCGCTCCGGACACGTACAGTTCATATAGTCCGTCTGCCACCTGCTGACAGGTATGCGCTCATGACTGAGGCGGAAACAACTGTTTATTCTGGTAAAAGTCTGAAATATCTGCTTATATATATATATATATATATATATATATATATATATAGCCGGGACTTTTTTCCTCACACGTTTATTTTTGAATGCCAGCGGGGCATAATGTCACTATATGGGTTAAGTTGTCACAATGGTAGCTTACACTTAAATTGACTAATATAGGATTATTTTAAGAAAAAATTAATAACTGTTCACTTGGTCATCCAACAGCTACAGAGCTTGGAACCCAATAAATAAAACAACTAAAATGTATAGCATAATGTCTAAAAAGAAAATATACATTTGTACATTTTGACTCGCTACTACATCAAGAAAATGTAAAAATGTAGCCTATTTATTTATACATATTACATGTCATGAAATGATGCATAAAGCATGTCGCTGTTGTGTTAGTCTGCTGACAGTATCATAATTAAGTGTTGTGTTGAACTGTTCAGTGTGAAACAGCTGTTTGTGTTAATTGATTTTAACAGAACACTTTTTCTAACAGCTGAACCACTTTAACATAATTATTTAATCTGTTAGTAATTATACCAGAATAATATAACAGAAATCATTAGAAGCACAAACACTTTGTATAAAAATTAGAGCAACTAATTATTTCCTGAAACGTTTTAGTAGGACGTTCAGCAGCATTTTTTAAATCTTAGGCCTACTTGTTTCAGAATGTTTAAAGAACATTCAAAAGTAACGTATAATGTTCACAAAATGAAAAAATAAATAAATAAATAAATGTTCCCTTAGAAAAAAAAGAAGTTAAGAAAAAGGAAATAGCCTATACAAACAAACTTGACCTTTTGAAAGTTCAGAGAACATTCGTTAATAATTATTTCATGCAGCGAAAATTCACACAAAAATGAACATTTTCCCTATTTACAAGTTCCAAACATGAGTTTCATTTTTTTCTGTTGAACATAAAACAAGATATTTTGAAGAATGTTGGGAACAAAGCAGTTGGTAGTCCCCACTGACTTCTATAGCTTACAGAAAAATGTAGAAGTCATATAGAGACCAAAAATGGTTTATTCAACATTGAGTTCAGCAGAAATAAATTAATACAAGGTGTAATAAATGGTCAATAAATGATGACAAAATTTTCATTTTGGGGTGAACTACACTGTAAAAAGAAAAAAAAGTTGAGCCAACTTAAAATTTTAAGGCAACAAACTTCAGCAGATTTTTGAGTTTTCTCAACTTGTTGTTTTAAGTTTATACAACAAAAATTTGAGAATCTCCCACAAAAACAAGTTGAGCAAACTCAAAAATCTGCTGAAGCTGGTAAAAAATGTTTAAGTTTGCTCAACTTTTTTTTTTTTACAGTGTAAGTAAGGCACACACATGAATACATTATTAGTATAATGCAGGGTGGTGACTCAGTAACTGTCCCCTCACAGCAAGAAAGTCCCCGTTTAGTCACCGCTGGGCATTCATGTTTGTGCTCCAGCATTCCCAGGCAATTAAAAAATAAAATAAAATAATGGATGAATGAATTTTGTCCATGTTGATGATTATTTAGGGTATAATGACGCAAACCAGAGATGTAAACCAGCTGATCCCGAGTTGGAGGCTCTTTGACCCTGTACCCTGATTGATTGCTCGTGCCTCAGATCTTGCGCGCATCGGTGATTTGAGCAGGTGGAGCTGCGCTGCTCTCCCTCGGCGCGTCAGTGCGTCATCAGCAGAGTCTCTCAATTACCGGCGGTTGAATCAGATTCGTTATCACGAATTAACAAAGTCCCGGTTAATTCAGAAGAGACTGTCTCTCGATTAAATCTACAGCGTGAACTAAACACACGACGGAATGCAAGAGCATTTTCATTTTGGATTTACTTGAACCGCAGCCAATTATTCCATGACTCATTCCGGTGATTCTGTCATCTCAGGAATAAGATGCTCTTCGGTACATATAAATAAGCCCCACTGATGCTCGAGCTGCACCGACAAGCGACTCTCACAAACGAGGTCATTTCCGGAGGACACGGACTGAGGTAAGCATGAGTTCAAATCATGCCTTTTGACATGACATATAACTTAAGCTATATGTTAGTGAGTTAATGTGCTGTTTAAGAAAGTGTCAGTTAACTGAAATAATTGTTTGTAATGAAAGTTATGAAGTCTGAGCCCAATTTTTTATTCTAAAAAGCCAGAAATAAGGTACAGAATTTTGAAAATTTAAGACTTGAGACTAGCCTACACTGCAATAAATAAATAAAAAGGGAAAGAAAATGCATGAAACGTGAACGCGTAACAGGATGGCAGTAGCCTATGGTGTAAATGCCCGCACGTCAAAAAAAAAAAAAAAACTCAATCGGAAAAGTATATTTTAAGATCATACTTAAAAAAAGAAAAAAAAGAAAAGTGAAATAAGCATTTTCTAGTAGTCTCAGACTTTTAGAACACGCATAGCTAGGCTACATGGGCCTATAGAAACCGCGCTTTATGGAAGGCTATAAAAGATGTCATGCACACATTAAATAATAAGAGAAAGGGGGGGAAAGTCATCACACCAATTATATTACGTTTATTCAGATTACTGGGAGTTTGCATCAATGAAGCTGCACGTGCTACTCGCTGCTGTGTCTCTCGGTGTCTTCGTCTCGCTTTCTGGATCCGCTCCCGGACACACGAACACGCAGCTGCCGGTGTTGATGCGCTTAGGAGAGGAGTACTTCATCAGGCTGGACAACGCCGACCGGAGATCACCGTCACGCACCGAGGCGCTTCAGCTGCAGCTCACGCAGCGGCTGTTAGGAGGTAAGCTCGGTCGTGTCGGTAACGGGATCACGAACAGCCTCGAGGAGCGGGAGCGCCGGTCTGAGGATCCGCCAATTTCGCTGGATCTGACTTTTCACCTGTTGCGCGAGGTGCTGCAGATGGCGCGAGCCGAACAACTGGCCCAGCGCGTGAGCAACAACCGCAAGATTATGGACGATTTAGGAAAATAATAGGCTACATGACTTACACAATTACATTATATGTATACGCATATGTTTTTATGTTCATTTCTAAAGTGACATAAGACATGTTCAGAGTTAACTCTTCTGCATACTTTGCTTGGAGTCTTTTTGTAGGCCTTTTCCTTTATTTCTTTTAAGTAATTGGAACAGGCATATCCTCAGTATTAACACATACAAAAGACAACACGTTCATAATCCTTTATTTTGCATTTTATTCAGCTACTACAGAAAATATTAGCCTATCAATTAGTATTTAACAGTGTTTCTTTTTTTTTTTTAATCTTTTCCAATTCCTGCTTTGCTATTAAATGTATATTTATGTCAAAGTAACAAAATATTAGCCTAGTTATTAAGTACAATAGGCTTTCTGGAACGTCACTGTGATGTTGCAGGTTTAACATAGTCTGGTATTATTTTGGCATATTTAACCAGGAAAAAGAGAAAACGTGGCGTGGGCCATCCTCAGGTGTCTGGTTGGGACCGGCAGTTACCTAAATATATGGAAAAGAAGGAGAAAGTGAGATGGAAAGAGACAGATGGTGATAAATGGAAACAAAGCAAAAAGGTTTTCATAGTGATTTGTAATCACAGAATACAGCATCTATCTGTGGTCATATGAAATAATTTTTAAATGACTAAAATGGAGCAGATCAGAGTTTGGCATTTAGGTGTTTTGTGATTGTCACTCGTAATTCAGGATTATTCTGGTTTTGTCCTCACAGCTCTTTTGGGACAAAAACGTTCAGGTTTTGACTACAAGAAGATTCTAAAACTACAAAGCCCCCATGTTTAAATCCCATTTTAATTATGGACAGCCTCTGGATGGACAGTGTTTGTATTGTTCTTTAATTCTGTTTAGTTGTATTTCTCAGGACACTTTGTTATTACTCAGTTTTTTCTGGTTTCTGAATTTACCAAAGCATATATGAGAATGATATTGTGACATTCATGAAATCTCTTGTTGCCAAAAGACATGATTTGTAGAAAAGATTGTTACACTCTTCCCAGGCAGGCAGTTGCATTTTATGTTCTCAATTTCACTTTAGTTTTGAGAGACAAGGTGACATTATAAAATGATAAATAAATGAAGAACCATATAAACTATGTAAAAGTTTGTAATGTTGCATGAATGTCCTACATCTGACATGGCTAACTTTCACTTTTCAACATGCTGAATTCTGTAAGAAAACGTGTGCAGTAGAAAATTAGAATTTTGTAATATAATTCGCTGAATTTGTCAACACGTGTTCTACTTTGTTTTACAAAAAGTAACTTGACTAATTTTAAATCCCACAATATAAAACAAAGGAAAATAAACTACAAAAGTGTCCATATTTTGGTGTGGTCTTATACTGTCAGATTTTTAGAAAACAGTTAAGCATGAATGTCCACTACTAACGCACTAGGATGTAACCAGATGATACAAAAATGTAGGTATGAGATCATATAAATTAGCCACCAACACCAATTCCACAAAACATAAAACTGTTAGAAATTGCCATGTTAGTTTGAATCATAAGGTATTCTCAGCAAAATATAAGCTGATCCCAAGCTGTTTATGATCCCTATATGTCCTCAGATGTTTCTGTGCCTTTCACTAACCGAAGTTAAAGATATTTACTGACCAGTCCTAAAATTTTTTTATTAAATGATCACAATTCCAAGGCATCACAAATATGGATGAGCGTAAAGGTCCTTGCACACCGAATGTGAAATTTCGTAAGCATTTTTTAATTTTTTTCTGTATTTGTCATCCTTTCCTATCAAAATGCATGCTACGAATCTGAAAACGCAGAAAATCGGACCTGATCCGAATTCTTTTAAGACGGACGAAAGTTTCGGAGATGGTGTGTAAACGTGATTGACAACGTGAGGTCGTATTTATTTTTTAACGTGTGAAAATTTCGGACTCCGTGTGCAAAGACCTTAAAGGAACACTCCACTTTTTTTGGAAATAGGCTCATTCTCCAACTCCCCCAGAGTTAATAAGTTGAGTTTTACCGTTTTTGAATCCATTCAGCTGATCTCTGGATCTGGCGATAGCACTTTTAGCGTAGCTTAGCATAGATCATTGAATCCTATTAGACCAGTAGCATCGCGTTCAAAAATGACCAAAGAGTTTCGATATTTGTCCTATTTAAAACTTGACTTTTCTGTAGTTATATCGTGTACTAAGACCGGCGGAAAATGAAAAGTTGCAATTTTCTAGGCCGATTTGGCTAGGAACTATACTCTCATTCCGGCGTAATAATCAAGGAACTTTGCTGCGGCAGCAGGTGCAGTGATATTACGCAGCGCCTGAAAGTAGTCCCCAGCGAGGTACCTAGTTATAATATAGCTGGGGACTACTTTCAGGCGCTGCGTAATATCACTGCGCCTGCTGCGGCCATGGTACGGCAGAAAAGTTCCTTGATTATTACGCTGGAATGAGAGTAGTTCTTAATCATATTAGCCTAGAAAATCGCAACTTTTCATTTTCCGCCGGTCTTAGTACGCGATATAACTACAGAAGAGTCAAGTTTTAAATAGGACAAATATCGAAACTCTTTGGTCATTTTTGAACGCGATGCTACTGGTCTAATCTGATTCAATGATCTATGCTAAGCTATGCTAAAAGTGCTATCGCCAGACCCGGAGATCGGCTGAATGGATTCAAAAACGGTAAAACTTATTAACTCTGGGGGAGTTGGAGAATGAGCCTATTTCCAAAAAAAGTGGAGTGTTCCTTTAAAGGAGACAGAATTTTACCTGAGCAGGTGCGTCTGTAGAAGAGTTGTGACTGACGTCTGGAGTGGGTGTAAATAAGGGTGTGTTCTCTGCTGCGTTGGTGTTCACTGATTGGCTAGGTTTTGATGACATCTGGGTGGAGTCAGCTGCCATTGATGGAGAGGTCGGTACAGGGGTTTGTCTCTGCGGGGTTGGGATGGGCGTAGCCCCTGAAGCTGCCATGGGTGGAGAGGTCGGTACAGGGGTTTGTCTCTGCTGGCCCGGGGCAGGCGTAGCCACTGAAGATGTCTGGGTCTCTGGATTAACAGTACCTGCTAATTCTTCCTCTTCATCATCATCCTCTTCATTGTCATCTACAATAACAGAGAGAAAGATCTTCTGTATTGAAATAGATTAAAAAAACTAACAACCCTATATTAAGATTAGGGTTAGTTTACCTTTGGTAAAATCTATGCTGAGTATTGCTCTTCGTTCAGGGCTGAAGTTTGCAGTGAAATGATCCATTTTTTCATATCCACGTTCCACCTTTTCTAAATGAGACACATTCCTGCCTTCTGCTATCCTGAGATGAAGAAGACAGAATGAATAAAATGGCATAATAGAGAAGTGTCTACAAGTTTTTTTTAAAAACATTATAATCAGTAAAATGACTATTTGAATCTTACTTTTGTAGTAGAGGCTTCGTGTTCTGTTAGAGAGACATGTAGATTAAAAACTTAGTATTACATTGCTTAGGAAAAACATGCTGTCTTTTCTAATATGTAACATTAAATTACTTTAAGTGTTTCTGATAAAGCATGCAAGACTACAATGAACAAAACTTGGCAGACCTGCAGGAAGATGGCCATCTCAGATTCCTCCATCGTCTGAATTCCTGTCTCCACTACTTTGGTTGTGTTATCCAGGTGCTCTCTGTACCTGCATAGGTGATTGCTGTGATTAGCAGAGTGTGTAAACATACGCCTGCATAAACATACAGTGGCATGCAAAAGTTTGGGAACCCCTTGCAGAATCTGTGCAAACACAACTATTAAAAAAGGTTCAAACATTCACTGATGCTCCAGAAGGAAATACGATGCATTAAGAGCTGGGGGGTGAAAACTTTTGAACAGGATGAAGATGTCCAAATTATTCTTATTTTGTTGAAATATATATATTTTTTTCATTTAGTACTGCCCTTCGGAAGCAACAGAAGATACTGGCATGTTTCCCGGAAGACAAATTCAGTACAATTTACCTTGATATTCAAATTCAAAAGGTTTCACTCCCCGGCTCTTAATGCATCGTGTTTCCTTCTTGAGCATCAGTGAATGTTTGAACCTTTTTTAATAGTTGTGTCCCTCATTTGTCCTCAGTGTGAAATGATGGATCTCAAAATCATACAGTCACTGCTGGAAAGGGTTCAAATATGCTAAAGACGCTGGAAAACTGAAGAATCTGTAGGACATGGAGGATTTTTCTGAAGAACAGTGCTCAGTTTAACCGTTCAGAATAAACAAGGGACTCATGAACAACCATCACAAAACAAAAAAAACAGTCGTAGATCATCCAGGTAACCACACACAGTATTAAGAACCAAGGGTTCCCAAACTTTTGAAGGGGGTTATTTGAATAATTTCAGCTATTTTAGTCTTGTGGACTATATGTAAAAATGTATGTAAAATATCTTGCTCAGGACAGTACTAAATAAAAAAATAACATGCATTTTGTATGATCTCTCTTATTTTGTTAAAATTATTCACATTTTCACAGATTCTGCAAGGGGTTCCCAAACTTTTGCATGCTACTGTACTTATGGAAACATAGAGAAAACATGCTGTAAAAGGACATTAAAAAACTTTGAGTGAAGCAGATAGATTAAGTTTAATTAACATTTATTATATATATATATATATATATATATATACTGTATAAGATGAAGTATATTTAGAATTTTTCATCAGACAAATATTGTAGAAATACTTTATTTTTGTCTATAGTGTGCAGTATTTTCGTGTGTGTGCATGTACTTGCGCTGTAGGCCACCGATGTAGTCAAGTTTCTCCTGCTGTTCTGCGGTGATCTTCAGTGTAAGTTCTCCTCTGCGCTCTTCCAGAAGAGCGTACAGACGATCAAACCACTCACATACACGAGACTTCTGCCTACGACCATTCTCCTACACACAATAACACGTGCACTGATATCATTACTTAGACCGTAATGTAAGAAATAACGGAAAGTTACGATGAAATGTTCAACAGAAAAAAAAAACAACAGTCATTGCTGCTGATAACACACACATACTTACCTCCACAGTTCTGCAGCTTTCCTCCAGCTGACTGATGATGCCCTGAATTCTGTCATTGTTGCCAACCAACACGGCAACGCCATCAGACAACTCGGTCTGCACACAGTCACATAAATATAAACTGATCAATCATCGTGAAGATTAAATACAGAGGTGCAGGGAGAGAAAAGCAGAAAGATAGATTTAAAGCAGTCTCACTTTCTGTGTTTCGTAGACAGATTTGAGTGGAGCAACTTCACAGGACTGATGACTCCCAAAAACTTTACATAGTGAACAAGTGGGAACAGAGCAGGTCACACAGTATATATTGATCTTCTCGTCCTGATGCTCCTCACACAGCAACACATCGTTCTTCAGTTCTGGTTCAGGCTTACTGCTGCTCACAGAGAGATTTTAAATATATTACCTTTAGACCTACTAGTTCGTAAAATGGATATAAGTGGGTAGTTGACAAATAAAAATTGGACCGTGTCCTATGGTGTGACAGCAAAAATGTAGAAAAAGAAACTTAACATACAAATAACATGAGAAAAATGTACCTTCATTCTTAGAGTTACAAATAGCATGAGAGAGGTTTATCTTCAATGTTAGAGTTTTTTTGTTTTGTTTTTTTACATTTTTGCGTCACACCATATGACACATTGACACATCAACTACCCAAGTATATAGAGTATGGAATATGAATCTCCACAAAAAAAGAGAGAGAGAGATAAGTGAGAGAAAGTAACTGCTGTTGTTCATGATGTGTTTCTGTGTCTGTGTGTCTGTGTGTGTGCGTTGGGGCAACTGATAAACACAGAAGGTGTGTCTGAAATAGCTCCTGTCACATTGGCCTACTTATAAATATAGCCCAACACATACACAAACTGACAATGTGCTGAAATAGAACAGAATGGAAGGAAAGTCTGGGTTCAGTAGGATTCCAAATGATCATACAGCATAAATGATTGGAGAGGAGAATATGAAGCTGGAAGTTTTAGTTATAGTAAAAGTACCTGCTGGATTCCTGTTTGTACATATCTATGATATTCTCCACCAGCAGGTTCCTTTGCAGGCCATACACCCCATGTCTATCCAGAACCACTTCATGCCTACAGGATGGGCAGCGGAACCGGCCGCCAGAGCCTAATGAAGAACCTCCTCGTGTGGGCAAGTAGGGGTTTGAGGCCTAAAACACACACAAGTAAATATCTTTAAAAAATGTCCTTGCTAGGAAATGGAATATACTAGTACAATATTAGATCTGGTCCCAGTGGAAGAATGAAATCACCCATAACTTGACCAAATTCTCCAATTGCACACACACAAATATGTATTATATATAACAAGTTGCCATCATTATACAGCAGTACAGCTGCTGATTTTAAAATCACCACTGGAAAAAAATCAAGCTTAAACTAGTACTTTTGGAACATTTTTGAAAGCATTAGCTAGTCTAAACTGGTTACTAGCTGTTCCAAGCACTAGACAATCCTGAACCAGTATAGCCTATACTAACTGTCCATACCAGTTTCTCAAGATGTTTAGTTAAATATATTGTGTTATGAAATACCATAGTATACGATAAAAAAAAAAGTTAACTTTAAGTTTTGTATATATTGGTACCTGAAAGATGTCATTGGCACATTTGCGGCAGAGGTTGTGCTGGCACGGTAAGATCACCACCGGTTTGGTGAAGATCTCAAGGCAAATAGGGCATATCAGCTGCCTCTCCAAACTCTCCATGGTCTCGCGCGTTCTTGGGCACCAATAATCCAAACCCACGTTCATCCCGCGGAGCGCACGCGCTTGGTGAACACACTCTGGTGTGTGCTGGCTGCTCTGTTTATTTTGATTTTCTTACAAAAGAAATGCAGTTGTAAAGTTGTCTCCCCGTTTGGGACGCGTACAAAACGCTTCGTCACCTTCCTCCACGCGCTCCTGTGGCGTCTGGTCTGTTTTTAGAATGGGTACGTCAAGGTTGCCATGATTACGTGACCATATATGAAAACTGCACTGAGCGAGATCGGACAGCTGTCTGACCCCCACCACAAGCTCGCAAACCTCCCCTACGAGTCCGGGAATCACGCACACCCCTGGAACCTGTCATCTTTTCCCATACAAGTTAATGAGATGATTTTCTTGTTAAAATTCAACTTAAGTCCGTATGGTGTAAAGAAGATTCCTTTGCACTTCCATTTCTGTTTCGATTCTAATCGTCTCAGAAATGTTTAATTTAAAAGCCTTTGCTTAAGTGATCGGCGCTGGTTTTGTAGATACATATTAATTTATGTAGAAAACTTATTTATTTGTTTACTTTCAAACATTTTTACAGGTTTAGACAGTTTACTAATCACTGCTAGCACACTGACATGAAAAACAATGTTAGATCGCCATCTAGTTGTTTAGAACTTGTGGACCTGTTTTGTTTTTTTTTTTTGTTTTTTTTAAAGGGGTCATATAATGCCATTTTTGTACAAGCTAATATGATTCTTTAGGGTCTAAATTGAAAGTTTGTAATATACTTTAATTAAAAATTCTCATTAGTATTGTAAGAAAACACTCATTTTACCTGCTCAAAAACAGCTCTGTTTTCAGCACACCGTTTTAGTGCGTGTGTTTTTAAATGCTAGTGAGCTTTGCTCGCCCCGCCCCTCTGTTCTGTGGGGCGTTTTTGACACAACACACGTGGAGTGTTGCCTTGACAACAGTTGAGGGTATATTTTGAAGAATGGCAGTAAATATGTGATCAGATAACATAACTTATTCTGGCATAATATTGAAAAACATCAATTAGAGCATTTATAGTCTTGGATCATATGCATTTGCAGGATGTAAACAGTATTTTGCAGGTATTGTGTTACCATTAATTTTCATGCAGTTATAACTGTTTTTTATTTATTTAAATTTTTTACATTACTTCTTAACAGACACCGTTATAAACCATCTACAAAAGTAAGCTTAGTGTAGTGTTATCATGTTAACTTTAATACCTGCGTACACAGTTTGTAATAACACAATAACCATAACGTTTTGTTCATTATAAACGTGGGATTATTAATTATATTGAGAACGTCGTAAATAGAAAACATGCATGTACCCTGAATGTAAACATTAGCCACATACATCGTGAAGCGTGCTAGCGATTTGCAAAGATTAATATAAAGATTAATATAAAGGTTAATTAAACGTTACACTCACTTCTTCTGGAGGTTCAGCAGGAACACGAATAGTTGGTACCGATCCTTTTTTCAGGAGCAGCTTCTTAGCAAAACCAGCTTTATACTGACCTTCATTTATAAAGCAGTCTGGTGAAAAATGATTCGCGGTTCGGACTTAGGAACATCAAAATGACTGCTGTGTTCATTATTGCACCCGAGAACAGAACACCACAATCGCTTAGACGCCATTCTGCTCATAGACAGCTCCAGCATATATCAACAATGACGCGCGGACTATGATTGACAGCTCGCTCACGTGCAAGGGCGGGTCTGTGTTGAAACACTGCTGTCAATCAACCATCGTGGGAGGGGCGTCCGACCGTGTGGCGTCACACGGTCGAACGGCTTGATTTGAGACAGGGTAAAACAAATAAGGAAAAAAAAACACTGGATGGATTTTTATCATTTTATGATGGTTGTGTACAGGCACTGCTAATACACATTTCAGTACAATCAACTTGTAAAAGTGCATGTACCATTATATGACCCCTTTAAATTATGAACAGTTTTCAGATAAAGCAGGTGTGTCTCACGTACAGAAGCAATGGTATTGCACACGTCTCTTTTAACACAACACCAGGAAACAAGGGAATATAACAGTTCTGTGCCTCTGTTTATTTGTGTCTACACACTGTAAAATGGCAGAATCCAGTATTTCAGTGGCTCAGGATGAGTTCAGCTGTTCAATCTGTCTGAATCTACTAAAGAATCCAGTGACCATCCCCTGTGGACACAGTTACTGTATGAGCTGTATTACAGGTTACTGGGATCAGAAGAGAGTCTACAGCTGCCTTCAGTGCATACAGACCTTCACTCCAAGACCTGTTTTAGGTAAAAACACCATGCTGGCTGAAGTGGTGGAGAAACTCAAGAAGACAAAACTACAAGTTGCTCGTCCGGCTCAGTGTTACTCTGGACCTGGAGATGTGGAGTGTGACGTCTGTACTGGGAAAAAATATAAAGCCATCAAGTCCTGTCTGGTGTGTCTGGAATCTTACTGTCAGACTCATTTTGAACGCCATGAGGAATTTCGCTCTGGCAAGAGACACAAAGTGACTGATGCCATTGGAGAATTAAAAGAGATGATCTGCCCTCAACATGATAAACTGAAAGAAATTTTCTGTCGTACTGACCAGTGCTGTATATGTTATATGTGTACGGTGGATGAACACAAAAACCACAACACTGTATCAGCTGCTGCAGAGAGGACTGAGAAACAGGTATGAACTGTATCATACAGAAATACATGTATTTTATACAATATATACGCTATTGACAAAATGAAAATAACTTATACATGGTAAGAAGTTATCCTGTCCAGTAATGTTTTAAATAATTTGGGTGAATTGATGGCTTATCGTGTTATCATGGTGTGGTCACAAGGTCAATTCTAATTTTGAAAGGACAGAGAAAAGCAGGAGTGAAATTTGTCCTCTTCTGTTTAATGATAAACTTTTATAGTGAGCCTCTGTTCATAAAGATACTCCATATTTTTTCTGATGAAATAGCATCAGAACATGATAATAATTATCCTGTCTTGTGTAGTCAAACTTTTAAATAAAGGGAAACTTAATCTGGCTAATATCCACCTAACTATACTGATTTTTCACACAATATTTCTGTGGTTTTACAGAAACATTTGGAAGAGACCCAGAGAAAATTCCAGCAAAGGATCCAGGAGAGACAGAAGAAGCTTGATGAGCTAAGAGAGACTGTCGAGTCTTACAAGGTGAGTTTTGTGCAGAAGAACATCTGCTGGCTGCTGAAGAGCTGTTTGAGACTCAGTTAGGACTCTCCTCCAGTCAGTCAGTGAGGAGCCGGTGCTGGAGCTCTTTCAGTCCCACTGAAGCTCACTGTGGGGAACAGGCTGTGAGTGAATGGACTGATTCTGATGCTTCTCTCTCTGTGTGTCCTAACAGCGCTCTGCACAGGCAGCAGTGGAGGACAGTGAGAGGATCTTTACTGATCTGATCCGCTGCATTGAGAGAAGCCGCTCTGAGGTGACACGGCTGATCAGAGATCAGGAAAAGGCTGAAGTGAGTCGAGCTGAAGAACAACTGAAGCGACTGGAGCAGGAGATTGAAGAACTGAGGAGGAAAGACACTGGGCTGGAGCAGCTTTCACACAAAGACGATCACATCCATTTCCTCCAGGTAACAGAGATCTGATGAACAGGACAGTGGTCTTTAGGAAGGGAAGAGCGTGTTGTACAGAGATTGTGTTTCTATCAAATGTATCTGTGTCTTTAACAGGTGTTTCTCTTGTGTCTTTGTGTCTAAATAGCGTTTCCAGTCTCTCTCTGTTCCTCCTGGATCTACAGACTTACCCAGGATCACTGTCAGTTCTCGTCTCTCTTTTGATGATGTTGGTAAATCTGTGTCTCATCTGAGAGAGAAACTGGAGCATTTCTGCAGAGAAGAGATAAAAAAGATATCTGCTAGAGGTAAAATACACTGAACAAAATTATAAACGCAGCACTTTTGTTTTTGCCCCCATTTCTCATGAGTTGAACTCAAAGATCTAAGACTTGTTCTATGTACACAAAAGGCCTATTTCTCTCAAATATTGTCCACAAATCTGTCTAAATCTGTGTTAGTGAGCACTTCTCCTTTGCCGAGATACTCCATCCACCTCACAGGTGTGGCATATCAAGATGCTGATTAGACAGCATGATAATTGCACAGTAGTGCCTTAGCCTGGCCACAATAAAAGGCCACTAAAATGTGCAGTTTCATCACACAGCACAATGCCACAGATGTCGTCAATGTTCCCTCTAAGTTGCGCGCGCGCCGCGGCAGCGCAGAGAAATAATGTGTCGCGCACACGCAAAAAAATGAGTTGGAAAAGCCATTTGATTGTAGTATATGTATTCTAGTAAAAACTAAAGAATTGCAATGCTCGGGTACACCGCTATAGAGCTGCTGCCGCTATAGAGTTAGAACCGGTGAATGCGGTTTACAGGTTTCATAGAAAGAGAATGATGTGCGCCAAATGAGTCGCTGTAGAAACCGAATATTTCAATGGTTGCGGACGAAATAACTCAAATCGAGAGCCAACGCAATGACATGTGAAATAACACGTCCTCATGTATTAAAGAAGAATGGCTTGATTAAGTGCTGGAAAAAGCAGATGATGGGTACAGAATGGTAACGTTAACAAAACTTTTTTACAGTTACACACAGGTGTATTGTGCAAGCTGTACAAGGATGTTTAGATAGGTAACGTTATATAAGAATTCACGTTCACGTTTAAAATAAATAAATAAATAACTTACAGATCTCAGTTTAAATGATTCAGTTTGTTTTCTATTCTCTTCTATCCGTTTAAATGCTTCAGTAGTTTTGATATTATATTATATTATGTTAGGCCTGTATTATAAACCTAATAAATAATTGACCTTGTTTTAAGAGTCACTTATGCTCATCAAGGCTGTATTTATTTGATCAAAATACAGAAAAAAAAACAACAACATAAAAACAGTAATATTGTGAACTCTTAGGCTATTGCAATTTCTATTATTGGTTTCCTATTTTAATATATTTTCAAATATAGTGTATTCCTCTAAAGTAAAGCTGAATTTTCAGCATCATTACTCCAGTCTTCAGTGTCACATGATCCTTCAGAAATCATTCTAATATGCTGATTTATTATCAGTGTTGAAACTGTTGTGCTGCTTAATATCTTTTTGGAATCTTTTTTCTTTGATTCTTTGATTGGGCTAATAAAAAATTAAAAAGAACAGCATTAATTAAAAATATAAATATTTTCTAACAATGTAAGTCTTTACTATCACTTTTTATCCATTGAACACATCCTTGCTGAATAAAAGTATTAATTAAAAAATAATAATAATAATTACTGACCACAAACTTTTGAATAGTAGTGTATATTGTAACACAAAATTTATATTTTGAATAAACACTGTTATTTTTTAACTTTTTATTTCTCAAAGAATCCTGAAAAATATCACAGCTCCCAAAAAATATTAAGCAGCACAACTTTTTACAACATTGATTATAAATTAGCATATTAGAATGATTTCTGAAGGATCATGTGACACTGAAAATTCAGCTTTGCTACACAAGAATAAATTATATTTTAAAGTAGGCCTATATTCAAATATAAAACTTTTATTTTAAATTGCAGTAATATTTCACAATATTACTTTGTGAAATAATATTCAGTATTTTTTAATCAAATAGATACATCCTTCATGAGCCTAAGAAACTTCTTTTAAAAAAATTGACTGATCCAAAACTTTTGAACGGCAGTGTATTGCACTATAAAAATGTTTTCTCAGATAACCTAAAATGTACATCATTTAGTTACATCAAGGGTCAAATCAAATATAAATAGCACATTAAAGTTAAAAGTGTGTGCTGTACAGGTCTGGCATAAAGAATGTTTTTGCTCAAGTGGCCGAAATGTCCGCCCAATAAAGAAAAGTTTTGCTCAGCAAGAAAAATCATTAGAGGGAACATTGGATGTCGTACGTTTTGAGGGAGCGTGCAGTTGGCATGCTGACTGCAGGAATGTCCACCAGAGCTGTTGCCCGTGAATTGAATGTTAATTTCTCTACCATAAGCCGTCTCCAAAGGCGTTTCCGAGAATTTGGCAGTACATCCAACCAGCCTCAGACCATGTGTAACCACACCAGCCCAGGACTTCCACATCCAGCATCTTCACCTCCAAGATCGTTTGAGACCAGCCAACCAGACAGCTGCTGCAACAATCGGTTTGCATAACCAAAGCACAAACTGTCAGAAACCGTCTCAGGGAAGCTCATCTGCATGCTCGTCCTCCTCATCGGGGTCTCGACCTAACTGCAGTTCATCATTGTAACCGACTTGAGTGGGCAAATGCTCACATTCGATGGCGTCTGACACTTTGTAGAGGTGTTCTCTTCACGGATGACAGCATGATTGACAGCGGATCGAGTATGGTGGCGGTGGGGTTATGATATGGGCAGGCGAATGTTATGGACAACAAACACAGGTGCATTTTATTGATGGCATTTTGAATGCACAGAGATACCGTGACGAGATCCCGAGGCCCGTTGTTGTGCCATTCATCCACGACCATCACCTCATGTTGCAGCATGATAATGCACGGCCCCACAGCAAGGATCTGTACACAATTCCTGGAAGCTGAAAACATCCCAGTTCTTGTATGGCCTGCATACTCACCGGACGTCACCCATTGAGCATGTTTGGGATGCTCTGGATCGCCGTATACGACAGCGTGTGCCAATATCCAGCAACTTCGCACAGCCATTGAAGAGGAGTGGACCAACATTCCACAGGCCACAATCAACAACCTGATCAACTCTATGCAAAGGAGATGTGTTGCACTGCGTGAGGCAAATGGTGGTCACACCAGATACTGACTGGTTTTCGAACCAGTATTGTATTGTGTACATAGAAAAAGTCTTAGATCTTTGAGTTCAGCACATGAAAAATGGGGGCAAAAATAAAAGTGTTGTGTTTATAATTTTGTTCAGTGTACATGCATGCTTTCTGAAATAAGTCAAATACCAGTCAATGTAATGTGTATTGAAAGGAACATGGACTTGTTTAAATGTGTTTTCACTGAAGATGTGTGTTGGTTTCCTTAGTGAGATACATCCAGATCACTCCCACTCATGAATATGAGAGCAGGAAGGAGTTCCTACAATGTAAGTAACAAGATGTGTACACACACACACACACACACACACAGAGAGAGAGGGAGAAATTAACTACTGTACATTTAAACACTGTGAACAACACCGGTGTACACTGGTGCATCAAATAAATATCCAAAACTTGATGTTTAATCAGTGACTGACTGTTGAAAGTTAAATTATAGTTTTTCTCTGTCTGATTCCTACAACTTATTAAGAAAACATGAAATATAAGTTTCAGCTAACACGCTGTCTTATTTATTAAAATTCAGATGATTCTGTTGATTGATTTTATATTCTTTCCCCCCATCAGATTTCCAGCGATTCACTCTGGACCCAAACACAATATATAAACGCCTTTTTCTGTCTGAAGGGGACAGAGTGCTTACTTGCACTGAGACAAACCAGCCATATCCTGATCATCCAGACAGATTTGATCCTTACCTTCAGGTGTTGTGTAGAGAGAGTGTGAGTGGACGCTCTTACTGGGAGGTTGGATGGATTGGACAAGCATGGTTCAGTACAGCAGTGTCATATAAGAGTATTGGCAGGAAGGGAGCGGCTGAAGTAATTAGAATGGGATATAATACACATTCCTGGTCTTTGATGTGCTTTCGTGACCATCCTGGTTGTCAGTTCTGGCACAATAAGGTAGCGACTCCAGCCCCTGGAGTCCCCTGGCCATCTAGAATAGGGGTGTATGTGGATCACGCTGCAGGAACTCTGTCCTTCTACCATGTCTCTGACAAAATGACCCTCATTCATAGAGTCCACACCACATTCACTCAGCCTCTCTATCCTGCGTTCTGGATAGATCAAAATAGATTAAGTGTGAGACTGCTTGATCCTTAATGTAGATGGTATAAAGATTCTACCAATAATAATCCTATATCACAGGGTTTGAGTTTCAGATTATAAAGGTTGTTGTGGAAGACCGAAGAAGA
This sequence comes from Acrossocheilus fasciatus, assembly GCA_036784905.1. Classification (NCBI taxonomy): domain Eukaryota; kingdom Metazoa; phylum Chordata; class Actinopteri; order Cypriniformes; family Cyprinidae; genus Acrossocheilus; species Acrossocheilus fasciatus. The sequence continues at coordinate 27,460,453 of CM071939.1, forward strand.
AAATAGGAATAATCTAGAATAATACATGCTATGTATTCATATTGTGATTGTTTGAGGCTGATTGTGTTATGTTTTTTTACATTATTTGTTGATGGTAATGTCTTCATTAATTTAGCATGTTAAATATTGGTCAATATATCCTGTTTATGATATAGACAAAAAGACAAAGGGCCTTTTCTTGCAAGTGGTGTAAATATTTATGTAAAACTACAACTATGATCATGCACTTAAATATTTTGTTCTTAAAACACAGATGACTGCTAATGACTTCTAATGACTTCTAATTCCAAAAAAATTTGGTACATATGTGCTCCATAAAGCTATCAAAATGTGATCTTTCTCAGTCGACATTCGATTTCTCAAATAATTACAAAGAAATGGCAAGTAACACACCGAATTAAATGTACAATTTTGAAGTAGAAAGACTGAAATACTATTTTGTTTTAAAACGTTCTGCTGCGATCTTTATTTTATTTACAACTTTGAATTTTTTTTTTTTTTTTTTTAACAGTGTACACTTTTTAACATGTCAAATTAAATGTTGTGGTGTTTGTATGAAGCTGTGGAGATCATCTTTTATAATATTTCTATGATTCTTTACTATTTAGTACTGGATAATTGAGCCATTGATGTTGCCATTGATTTTCTCAATTACTCCCACTTCCCATTAAATCAATTAGGAACAATAATCTTCTTAAGCAGAGCAAGTTAAACTTACTAAAACTTAAGTTACGTAGTGTTGGGATTAGTGAAAGCCAGTTTGATGTTTCTTCACTGGCTGCATTGAAAAATAAACCACAGAAAAGGCAAACAGAGAAACCTTTATGTGTGGATCAGTAGGGCTCGCTGCTGGCACGCATACACTCTCACATACACACTGAGTCACAGACTGAGAGAAGAAAGAGACAGTTCAATGAAAATGAGGAAGAGATTTATTTTGTATAAAGAGAATCCTTCTGTTTTCAATCAGGCACTGCCAGAACTGCATCTGAAGTGAAAGGTTAATCTGCATCGACCCCCAAACACATGCAAACAAATACGGTATAACCTTGCTTTTGTGTGGCCTCTCAGATTCTGTGGGGAAAGTGCTTTAGTGTTTATAGGTTACAGGTTGAAACACTACAAGGGTGTGGCTTTTACATGCACAGTTGTTTTAAAGGGTTTGTTCCTGTGAGACTCGGACTGTATGGTGGCAATAAAAAAAATCATAACTGCTCATAGAGTCAATAATTTAGCTGAACGCAGGTAACCAGAAGTTTGCTGAGCCCCACTAGAGGGCCTCAGCATCCTTCCAAAAGATGACTTACAATTATTTATGTAAAAGTATTTTTAAAATAATAACTTGAAAATATATGTAAAACGGTAAAGTTTATATTTCATTTATTGGTAGACTAATTTTAATATTTGTATCACTCTATTAATCTTTTGTCTGTCTGTCTATTTGAGGTGTGTCCTCAAAATAAAAATTCTATATCCTAAAATAGTTTGAAAAATATGTCAACAAATACATATTTTAAATGCTGCTGCGTATATCAGGCAATGATAAACAGCTGTGGCTGTGGGATAGTCTCCTCCTCTGCTGTGTGCGCGGTAGAAAAGCTTGAATGTGCCAAATAGGTTAGTAATACCAACGTGTAGCTGTTGAGCAATATTTAAGTTTCAATAAAAGACCTACACTGGGCGTGACTTTCTGAAAATCTTGGACACTCGCGTTGTTCCCGTATTATCTCCTCATTTCTTGTAATATCTCCCACTGGACTTTGATGTTTAATGTGTGCGGTGATGACAAGCAGTCTTTCGCTTTTAAAGTAACAGTCGCGTCGTGCGAAGTGCTTCATAAAGCCTGTTTTCCTCCGGACCAGTCTCCTAGGGTTTCTCACGCAGAGGCTCTTTGATAATGTTGGAGTATTTATTGACGATCTTTATCTCCGTGCTGCTGTTCTGCGCTTTCTGCGGACGCAGAAGGTGAGTTTTCTGATATATTTTGCTGCTTGTTGGGAATGTAGCCATGTAGACGATATTTTCCCCCGATTTTAATAAGGATGAGTACGTTGTTTAAATGAAAATTTGTGTTTTGTGCTTGTGTATATGTAGAGTGTGCATTTATCAACAGGCAGACGCTTTTTGTTCAAATATTTGAAGAAACATATGCATCAACGATTAGTCTAAATGTCCAAACAGATGAATCTTCGTCATTCATCACTTAAAGTACATTTTAAGCCGCGTTGGCAAGGAAATGTCTGCTAATACGATATGAATAATTCACAGCAGGACTGGGAGCTTGTTTACTCTCTCTGTTTGGAATTGAACACTTGAATAGAAGGGTAGTCCGACAAGAATCTTTTGTTTCGAACAATATGAACCGATTCAGTGACTCGATTACATCATCGCGTTGTTCTCTAATAAAGCCGTGTATTGTAGTGGTATACTTTATATTACATGTTCTTTATAAAGATGTTTATAATTTCATTGGTTCCAGTTCCATTTGTTGCAGCCATGATTTGGTTTATAAATCATTCATCATCTTAAATTTTATAATTATATATTATAATTCTAACCAATCTTTATCTGAAGTAGATCGCACTAGAGGCCAATGGTCAATGCGTTGTGAACTGGTTTAAATGATTCATTGAAAAGATTCGACGGTAACACTTTATTTTGATGGTCCCTTTTGAACATTCTGTTGACACTAAGTAATGTTGCAACTACATGTCAACAAACTCTCATAAGAGTATTAGTAGACCGTCTGCTTCATATCTACTAACTCCTTATTATGTTGGTCTCCCAACAGATATTCTACTGACTATAAGTAACTTTGCAAGAACGTGTCAACTTAATCTAACCCTAACCCTAACCCTACCAGTCAACTAATACACTACTAACACTCTAATGAGAGTCAGTAGAAATGTAGGTTCAACATTACTTAATAGTCAATAAAATGTGTTAAAGGGACCATCAAAATAAAGTGAAACCGATTCGACTGAAAGATCGACTCATTCATGAATCGGGCATTATTTTGGAGCAAAGATCCTACTGATTCAAAACCGCTTGTTTGCATGACATGTTGAAACAAGGATGTGCATTACAACATAACTTAAGCACAATTCATGTAACCTATTGCCACTCAAGTGTTAAAGGAACACTCCACTTTTTTTGGAAATATGCTCATTCTCCAACTCCCACTCCCACAGAGTTAATAAGTTGAGTTTTACCTTTTTTGAATCCATTCAGCTGATCTCCGGATCTGGCGATTGCACTTTTAGCATAGCTTAGCATAGATCATTGAATCATATTAGACCAGTAGCATCGCGTTCAAAAACGATCAAAGAGTTTCGATCGTTTTCCTATTTAAAAACTTGACTCTTCTGTAGTTATATCGTGTACTAAGATCGGCGGAAAATGAAAAGTTGCGATTTTCTAGGCTGATATGATTAGGAACTACTCTCATTCCGGCGTAATAATCAAGGAACTTTGCTGCCGTAACATGGCCGCAGCAGGCGCAGTGATATTACGCAGCGCCTGAAAGTAGTCCCCACTACTTTCAAAACTACTAGTAGTTTTTTTTTAGTTCCAAAAAAGTGGAGCGTTCCTTTAAGTTAACTTGAAGATTAAAAGGCTATCCATACTTAATTTGTGTATAGTTACTGTGCAGAGGCTTTTAGTCAGGGCAACTATGGGCTGTAGCAGTGTGTTTTCTTATTCAGAAAGCGAGCTGCAGTCTCAAAAGGAAGTTTGGAGAACTAATTCCCAAAAGGCAACCCCATCCCTTTCTGGTCAGCCTTGAAAAGTAGGACATGGGAGATATACATCAGCAGTAGATCATTACACCTTATACTCAGTAACTGAATCCTGGCTTTGTCGTTTGAGTTGAAGCTTGTAGTTAAAACAAACTGAAACAATGAAGCATTTTGTTTAGCACAATTATATCATTGCTTTACCACAGAGAACATTATTAAGAAAGCAGGTGAGCTACGTGGGTTTGTTTTGAGTTTGTGTGTTTGTCTGAGAGAGCATTTTATAATGACATTGAATGGCAGTCTCTCAGACACTGTTGAAACAAGCATGTTAAAAAAACATGACTGTTGCATTGTGTGTGCATGCTGCAGGAAGGACGGCGAGCCCCCGCTGATTAAAGGCTGGATTCCATTCTTGGGAAAAGCTTTAGAATTCAGAAAAAACTCTCAGCGGTTTCTTACACAACTGCAGCAGGAGCATGGAGATGTTTTTACTGTACTTATAGCAGGTACATCTGACAAACACACGTTTACTTAGCATTATTTATACACAAATCATTTTTTCAAACAGGAACGTCTTCTGACTTGTAACAAAATGGACATTTTGTCATTTTTAGCTGACTCTTGTACTCACAGGTTTCCTTTTGCTCTTCCTCTCAGACACACTGTTATGCAACACATGCTGACATTGTTATGGTAATTAAAAAGCTATGGTCCTGAAAGAGGTTGTGAGAATAGCAATTTTTGAATAGCTGATAAATAACATGGACCTTTTTTAACATCAAGATTTAAGGTTTAGTTTTTCACCTTTTTAATCACTTTATTTGTAGTTTATTTCATTAGTACAAATATTCCATATCATTTTTCAATTAATTTGAGGTGATTTCTTGGTGAGGTGATTTCTAATCTGGGTGGTTTCTTGGTGGTTTACCTAACAGAATCAAAAGAGTCCACTCTGACTCAGCAAGTCTGATATTATGGTACAGTTCCTATATGTGTTCCTCCTTGGAGTTTTATTTTATTTGTTTTGTTTGTGTGTTTTTATTTCATCTTTTCTTCTTGAGAATTGTAAATCTGTAGCACCAACAAGAAGTTACAAGTTGTGGAATCCTTAGAGTTAGTTCTGAGTATGAATAATAGTGATGTTAGCAGACACCACTAAAATCATGCAAGAAATATACAACAAAAAATGATCTGGAGTAGAGCTTGTCAAGCATTATGTCATGACATACATCTATTTATTTTTGTGTGTTTCTTTAGGAAGGTACATAACATTCATAATGAACCCTCTTCTGTACCCGTCTGTGATCAAACATGGAAAACAGCTGGATTTCCACAGGTTTTCAGACAGCGCAGCATCCAGGACGTTCGGTTACCCACCGGTCCGGAGTGGCCTCTTCCCTGGAATGAGTGACAGCATCCAGCGGAGTTACACTTTGCTGCAGGGGCCTGCCCTCGACCCGCTCACGTTCAGCATGATGGGGAACTTACAGCAGGTCCTGCGACACCGTTTTCTGCCCAGTGAAGAGTCTGGGTCTGATGGCGATTGGCGAGAGGCGGAACTATATGAGTTCTGTAAATGTGTAATGTTTCAGACTACGTTTAACACGCTATATGGACATTCGTCAAATCTGCGCCTGGATCAGCTGCGAGAGGACTTTGAGAAGTTCGATGCAACTTTCCCTTTACTAATGGCCCGTGTTCCCATCGCCTTGCTGGGAAAAACCAAAGAAATTCGTGAGAAGCTGACAAGATTTTTCTATCCTCAAAGAATGGCAGAATGGAGGGCTCCATGCGAGTTCATACAGACCCGAACGGCTCTGTTCCAGAAGTATGACACGCTTCAGGACAGAGATAAAGCAGGTGACTTTCCCACATGTGCACACACACACACACAAACATACACACTCATACAGAAAATCTAAAATCCTTCCTGCGGGGCCCACATAATATGACTGTGGAGTGTGTTGCTGATGCTAAATGTCACATCTACAGAAGTATAATAATTTTTCCATTATGACATGAAGAACCCTGGTCTCCAGAGTTTGTGCACCAAAAGAGATTATTTAAATACTAAGTAAATGTACCACAATTCTCACAAAAGGAGTGTTTGCGCAGACTTTTTGCAGTAGTTTTAGAGGCAGCATAGATGCGGTCCTTAAGCATGCATTAACCAACCACACTAAACAAATAGAAATATGGTTAATGTGTCAATTTAGCTACACTTTGTCATATGAACAGTAAGTCAGTAACTACACACAGTTAGTTGTAATCTGTATGGTTTTGATTCAATAAAATGAATCGGATCATAAGAGTAATTGGTCCAGGAATCAGACTTCACTAGTTGCGCTGTCTGTTTTGCGCTTAAGATTGACAATATTTAGGTCCCTATGAAATCCATTTTACTTTTTGCTGAATTCAATTTTTTTTTTTCGTTTTTCATTTTACCAGACTCTGTTTTAATGGTTAAATTAAATTTTATTAATAAAAAAGCATGCCTAAACGCATTAATTGAAATCATGAAGCTTATACAATTTAACAACAATTTATCAAAAGTTGAACAAAAATTACATTTTAAGGGCTTATGAAATGTCTTTTTTTTTTCAGATTCAGTTTTTTTTTTTTTCAACTAAATTCTGTTTTACAGTAATTTTATTTAAAAAAAAATTAATTATTATTATTTTTTTTTTTAAATCTTCAGAAATACTGTGTTGTGTATTATTATTTTTTTATGGTAAATATTGCTTAAATTATGTTTTAATGCAAATTTTATTAGTAGCAATAGTAAAATTCTACGCGTTATACAGTTATGACCGGATTCTGCGATTCTATCAGACACACTTTAGTTTTAGTTTCAGTTTTATTTTATTTTTTTTATTCTTCAAATTAAAGGTATTCTTTTTTTTCATGTAGTTGCCAGGGCAGGATTAACTGTCAGACATTATTGCTGATTTGACTCGCTTTAATTAATCCTAATCTTGACAAACCGCTTTGGAGATTTAGGTGCTTCCCCATTCAAATATAAAAGACTTGTACATGCATGCCCGTTTCCCTCATTAAATTCCTGCCCTAGGGTGTTGCCAAGACGACTGCTGACTTTCTGATGACTTGATGATTTGATGTGTGTTAAAGGGTCTTTTTGCCATCAGTTTCTGTCTGATGAAATGCTGGAAGCAGGATGTGCGTGAACAAATACAGTATTACACAGTGAATGCTCATGACTGTGCTGTATTGGTTTGGACCAATGCCCAATGGTTTACAAACACATACACTTTGCTTTCTTTCTTTCTCTGTCCACAGCACATCATTTTGCCATGCTGTGGGCATCAGTGGGAAACACTATCCCAGCAGCCTTCTGGTGTCTTTACCACCTCATCTCCTGCCCGGAAGCCCTTGAAGTAGTGAGAGCAGAGATTGTCAATGTGGTTGGAGAGAAGAACATGCAGTTGGTCTTTGAGGAGGACATCACAATTACACGACAACAGCTAGAACAGATGGTTTACCTGGGTAACATACACACATTCTTACATAGTAACCCATCAAACATATCAATTATTGTCGAAATTGTGCTATCTATTTGAAGTTACTATGCCAGTTTTCAATGATTCAGACCATCTTTTTCTCTCTACAGAGAGTTCAATAAATGAGAGTTTACGTCTCTCCTCTGTATCAATGAACATCCGTGTGGTTCAGGAAGATTTCTGTTTGCGTCTGGATGCCACACATTCAATCAGCCTACGAAAAGATGACATTGTTGCTCTTTACCCACAAACCACACACCTTGACCCTGAAATATATGATGAGCCTCAGGTAACATGCATCTACAGCTGTCTAGATCAGTGAGAGCGCCGCTTACTTCAAGCCTCAGTAATTATTATCAATGCTGAAGACAATTTTTGCTGCTTCAGATTGTGGAAACTGCAAATTTTAGGGAGAGTAAGATTAATAAGAAAAATTAATACTTGGGCTAATACTTAATACTAAATTGATCAAAAGTAAAGAATGTTACAACATGTTTCTATTTTTGAATAAATGCTGTTCTTTTGAATTTTCTATTCATAAAAGAATGCTGAAAAAAATGTATGAAGATTTCCACAAAAATATTGAGCAACAAAAACCGTTTTCATCATTGAGTACTAATAATAATTGAGAACCAAATCAGCATATTGTAATGAGTTCTGAAGGATCACGTGACACAGAAGACTGGATTAATGACTGCTGAAAATTCAGCTTTTGCCATCATAGGAATAAATTACAATTTATTACTTATCCAAGAAATCCTTAACAACTAGAAGTCACAGCCATTGAATACTGTTATGGACAATGGGGGACTTGAAGTCAAAAAGTTGAGAATCGCTGCTCTAGATCCACCTGGCAGACCCTATTTTAAACATACTTCTTTATTGTTAGAAAACTTATTTATTGACATGTCTTTTGTGTGTGTGTTTTTTTTTTTTTTTTTTGCAGCACTTCCGGGTTGACCGTTTCGTGGAGGGCGGGAAGGAAAAAACAGATTTTTATAAATGTGGCCAGAAGGTCCGATACTATCGTATGCCTTTCGGCTCTGGAGCCACGCAGTGTCCAGGGCGTTTTTTTGCGATGAATGAGCTGAAGCAGTTTGTGTGTGCAGCTTTGCTCATGTGTGAAATGCAGTTGCTGGAGAACCAGCAGGAGGCAATGCTAGACAACAGCCGTGCTGGTCTGGGCATCATGCCACCTGCTAATCAAATCACTTTCAGATACAGAACCAGAAAACCAGGGGACAATATGAAGAAGGAGGAATGAACTAAATGAACAAAGAGAGAATGTCGTCTGTTCGTTGCTTGGGTATTTTCCTTTCATTTTTTCACAGGGTTTGTGCAAAGATTTTGTAAATAATGCAAGCTGCAGTATACATAAATAACACTGCCATGGAAAAATCTCGTCTTTGAATGAGCTAAAAATACAGTATACGCTGCAGTTTGAATCAGGGTTTGATGCATTACAGTGAACAGCTTTCTATGTATATGCTACTGTGACACAAGGACAGCTTTTCAAACATCTTACCTCTCATAAATCAATTTTATCACATAACTGAGTGTAAATAACAATTACGAACTTATAAAGTGGCAAAGGCTGCACAATAGGGGTGTGACGAGATCCGATGTGTCTCGCGAGATCCTACTGGTCTCACGAGAACGTGAAGATATCCTCGCTAAATATTTTGCAATGTTTACATTAGAGGTGCACCATTAATCATTAAAAATTGCGCTTGTGATCTTGATTCAAACACCCACGCGATCTTATTCCTGAATGACACCGATTCTATTAAGACTTTCACATCACATCGCGAGTGTCAGTGGAGCATGAGATGTTGATGAATCAGAGGGTCGATCATCATCACGCTTCCGATGTGAATGCTGTCTGACTAAACACGCTCCACTGACGCTTACGATGTGAAACAGGTGTTAAAAACATTCAAATCTGCATTCATGCTGCTGATCCAGAAAGAGTTTTTTTCAACCACAAATCATTATTTCTGTGTTACATACATTTAAATAACAGAAGCACTGGGATAAAGGTTTATAGTTTGGGTATAAACACTTATTGTCTACAGTAGCGATCAAAACGAAAGTATCTTAACACTTGTATAGTAACGCTTATCATCTTCCGCCAGGAGGTGGCGACAACCCGTTTAAATATGTATTTGACATTGAATCATTCATTCAGGAGATTCCAGTAGTGAAACAAGTCTTTATGAAGTGAGACACTGACTCCTTCATTGATTTTTTTTTTAATTGTTCAAATGAATATATATATATATATATATATTTAAAAAAATAAAAAATAAAAAAAATAAAGTAAATTGTTATTTATTACGTAATGGTGATCTACAATTTTAAAAATAAATAAATAAATAAATAAAAAATTGTGATTCTCAGTTTATCCAGAATCCTGCAGCTCTAGTTTACATGTTGGTTATTACTGCATATAATTCATTAAAATATAAGTTTAATTTCATAAAGTATAAGTTGATTTCAAAATGCACCTACATTTTTTGCATTTTGTGTTTTTCAGTTGAATAAAAGACTATTTTCCTTATATATTTCATCATTGAGGATTTTTTTTAAAGTCTAAAAATCTCGTCTCGTGAACCCTATCTCGTGTCTCGTCTCGTGGGATTAGTGTCTCGTCACACCCCTACTGCACAAGCCAGTCAACTGGATTTCATATGTCATTTCTTGATTTCAGCATTGAATATTAAAGTAAATGTTTCTGCTGTTTTATTTTGTATATTTTCTAACCCTTAGAATTTGGTCAGGATTATTCATAAAGTCATAAAATGTATATTGAATAAACAAATTGCTGTTCAAAAGTTTGGGATCAGTAAGATTTTGAGAGATTTTTGAAGTCTCTAGGCTCACTAAGGCTACATTTATTTGATTAAAAATACAGTAAAAAAATTTTAACAGCAATTACCCGTGTTCAGTGTCACATGATCCTTCAGAAATCATTGTAACATGATTTGATGCTCAAGAAACATTTATTATTTTCAGTGTTGAAAACAGCTTGCTGCTTAATATTTTTTATGGAAACTGGTAAACTTTTCTCAGGATTTTTTGATGAATAGAAAGTTCTAAAAAATTGCTTGAAATTGGAATCTTTTGTAACAATGTAAAGTCTTTACTGTCACTTTTAATCAATTTAATGCATGCTTGCGTAAAGTATTAAGAAAAAAAGCTTAATACTGACCCCAAACCTTTGAATGGTAATGCACACAAATCACTACTTATTTAATGGTTACTGGTTGATATTACAGTTTTTTTAATATCACTACTGGTCAGTATTTCATATTTTATCAGTCGATATTGGAAACCTAATTATGCATACTCATTTGCCTTGCCATTTATCTTTGCTGTGATATAACATCCTATTAAATTTCATCTTTAAAAACACCTAGCCATTTAACAACACTGTAAAGTACAATATTTAGCATATCTTATCAAGAATATCCATTTACTTCAGTACTATTACAGTATATACTCTGCTGATACACTTATTGGCAAGTTCAAATACAGTTTGGACAGAAATCAGACAAAGGCATCATGGGACACTTAATAGTTTACTGGAATGTTGGAGGGACAGCATGTGCAAAATGAAATGTAACTCGCTTCAATAACTACTGTATAACACTGTAACAAAAATAAAACCCCTCCACATTTTTAATGTGGCTCAAGTTTCTTTTTTATGCTAAAAATTGTAACAGTCAACACTTATAAATACTTTTACTCCCACAAACCACAAATAAGACGACAATTATTCGTGCATATTAAGCTGCTGCCATCTTTTCACAGATTAAATCTGATCTCAGACCCAGGTGGAGCAACGTTAGCAGATGTTATCGTTTAGTGATGCTTTTAGGAGAGATGGAAAAAGTTATTGCATGGTCCTCAGGTCAGAAGCCAATGTCAAGTTGTATCTTATGCTCAAAAACAGCAATGATAAGCATGATGCCGAAGCCCAGGAGTATCCCAGCATTCTGCAGGAGAAAGAAGCCATAGTGACTGAAGCCTGCTTCGCTCGCGTCATTGTGTAACATCTCGGGTACCTACAAAACACAAAAAAGGTCGATTTTAGAGATCACAGTTCCAACTAAACAAACACGAATGACCATGTGTTGCAAATAAAATTTTTATTGACACTTAAAAAAACATAATTTGATACTATACATGTTGAAAATAAAGAGGAACAGTGTTCTTTTGCAATTATTTATATACACTACTACAGTTTTTATGAATATTTTGAAAAGGTGTTTTATATTTTCATTTGAATTTGCACATTTTGTTTTGCTTTATTTTTAGACAATTTAGCACTTCAACAAAATTAATTCAGTTTGATTTTGGTTTTTCATTAAAGATTTCAGCTGTATTTCAATTAACAGAATGTTTTTAATTGTTGGGCCCTCCTCAATCACAGCATTTCTCTGTTTCTGTGCTACTCACCATGTCCACAAGAGCAACGTACAAAAATAACCCAGCCGTGAGAGCAAAGATCCATGTGGCAACATTTTCAGCATAATGACCGATCAGAATGCCTGTGATCATGCCCAAATATCCCATCAAGGCTGAGAGCAGATTGTACAGGATGGCCTGTCGTACTGACATACCTGCCTTCAGCAAGACTGCAAAATCACCTGCGGAAAAGAAGATAAGGCAGGTGAGTGAGAACGAAAAAAAAAACATTCCAAAGCAATGTGATGAACAACAACCTGACTTCTGATTCATCTAAATATATACATATCAATATGTATCGTGATATGATTTTTAAACATTTCCGATATTTTGTTATATATTACCAGTGTTTCCCATACATTGATTTTTGTGTGGCGTTTGACTTCGCTGAATTAACATGAGCACTGTATGTTTCAAAATCAAAACGCTGCGCAGGTGTTTTATATGAATGTATCTCTGAAGGGAACCGACTGTCTTCAGAAAAGTTTCGATGGCGTTTTCATTTATCTGATAAAGCAGCGTTCATGAGCGGAGCTGCTTTGATTACAGCCATCACTGGGGAAACCACTAGTGTCTCCTGCTGGCAGAGAATCAGTTTACATTTTCAATAAGCCCGTCTCCAGCAACATGTTTTTGTTGCTCAATTTTTTTTGGCTTTCTGCAGCAACTCGGCACTTTTCATATCCTGGCTGAAGCACATCTGTTTCAGTCTATAAGACTAATCAGCCTACACTACCAGTCAAAAGTTTTTGAACAGTAAGATTTTTTATGTTTTTTTTTTTGTTTTTGTTTGAATTCTCTCACCAAGCCTGCATTTATTTGATCAAAGTACAAAAAAAACAAACAAACAAACAAAAAAAAACCAACAGTAAAAATTGTGAAATATTTTTACCATTTAAAATAACTATTTTTTAAAATAACTAAATAACTACTTTCTATTTGAATATACAATAAAATATAATTTATTCCTGTGATCAAATCTAAATTTTCAGCATAATTACTCCAGTCTTCAGTGTCACATGATCCTTTAGAAATCATTCTAATATGCTGACTTGCTGATTATCAATATTTAAAACAGTTTTTTTTTTCAGGATTCTTTGATGAATAGAAAGATCCAAAGATCAGCATTTATCTAAAATAAAAAGCTTTTGTAAAATTATACACTATTCCATTCAAAAGCTTGGAGTCAGTATAAATTTTTTGGGGGGGGGGGGGGGGGGGGATAAATGATAGAAATTAATACTTTTATTTAGCAAGGATGCTTTAAATTGATCAAAAGTGATGATAAAGTCATTTATAATGTTACAAGAGATTTATATTTCAGATAAATTTCAGAATAAATTTCTATTAATCAAAGAAACCTGAACAAAAAAAAAAAATCTACTCTGCTGTTTTCAACATAATAAAAGTCTTTTTTTTTGAGTAGCAAATCAGAGTATTAGAATGATTTCTGAAGGATCATGTGACTGGAGTAATGATGCTAAAAATTTAGCTTTGAAATAACTTATATTTTAAAATATTTTCAAATAGAAAACGGTTATTTTAAATAGTAAAAAAAAAAAAAAGGTTCAAAATGTTACTGTTTTTTTGTATTTTGGATCAAATAAATGCAGGCTTGGTGAGCAGAAGAGAATTCTTTAAAAAACATAAAAATCTTACTGTTCAAAGACTTTTGACTGATAGTGAATGTTAGTGAAGTTAAAAGATATTAATATTAATAAGGTGAGTCTAAGATGTTTATTTGACAGTGGTTTCACTTTTCTCTGTTTGTATGAAGGCTAAATACAAATAAAAGGTGAACATTAATTTATTTGTGTGTTTTTTTCTCCCTAAAATATTACCGGTATATAGTTTTGAGAAGGTTTCATAGACTTGGCAAATTAATTTTTCACAAGTTTGTAGGTACAGACATCGTTCTTGGCAGTTTTTAATGATGCTTTTTTTTTTTTTAATAGTGATATTGGAATTATATCATATCGACCAAAATTAAGAAATATATCGTGATATAAATGTTGGCCATTTCATTCAGCCCTATTCTAAAGTCAAACAAAACTATCACCGTGATGACAGACAGACAATGTCTTACCAAGCTCATGAGGAAGCTCATGGCAGAACACAGCGACTGAGGTACTAAGACCACTGGACAAACCTTCAGTGAAAGCCGCCCCTGAAATACAAAATTGCATAACCTGTAAATGCTGTTCCAAAGCAGAGTATGTCTTGGTATGCATTTTTTAAGAATCTTATTCAATGTAAAAAGCACACTTTAATTTTTATATGTACAGTATTATATATATATATATATATGAGACTGGATGCATAAACTTTTTATTTTTTCCAGTTGTTCTGTGTGTGTGCAAAATGTACCTATGGCAAGTCCGTCACTGAAGTTGTGAAGCCCATCTCCCATGATGACCATCCAGGCGAGCGTGGCCACGCCGGCCTCCTGGAAGTGCTGGAGCGAGTAGGAGTGTGTGTGTCGGTGCGTGTGTGTGTGTGGGTGGTGGTTCTGGGAGTGGTGGTGATGCAGTATGTGATGATAATCATGGTGATGATGATGTTGCTCATCTGATTGGCCAACAGTGTCATGGAAGTGGGAGTGGCATTTGTTCTCACAGTCAACGTCGTTGTAGAGCTCTGCCCCCAACATCACCTCCTCTTCCTCTGCAACACCCCGCCCACATGCACTTCCACCATTTGTTTCAGCAGCTGATGTTACAAAAATATCAAAATCATGTACGACAGTTTCATTTTGACCGCATAAACATTAACAAGCATCAAAAGTTATGTTACCCTCAATCGTCTTGACGTCATTGTCTTCTAATGACGGCAGTTTCTCAGATTCCAAAACTTCTGTGGCCAAGTCAACCCTCTTTTGCACCTACAAGCATTAGAATAATATTTTAAACTACAGAAATTCAAGGAACACCTCTTTGCAACATCCATGTCATTATAACATTTAGGAAATGAATACTATGACTTTTAGACTTGCTTTTCTGACCTTCTGTTTTTTGTCCTTGTACATTTTGCCGAGGGTCAGGAAGTGTTCGATGAGGAACATGATGTAGACTCCACTCAGAGCTGTGAGCCCCGTCCACACCAGCCGAAGGGAATCCTCTTCCTCTTCACCGTGGTGATGATGCTCAGAGGAGCCGTGCTGGTGATGACTCTGAGACTGACAGACACCAATCAAAGGTCAAAAAGACATTTTAAATAACATGCCTTTGAGTTTTTCATTTGTAGAATACAGAAAAACATGTCTATAATACACACTACCATTCGGTTTAAAACTTTGGGGTCAGTAAGATTAACTTTTATTCACCAATCTCGCATTGAATTGATCAAAAGTTAGAGGAAAGACATTTACAAAGTTACAAATGTATCACAGTTACCAAAAAAATAACTGTGCTTTCAGCATTGGTAAATAAGAAATCTTTTGTCGAGTCTCAAATCTGCATACTGGAATGATTTCTGAAGGAAAAAAACAACAACAACAACAACAAAATACTAAATTTGACAGCAAGTTTGTGTCTTACATGTGGTATGAGGTGGAGGAGAGCGTCTCCGCTCAGAGTTCCCACTGCAAGGGCCACCAGGAAGCTCAGCAGGAAGTTGAAGCAAACTCTGTTCATGAGTGGGATCAAAACCACACCAACTAACGCCAGCAAACTGATCAAAGTGATGGAGAGAAACCCACCTACCCATGCTGTAACACAAACACACAATTTTTTTTTTTAAAAGGCTGCATTTTTCACAATAGGGCCACACGTGTTATATTTGTGGTATCAGAGGATATTTAATTGTTCATGATTACCTTTACCATCATTTAATGCTCACTCAAAGTTTATAACACTCAGAATTTAATAACACTATGTTTAGCAAAACATAGAATTTTAATATTGGACATTTATTGCTTATCAAAATAATTTTCATATTTCAACTCTAGATTCTGCTTATGCTTCATGGGAAAACAAAGGCCTTGTATATTTTTCTGATTTATTTATTGATGCAGTATTCACAACTTTTTCTGATCTTTCAGTAAAATTCAGTATACCACAATCTAACTTGTTTCGTTTCTTTCAAGTACGTAACTTTGTTCATTCTCACTGTCTTACACTGCCTGAACCCTTCTTATATGAGAAGTGCCTAATACAGAAACACAGGTCTATTTCCTTTTCATATAATTTAAACATCAATGGGAAGAAGAACTTGGATGTAGATTGGATTTGGATTGGTGGGAATTAGCTGCTGGTAGAGTTAACTCTTCTTCATCCTGTGCCGGACCGAGTCTGATTCAATTTAAGTTTTTTCATAGAATTCATTTTACAAATGTCAAATAAAGTAAGCTATTTCCGGGTGTGGATGCCACTTGCAATAGGTGTTCTTTAGCTCCTGCTGATCATACCCATGTGTTTTTTTCTTGTTCAAATCTGGAAGATTTTTGGTATTCCTTTTTTGATACTTTTTCTAAAGTTTTGAATATTTCCTTTGAACCATGCCCCCTAATTGCTATTTTTGGTCTCCCATCGGATTTGACTAAATACACAAAGTATGTTAATCATTGATAGCTCGCAGACAAATTTTACTTAAATAGATGACACTTAAATCCAAATGAATACTCAACTTAAGTCTCAAAAGATATTAAGCGACACATACTTACCAATGCTAATTGAAGCATTCCTTGGGCTTCTGCCATTGGTGTGATTATGTGGATGATGATTGTGATGATGATGATGGTGGTGGTTGTGATGATGGGAATGATCTGGAAAAAGCAAATTGTTATACAGACTCTGCTGATCAAATATTGCAATTGTGTCACAAAAACACAGCTTTATGCATCACATCATCAAAGGCTCACCTGAGTGGTCATCATGCAGGAGGCAAGAATTGGAATCAATCTGCATGAGAAGGGCAGGGCACAGATAACTGAAGTCCTTGACAGAGAGACCCATTTCCTTTGTCATGCCATGTGACTGCAGGATTGTGGATGCATTTTGACACTGAAAGAGAAAAGGCAAGGCTCGTGTGAGTGGAGTCAGGGATTTTCAAGAGTCTGTGGAAAAGCTTAGAGGAAAAACAGTGTAACAAATATACAACGTTAAAATAAATAAGATTCAAATAAATATAAATGAATAACTGTGTACCGTTAGACTTGAATGGTCAAGTCCATGCTGATCATGGTCATCGTGCGCATGGGTGGGTGTGTCCTCAGAATGCTGGGTGTGGTTATTTTGTGTTACATTGGTCTGGGTGGAGTTAAAGGGGGCGTGGTCCTGCGTTAAATCATAGTCAGCACTACGATTGGTCCGCCGTGATTTTGTCACATAGGAGGGCGTGGTCAAAGTTGTGATCAAGTCCTGATTCATCTTCATGTAGAGATTGTGATGAGCATCTGATTGGCTTTTCTTCCCAGAGGCCGGATCAGGCTGCACTTTTGGGATGGGGTCACTCTTCTCCACGTTATGGTCAATATCCCCCTTCTTGCTGGTGACAGGATGTGCGCTTGTTGTGAGTTTGTCCACATGAGCGTGCGAGTGATCGTGGTTGTGCGTATGATTTTGTCCATTGCCATGGTGATGGACCATCACTTTTCGGATTCGGTCCAGCCCCACTCCCTTTAGTAGGTTGTGCAGGCCTTCTAGGGTGATGCTCCCGTTTTGCCCGTACTTGTCAAACAGAGCCTGTAGGTGGCGCTGCTGTGCCCGTTCTGCCACCCGACCATCAGTCTCAATGGGCACAGACTTGCAGTCTGAACCTGCCCCCACTAAACATGCCCACAGCAATGTCAGTGACATTGAGGCGTGAAAGAGGCGTGGCCACCAGCCAATCATACTGGCTTTCTAAAACAGAAAAATATGTTATTGTCACAATGCTGTTTAAATGAGAAGCTGTTATGTTCAGAGAAAAGAACACTGCATTCCAGTTTAAGAATCTTATCCCATCTGTGAAACATGGTGGTGGTAGTATCATGGCTTGGGCCTGTTTTGCTGCATCTTGGCCAGGACAGCCTGCCATCATTGATGGAACAATGAATTCTGAATTATACCAGAAAATTCTAAAGGAAAACATCAGGGATATCTGTTTAAGAACAGAGTCTCAAGAGAACGTGGGTCATGCAGCAAGACAACAACCCCAAGCACACAAGTCATTCTACCAAAGAATGGTTAAAGAAAAACAAAGTTAATGTTTTGGAATGGCTGAGTCAAAGTCCAGACCGTAATTCAATTAAAATGTTGGAAGGACCCAAGCACACAGTTCATATAAGGAAATATCAAAGAGTTTAAGTGGTTCTGCGCTAAGGAATGGGCTAAAACTCCTACATGTTATTGTGCAGGACTGATCAGCATTTACAAGAAACTTTACCTTCAGTTACTGCAGCAAAAGTGGGTCACACCAGATACTGAAAGCAAAGATTCACATACTGGATAATTTTTTTCAACAAATAAAATCTCTCTCTCTCACTTGTTTGATTCGGTTCTCTTCGTCTACTTTCAGGACTTACATGAAAATCTGATGATGTTTTGGGTCATATTTATGCAGAAATATAGAAAATTCTAAAGGGTTCACAAACTTTTAAGCAGCACTGTATGGATATAGTTTGGGCATGTTTTATGCAAATGACTAATTTTGGGTATGTGGTTTGCTTATCTAAAATACGGCAAACCTATTAACATTCGAATGAGGTTAATAACAAATTTACTTGCGTATGTTCGTGTTGTGAATTACACGTAAATATTTTGTGATAAGTTCTCTGTGCATATAAATATGAATAGCCTAATCCTTGCAATTATCAGTAAACGAGATCCAATAATTTATTAATTTTTTTTTTATACTGTATAGCAGTGGCGAGGCTACGGGTAGGCATGGGCCCACCCACTTTCAGCTGTGGCCCACGCAATGAGAAGTTGGTAATTTTCCAAATGGATGTAATTTATTAAACGCTAATAATTATAAACGTCTTATTTCACTATAACTTTATACATATTATTTTTTTAAATATATATTTAAAGGTCGGGTATGTATTTTTTCAAAAACGCTTTAGAAAATGAGTCGGGGGCCGAGTGCCAAAACAACTTGTAGTCCATCAGCAGTAAGGGGCGTGTCTACTCATGATGCTGAGGAGAGAGCGCTCAGTGCACATGACGGACATTAGCCGAGCCTAGCGATGACAGAATGATACAGATGGCGGATAAAAAACAAAAGAGGAAAATGTCTGTGGAACAAAAGGAGGCTTACACCGGATGCGACAGTTGTTGTGTTGCACTGCACCGCACCAGCTAAAGTCTGTCTACACTAGTAGACAGCAAAGGCAAGAAGGAGGACCTGGGCCCTGTTCTTTGTACGTCGCTTATTACATCTGAGATGATTTGAAAGATTCCAGATCTTCTAATCCTGATAACTGATCTCTGGCTAATTTGGTTCTTCAGAACGAATTTGCATATTAGATTAAAATATCTGGATTAAGTTCAATCAGCAATGCAGCGATTGGCTGGTGGCAAGACAGCAACGTAATGACATCATATCATTAAAAAAAAGACACCTGACGAAAAACTTGACACATTTCTGGACCTTTATAAAGAAACAGCCAAGCGAACAAAACTACGTAAATGTTATAATAGATCAACGAAATGTGCACTGTTTTTAATTTATTTGTAATTTTTTTTACATGATTCCCAATTATTTATATGCATGATTTCTAGTGTTTGTACAGGCTTTACATTTTTATGTCAATGTTGTAATTAGCAATTCATTTAATTTTACCTTTGAGGCAAATTTCTTATGGGACAGCATTAAAGTTTCTTAGAGATCAAGTTATCTTCATCTCCTGCGCAGCCACTCCCATAATAGCTGTCATCACTCAAATTTATATATGATTCAGAATTTATAGCATGTGTGTAAGACTCCAATACAATTATAAAGTAATTATTTCATCACTAATAAATCTTTCAATGAGTAAAACTGGCTGTGCCTATAATATTATAGACTACACAACATTGTTATATTATTTTCAAATTAATTTTTAAATTATTATTATTTTAAATTATTGTCCCTGAACCAGTAGGGTACTCAGTAGGGTAATAAAGTAGCGGTGGCTAGGACAGCTTTTAAGTATCACTTCTGCTTAAAAAGATGCAATCTAATCCTGTTTACATTAAATAAACCTGCTCCCGAGCAGGTTTAAGCTTACGGACCCGTTGCTATGACAACAAGTCTAGGATGAGCTTTGAAGAACCAAATGATCCAAGATCAAACGAAATCGTCAACAATCAAATCCAGCTAACTGAGTTAGCGACGTACGAAGAACGGACCCCTGGAGAAAACTCAAGGAGCAGGAAGGCGTACGATCGGACGCCGAGGCTGCTTGTTTCTTCTCGATTGGTGAGTAACATTGGTTTTGCTTTGATTCACAGAACTATCATTGCCTGGTTTGCGTACATATAAGTGGGTCGGAGCCTTCAAAATAGGGGTGAGACCCTTTTGGGGTAGGGGCGTGTTTGTTTTGGTGACTTCAAATATAAACATTGTCTAGTAGAAACCGCTTGCCCCACCTTTAACGCGAATTTTCAAGGTCAAATATAGGCAGTTTCTTAATTTTCCCTCTTCCTCTAGGTGCAGTCAAAATGGCGATTCGTCAGTTTCTGTTAGTCCCACCCACATTGTTTTGTTTACGACTTAAGGACATAATAGTAAAATGCGCACGTTTGAAACTAGTGTTGAATTTGAAAATAGTGAAACAAACATCAATCAGTCTTTAAAAATATATATCGGATATCCGCTTTACAATAAACTTCCTTTAGTTAACTTTAATTAATGCATCAATTAATCTATCTTTGTTAATGTTAGTTAATAAAAATAAAACAGTTCATTGCTATTTTGCTGGCTCGGGTGTCAACAGATACAACTTTTAAATTTAATAATGTATTAATAAATGTTGTAATCAAAATTAATGTTAATCAATGCTTTATAAATATTGTGTATTGAACCTTTATGCTATATTTTCTGTTGGCAATTTTACATGGAGCTTTCATACGCTACACTTGGCCCACCCACTTAAATATTTCTGGCTGGCCTTGCCCCTGCTGTACAGTACAGAAGGTCAAGACCTCTTAGATGGAACAGACCAAAATCCTTTTAAGGGGAACTACATAAAACTGGCCATTTGTCCATATAGTGTACGTACAAGTCATTGGTGTTTGGTAAAGAGTTTTTGGCTCAAGGCCTGCATTTAAAGTCACACCAGAGGTGTTCAGCTCGGATTACGACTTGGTTTTCTGCAGATCGGTCAAGTTCTTCCACACTGACTAAAGCAATCATTTCTTTTTGAACCTTGCCTTATACACAGACGCATTGTCATGTTAGAATAGAAAAGGGTCCTGTCCAAACTGTTGCTTTAAAATTAGAAGCACACAATTCCTTAGAATATCATTATGTGCTTAAACATTAAGATTTGTACTAAAGTAGTCAAACCTGTTCATTAGAAGGGGGTGTTCCAATACTTTTGGCAATATAGTGTAGATCAGGGATAGGCAATGATCCTGGGGTGCCACTGTCCTGCAGAGTCCAGCTCCAACCCTAAAAGAAAAACGCATCTGCAGGTAACCTTAGTAATCCTGAAGACATTGATTTGCTTGTTCATCTGTGTTTGATCAGGGCTGGAGCTCAACTCTGCAGGACAGCTGCACAACGACGCTCCCTATCCCTGATATACAATATATAACTATACAAAAAATATAAAATAGGTCTCAAAAAGAAAGAAAGAAATAGGTCTCAAAAAATAGAAAAAGAGAAAGAAAGAAAGAAAACACGGCATTGGTGATGAAGTCTTTACCTGACATTCTATTATTGTGATCTCTGACTTGAGGAAAAAAATAGCACTAAAGCACTTCTATCACTGGTGTTTCTGACACCCTGCATCAGTAAACACGCCGGGCATCACGGACTCTTGTGTAAGTTACACACTGCGACAATACAGTCGTTTCTTTACCATAATAATGACTTTACTTGGGTTGTAGGTCGAATTCGTTTATATTCTGAGATCTATTAAATCGCGTCTTGCAAATTTAACAGATGCATGAGAACTGATGAGGAAGAAAAAAAAGGCGTCACGAGGCCTAGTCGCTACCTTCCTTCTTTCTGTATTTCTCCCTAACCGTATGTTTACAGGCGTAAGGCTCTGATCATACATCAACACCATTTACTGCTTACCGGGAGTCCACACGCGCTCCACGCTCGAAACTAAGCGCGTTCTAGACGGCGATTCTGCACACAACACCACGAGCACCTCGACCGGACCGTGTGCAAAGAAACGTCATCATAAAGCCGGAAACAGCGAGTGTCTTTTGTTTCAGAGACGAGCGCGCGATTACATCTCATTCCCGAACTAACGGCGGTTAATGAAACAAAACAACAACAACAAAAAAACGTTTCTTACCGATTCGATCTGATTACAGACCTCGTCTTCGTACGAACCAAAAAGCGGACTCTCCGAGATCGAGTCTGATGACTTTAGGGGTTTTTTTTGTTTGTTTTTTTAGAGAAGTGTCGGAAGCTGGTGTTATTGGTCTAGAAGTAGTCACATGACCACGTAGTTATCTCTAGACAAACATCCACCAAACTTGTATTTAACATGGTAAATATTTGTTATTTTTTAATCAAGTGAATTGTCGTGAAAAGCATGACCCATGGTTTTGATGACCTATTGAAACTGCCACATAACAACATCTCGTCTGTGTTTATCAAGATGCTGATAAAAAAGTTTATACATGTTGTAAATATGACCATGGTGTGGCTAAACATAATCCCTGAACACACACATGCACGCCCAGCAACACACCCACAGATATGCTTGTGTTTACACGCCTGTTTGTTTAACTATTTATGGGAACAAATAGTCTACCCCAAAAGAACATCTTTTGCATTTTTACAATCAAAAAAGGAACATATGTGTGCTCTGTCAGGTGTTTTCTTCAGGTTCCACTGATTACAATGTTTTATTTATTTTTTATTATGAATTTTAGGACAGCAAATGGTTACAGTCTAGAATATTTCATGTGAAAAGCACCAAATTTCGATTTTAATTTTATTATTACTTTTATTATTTTATGTGTTAATTCAATATTACAATACTAGTGGCTGGAGAAAAGACACACTCTTAATAAAGCCAATATTTTCCAGGTATTGATAAAGTGTTTTGGCTTTTGCACATAGTAATAATATAAAATAATTTATTCTGAATACAGTTTTATGTCTTACACTCCTTTAGTTGACTTTACCTAATGTAATGAAATTTGTTGATCTTAATTGAAAAAATAATTAGTTATCTCTAGGCTACTATTTGTTACTTTGCCTTAGAAAACTGTAGTTTAGATAAATTGATTTGTATAAATACCATTTTGTCCAGCCAGTTTCTATTTCCCAGCATGCTTTGCTTCAGACTTTAGGAGTAAGTGTTGAAATGAAAAGTTATTTTATTTGTTTTTGCACAAGATTAATACAGGTGGAGATCTGCTTGATTTTAAAACGTTTTTTTTTGTTATGCCTGCATGTTTGGGAAGTATAGGGCTAACTGGATGTGGATTAAAGAACATAGGGTGTAGTGGAAAAGAACAAGGAAGGAAATACCTGTTCTGCAAGACTAATAATGAGGAGGATTTGACATATTGCTTTGTATAGGAGTTAGTTAGAAGATAGCAGTGCAACATCAAGGATACAATCTGCCCTTAAAATCCAACAAAGAAGATGACTAGTAGAGTTTTTTTGTTGTTGTTGTTGTTGTTGTTTTTTGGTTATGTTAGCATGTGCATGTGTGGTAAATGCTAGCTGGACAATTGAAGCAATTCATTAAAAAATGTAGAAAATTTTTAAATGTGATGAAGGCAATAGCCGGGAAAGAATGGGGAGCAGACATAACCTCTATGCTGACAGTTTATCAAGCCTTTTATTATATCTGTTGTTTTGAATATGGAAGTATGGTATATTGTGTTGCATCAGAGACATTATTAAGCAAACTAGATAGAATGCAGTACAGAGCCCAGGCCTGTTAAATCAATGTTATTAATGCTCTAATTGTTAAATCAAATGAATTGCCACTGAAGAAGATTAAAATTATCTTCGACATATCCTTGAAATCTGTCAAAAGGTATGCTGGAAAAATATTGCTAATGATTTTTAAAAGACTGTTGTGAATAAAAATGGATTGGATGAAATATAAACCAATTAGCAAAAAATATCAGGTTGCGGAAACAGAATGTAATGTTTCCATCCCTGTATGGGGAGAAATTCTAGCTTGGATAATTCCTGAAGTAGAAATGAACTTGGATATATTGTATAAGAGAAGGGAATGCGAGGAAATGGGAAAATTCGAACATAATGCAAATATAGACACGTCTATGAAAAATTTTATGTAAGCACTGAAATATATACAGATGGATCAAAAGACCCAAATAAGGCGGTGACAGGAGTAGGAATTTATGTTTCAGATTTGAATATAAACAAGAGGTTAACGTCTGAATTATCGATATATGCTGCAGAAATGGTTGCTATTATAGTGGGACTTATGCGGGCAGAGGAAGTAAGACAAGACAGAGTGCATCTGACTCTGCTTTAATGTCATTAGATACATTAAATTTAAAAACCAATAGAGATGGAGCAGCTCTGAGGTGTGCTGGCAGGCTGTTCCACAATCTAGGATCTCCTCTGCATTTCAGCCTTGTGCAAGGAACCATAAGTATGTTTTGATTTCCAGATCTTAAATCTCTGGTAGGGTTATAAGCAATTCAAGGTTGTGTAGACATTCATATAGGAGAATTTTAAAATTTATCCTAAAATGAACTGGGAGTCAAAGAAGAGCTTGCAAAAAAGGGGTGGCGGGATAATATTGGCGGCCATTTCTTAAGAAATTTGGCTGCAGCATTTTGGACCAATTGTAAACAATCGACCTGGGACTTTGAGATGCCACAATACAAAGAGTTACAGTAGTCCAATTGAGAGGTAATAAACGCATGAACAGCACAGAAATAGGTCGGTAGTTGTTTAAATCAGACATGTCTAAGGAAGGCTTCTTGAGCAAAGGAGGCCAATTTCAGGCATGCTGCAACAGAACCAGGTGATAAACATTTGTTCAGTAGGGAAAGCAAAGCAGGGCCAATGAACTCGATTAGCAATTTAAAAATACAGAGGATGTATTGTACAGAGGATGTATACCAAATCTCTCTCACGGACCTTTTCCTGGATTGTACCCAGCTGGTGGAATGACCTCCCGATCTCAATTCGAACAGCTGAGTCTTTAGCCATTTTCAAAAATCATCTAAAGATACATCTTTTTCGCCAGCACCTGACCAACTAATACTAACACCTACCTATTCTTAAAAAAAAAAAAAAAAAACTAGCTACGTGTACTGTGCTGGCCTAACTGAGACTTGTCATGGCACTTGGTATACTGCTGCACTCTCGATGGTCTGATTGCTTCTACGTCTTGTGTGGATAAAAGCGTCTGCTAAATGATTAAATGTAAATGTAAATGTAAATGTATTACATCATGAGGTCAGAGCGAGGGTGAGGTCAGAGTTTTGAGGGTGATAATTTCAGTGAGGGATTGTAAAGAAATGGGATAAAAAGTCTCCCATAAAGCTAATGGCTGGGAAACATCAACAAGGTCAGGGTCATTATAAGAGGTTACCGCCTTAGGCTTTAAATTTGCAATTTTATCAGAAAGCTCAAGAAGCTTTCAGATTCATTTGAGGGATTTGGTCTACACTTGACAGATGGATTTAAGACAGCATTTATAACAGAAAACAAAACCTTAGGCTTATTTTGATTGTTTAAAATTAGACTAGAAAAATATGCAGCTTCTGCAGACTTAGCAGCAGTCTGGTAGGTCAGAAGAGAAGACTTACACCTCATAAGAAGATTGTCATTTTTTCATTTTCGCTCTGATTTTCTACAAGCTTTTCTTAATGTGCAAATTTTGGAAGTTGACCACGGTTCTAGGTTTCGGTTTTAAAAACTTTCAGAGGAGCAGTCACATTTAAAATATCCAGCCGTGCATTATTTAGCAGCTTAAGGTGTTGGTCGACATTCAAATCAGAAAGTGATGAGTCCAAAGACAACTGTGAGCTCAGTTCATTAAAAAGCAAATTAAAATTCAAGTGAAACTGAGAGGAATAAGACCGAGACAGCCTATCAACATCACCAGATGGATTTGGCAGTGACAATGAAAGTAAAATTGGCTTGTGGTCAGAGATCATTCTATCAGAAATTTCAAACTCTGAAATAGAAAGCCCGTAGGTGAGCACTATAAGTTCATAGTGTGCCCATGTAAATGGGTGGGCTCATTTATCCACTGCGTTATAGGTTAAAGGATGCCATGAGGCTTAAAATCTAATTGGAAAGGGAGTTTGGTGGGCAACAAACATGAACATTAAAATCACCAACTAATATAAAACGTTCATAATTTGTAGTGATATACCTCATTGACTAATTAAGTTTGAACCACACTCTGGATCTTAATGGGTTCAGTGTAGAGGGTGGAGGAGTTGGACAAGCAGCGTGCAATGAGCAATGTGCCAATAAACCAAGAAGAAGAATCAGTTAATTTACACAAGTAACTTCTACTTTGTCTTTCTGTAATCAGTTTACACGATTTTAAAAAGTGAACAAGATTGCCGTTCAAACTGAAAAATTCCTAGATGTAGTAAATTTTTCATTAGTTAGCTCAACTCAAATAAAAGAGTTGTTTGGAATACAAACCTATATTTAACTTAAAATGAATTATATGTTAAAACTAAAAAATGTTTTTTGTTTGTTTTTAAGGTGGTGAGATTTATTTTGTAAGGTTAACTAATTGGATTTTGCAGTGCCTGCCTATACCTTTATATTATAAAGTATAAATTACAGAAATAAATAGCCCTGTTGTGTTTTTAATTCTTTGATCTCTGATAAAATCCATCCCAAATCATCTCTTTTTGTGGGACCCAAAAATACAAAGGCATGAATTATTTTATACTGTTTCTGTAGTGAAACCAACGCAAATAAAAAAGCGAGAAAAAAAAATCTGGATTATGAGGGGATCTTTTTCTCTATAACGTGACCATATTCTAGTCCGTCTCGGTTTGTTGATGTGGACTCTTATATCTCTCTCCGGTTCCCCTCCTTCCCTCTGTTACTGTGTCAGTCTGCTTGTATCTTAGCGTAGATGAAGGAAACTGAGACAGCCCCTGCGCGAGCGACACTATAGGATAATTGGAGCGCGTGAGCTGAAGGTATCGGGTCACTGGCCCTTCTATTAGCCGGACCGATGACAAGAAGAAATGAGCCATAGCAAGTGCGGCATCAGATTTCGTATGAATGAACAATTCCGCGTCATTTGGCGTATCAGTGGCGCGGAATCCTCGTATTGAGCCGCATTATGTCCGGTGGCTCGTGCGCTGCAGGTGGATTCTGTCTCGCGATGTTCGGGCTGCTGGTCCTCGTGCAGATGCCCGGGGCCCTGACGTCCGACACGGATAGCGACTGTTTGTCTGAAGATGACAAAGGATGTGAAGGTGCGTTAACAGAAATACACACGTATTTATTTACTGGTGAGGCAGATCTTCCATAAACTCAAACTGTTAAGCTGAATGTAAGGCTGTACATAAACACTTCACCTAATCCAAACCATAAACGTGCACTGGCATTTTTACAAGTAAATTTATTTTTAAATTGTAGCCTCTTTATGCAAAGAGATTTTCAAATTTTACAGTTTATGAAAATCTCCTGCTGAAAAAAAAAAATGCTAAAATAGCAAAATGCAGTATCATCAGTTTTTGTGTTATTATTATTTGCAAAATTTTAATTTCAAGTAAAATACAATGCTAGGGAACAAAGCAAACTTGGGAATACAGAGGAAAATAAATAAAAAATAAAGACAATTTTTGCTTTTAAAGCTTTTTTATTAGTGAAGATCTTTGAAGTGATGATAATTTAAACAATAGTCAGAAGCAAATAGTTTAGTTTAAATTTATTTACCCATCAAGCAAATGAAGTTTGATAGCCTACATCATCTATCTCCTTATTGCTAGAAAAATCACAGTGAAAAATAACCTTAATATCCTTAAAAATATATATATTAAACCAGATGTTTGGTGCGTTCAGTTAAAATTATAACTTTATTAAAAGGGTAAAAATGATGAATCATTTTTAAATGGTCTTCCATATTTTATTATTAAACAAATATTTGTTGGGTGCTGTCCATACCTTCTGAAAATTAACATTCGGGTATACATAAACGTTCTTCAGTTTTAGAATTTTTGAAAATCCTCTGCTGGGAAAAAAAAAAAAAAAAAAACACAGTTTAAGATTAAGTTAAGATTAGCTAGTTTAAATATGGTTACCAAAGCCCCTCTACAATCAGCCAACAAACCAGCCTGATCAGTTTGAGACTATTGTAGGCTGGTTTAAAATGTTTTGTTTTCGCGTTATCTATGTAGACTTTTCTTTGTGGTGACATTCAGACATCATGGTCCCTCATACACTTTTTGCATGTTTGCCAAAAGAGATTAATCCTTTAATAAAGCTTCCCCCTATTGTCCTGATTAGATAATTATCTGGTTTTCAGGTTGTACTGTTTCTGTGTGAACAGACACAGACACACGCATGCACATGATGTCTTTGACAGTGTGTTTTGTTTTTAGGTCTATCTGAGCGGAAAAGTGACCTTCATGTGTGTGATGAATATAGTTGTTCTTTTGGAGGAATATGCAGGTACAACGGATCACACCTGGAGTGTCTTTGTCTGTATCAGGTTTGTTTCTTTTGCTTCAGAGGATGATGCTAAGCTCTTATTCAATTATTGACATGGTTACGTCTCATGCAGCTTTCAGGAATCATTGTTTGTTTGTTTCAGTGTCCACAGAGCTTTGCTCCAGTATGCGGGTCTGATGGTAACACGTATCATAGTGAATGTTTCCTAAGACAAGCTGCCTGTGAACAGCAGACCACAATCACCGTAATTACAGAAGGACACTGTCACGCCGGTCAGCAAAAACACTACATCAAACGCTTTACAAAAATAGCAGTTATACACAAAATCTGTGCTTCTCACTTAATAATATACACACTTATTTTTGATCTACTCTGATGCTTTGCTTTGAAAATCTGCTCGCATGCAATCAGTTTAGGATCAGTGAACCCTCACACAAACTCATGAAAACATGAGCTAATTTTGCCACATAACTAAAGTTTGAATTGCTTGTTTTGTCAAATTATTGCTATTATTATATTTAATAAGTGCAGTCATGTGTAATACAGAATTTTAAAACAGTCATGGCATTTTACATTATGTTTATGCTTTCATCAGATGCTGAATCGGCATCAGGAGATACAGGTATGTCATTTTTTTTTATTTTTAACGTATGTCTGACTTCTCCAATCATCTGTTTAAACTCCGCCCCTTTCTTACAATTGACTGCAAGGTTCACAACTACCTTAAGCCAGTCAAGCCTCAGCCTACTTTTTTATTTAGGTTAAATCCATTTCACACAGATGTACATCACAATATGAAAGTCAAGATCTGTTGCTACCCAAACAGAAAATGATATGTGACTTTCAGAGCTTATGCAAGCTGTGTGTGAATGTTTGTGTGTAGATCTGGAGAGTTCAGGACTGGAGCCCAGCAGATTCTCTAAGTGTTCTAGCTGCAAATTCGGAGCAGAGTGTGATGAAGACTCTGAAGGCATTTGGTTAGTCAACATGTGTTTTGTGTTTGTATAGGCTACTACAGAGCAGAAGCTCCTAACATTTTGTCAGCCGAATCCCTTGATGTAAAATATTTATTTTTATTTTAGATGTTTACATGAAGTGCACCCATTTTTAATGTTCATATTTGAGTAAATTTCCATTGTGAATTCCAATTTTTGTAAAAATCCTGCTACAGAGGGAAACATGCAGGTAACATGACTTTTCTTTGCAGGTGTGTGTGTAATATAGATTGCAGTGGATACAATATGAATCCAGTGTGCGGATCAGATGGACAGTCTTACAGTAACCCATGTCAGATCAGAGAAGCATCCTGCTTGAAGCAAGCTCAGATTGATGTCAAATACCTTGGACAATGTCCAGGTACACACACACGCACACAAACAAATAACACATCAGCAAACGCATATAGAGGCAAATATTTAATGTAATGAAATATAACATGATTCTGTGTTTGATTCATCCTATAGATTCAGTGGATCTAGTGGGCAGCGTCGGTGTGGGCGGAGCACTGCCCTGTGCTGAAATCAACAGCAGCTTTTGTGTGCATGGAACTTGTGAGATGAAAAATGGCCTGGCAACGTGCAAGTATGACCCACAAAAATGCACAAGTCATGTATTGTAGTAAATAGTAAACTGGATGTGCAAATGAGGGGTTTTAGGCATATGGGGTTGATGTGATTTGGTGATGTGATTGTTGTTCTTGTTGTTTAGGTGTAATGTGGGGTTCTCCGGTGTGCAGTGTGAGCAAAGAGACTTCAGTGAATTGTACGTGGTGCCCAATGGGCAGAAGCTTCAATACATCCTGATTGCTGTGATCATCGCTGCTGTACAGATCAGCATCATCATCGCTATCATAATATGCATCATAAGGTAAAAATCACATCACATGCACACAGGCATGCACCAAATAAATGCTAATATAGAAAAAAGCAAACATACCCCGCACTCACCAGTCTTTAAAACTGCTGCCTTTAGGATTCATCCAAAAAAGCCACGCGGTCGTCTTCAGAAACAGGACCTGGGACACTTTCCCAAAGATGGAGGACGCGGGATTGAATAGCTGCTGATTACTTTAACACAAACACACAAACAACTGCACAACTATCTTTTAACATTAGTATTTCAGTGGCCTTATTCCACCCTGTTTTACTTTAAAATCTCTACATTCCCAGTGTTCTCTCCCCTTCTCAATATTGCCTTTTATCATCTCTCTGCCTCACTTTCTTACTAGTCCAAATGCAGTAACTCCACATGGTGAAATGTTTACATTAGTAGATTATTATATTTTCTGAACAAAATTTGAGGGATTCTTGCCATGCAAAACATCCTAGCATGATAAAGTGTTAGTTTGTATATTTTTGAGGAGACTGTTTGCTATTACTTTCATAAGCTGTAAGATTTATGACTGGAGGACAATATAACGGGCCTAAAAATCCCAGGAGGGCCCAGAGCCATATATAGGGTCCAGAATAATACCAACACTTTGTGGTGGATTTTTTTTTTTTTTTTTTTTTTTTAACTTTGGCCAGTAAGCAAACACCCAGAACAAAAAAAAAAAAAAAAAAAACTCCCACAAAGCCTTAGAAACTACATAGCAATGTCCTCTCAACCACATACAACACAATAGCTGGGGGTCAGAGGTTAAAACATGTCAGAGAATGTTTGTAAAGCTTATTCTTACAGTAATTAGTTGTTTTAAATTTATGCTTTGCCTTCTATCCACCTTATTTTTAATGTAAGAGTGGGTGTGGCCATTTTTAACTTGAATGTGCAAGGCTTCCGTTTTTTTTTTTTTTTTTTAGCTGTACAAAAAACAAAAACAAAAAAAAGTCTATTATGCTGTTTGATATAGCAAACTAGTGTTTGTTATCATATTTTTTATTTATTATCATAATCCTAAATAGACTGGTTTGTAGCATAAATATTTTTACTGTTTACTGTACTTTGCTACTCTTGTAGTTTTTTAACACATAGTGGCTAACATCGGAAGTCTTGCACATTTACAGAAAATAGCTTACTTCCGTGTAAAAAATAAGGTGGATAAAGTTGAGAAAAGCATTACAATCTTTCAATTTCTGGAGTTTTATTGCAGCACAATCCAAAACCAAGTAATACAAACCTCTTACAACTGAATCCCTGTAAAGCGGGTC
Organism: Acrossocheilus fasciatus; assembly: GCA_036784905.1. Lineage (NCBI taxonomy): Eukaryota > Metazoa > Chordata > Actinopteri > Cypriniformes > Cyprinidae > Acrossocheilus > Acrossocheilus fasciatus. Next base: position 27,492,064 of record CM071939.1, read on the forward strand.
TTCATAATGTGTGACTGTGAAATTCTTTGTGTTCATTAGTCTTCTAAAGTCAGTTTGCAAATCAAGTGACTTACTGTCATGAGAAGCTCTGTATAATTTTGCATGTCAAATCTGTAAACTCAGCAAACATTTATAAAATGGGTTTAAAAGAAAACTTCATTGTTTTTTTGTTTTGTGTTTTTATTTCTAACATACTAGTGTATTTCAGTGGCTCAAAGTGCATGCTGGGAGATGCAGTTTTCGAATGCCAGCTTGTCTGAATGTGAGGTCAAAGGTCAAAACACCAATGCAAAACTCCAAGGTCAGTTTACACTGTGTGCGTGTGTGTGTGTGTGTGTGTGTGTGTGTGAGTTCCACAGCTGTTGGCTTCAGTTGAGTTGACGGTATACCACAGGGGGGTGGATTTATAAAAGTAAGTCCACCTCACCACACAAACACACACATTTGTGCTCTAGACCAATGTCACTGTCATTTTAGCTATTTCAAAGCTGAGAGCTCGACACGTATTATGCATATCCACAAGACTCCCTGACACATGCACACAATACGGGAATGTTTGAATTAATGGGGCTTTCCATTGCTTCTGTGATACAGCTTCCAAAAATGTCTTAGTATCCTCTTACAGTTGTATTTATATCCATGCATTTATATCTGTGTGTGTGAACGGGGAGGAGTTTGTCAGATTCCACTGGGGTCTCTCTCTTGGAGTGTCAGTTTCTTTCTGTACTGTGTATTTGATTCTGTCTGGCCCTTTACCCATCTCTGGCCCGCTAGCTTTACTTTCAGGAACGTGTGAAAGGGAGAATCGGAGATGGAAAAGAGAGGAGATGTAATACTGGGGGTCGAGGATGAATCCGGGCAGCCTGTCTCGGCCTTGTCGATTCTCTCTCTGCTTGAACGCGTGTCTACGATCATCGATGGTGTCCAGGCCAGCCAGCAGCGCATGGAGGAGCGACAGCAGCAGCTCGAAAGCTCAGTGAGCGCCGTCCAATCCGAGCTTCTCAAACTAGCTCGCGACCATGGCGCCACAGCCACAACCGTTGACAAACTGCTGCAGAAAGCCCGCCGTGTGAGTGCGCACGTTAAAGAAGTACGTTCACGTGTGGAGAAACAGAACGTGCGTGTGAAGAAAGTGGAAACTACACAAGATGAGCTTCTCACCCGCAACAAGTTCAGGGTTGTCATCTATCAGGTAAACACATTTACAACCGCGGCATGTGCGCGTTATGGGTGACTGAGGGTGTGGCTCTATCCTTGTGGCATTTAACAGCAAGTTGGCACTGTAATCTTACACAATGCAATAGGGGGCGCCCTTGAGAATTTCCTTTTTAGAGCTGATTGGCTAACTATTTCTGTTAGTGTGTCAGATATAAAATAAAATTAATAATTAAAATTCTGTCATCACTTACTCACCTTCATGTTGTTTTTATCCTATGTGGAACACAAAGGAGATATTTTGTAGAATGTTGGTAACCAAAGGGTTTCAGGTTCCATTGACTTACAAAAATTGAAATCTGAATGGCTGTTGAAGTCAGCGGGAGCCAAAACTCTTTGGTTAGCAACATTCTTCTAAATATCTTCTTTTGTGTTCCATTTGGAGTGACATGAGTTTGAGTAAAGATAACAGAATTTCTATTTTTGAGTAAACTATCTCTTTAACCACAGACATTGAGTATTATAGGGCTGCATTTCCCAAAAGCAATATGGTCGCAAGTTCTGTTGTTATCAATAGAGTTCAGTGGAACTAACGACCATATAGCTAACGATGCTTTTGGGAAACACACCCCAGATTAGTAGTTGTCCAATGTGGTTTTGTTTATTAAATTATTGTTCAATTTTTCACCAATTTACATTTGGTGCCCCAATCCTGAATACACGATTCAACTGATGATTCAATTCAATTCTTCTAAGTAGCAATGCACAGACGCTGGCAAATTTGTCTGTTTGACTCCTCACACTGTAGTGCAACGCATCAATATACAGAATGAATAATTAGAGAATATGTGTGACATAATAAATTAGTCTAAATTAGCCTTTTAGACAGTGTGTGTGACAGTATAAGCATGTTTTTTTGTGTATGGTTATTCTGAGGTTTCCTAATATAGAGCTGCACACACAGCTGAAGAGACTCTTTAAGGCTATTCCCTGAATAGGGGGTTTATACATACACATACATAGACATCCATTCTCACAGACTACAAAAATGCCCTCAAGGGATGGGTCATCTCATGTAACCAGACTTCAGACTGACATAAAACCTAGTCTCCGTTGCATGTTAAGGCTAAGGCCCACTTAAACAGGAAGAAACTCTCTGACCAACTCATAAAGTGACCAGCCACAGTATGATTTGTTTTAACATTATGTTAACATACTGTAAATATGTAACTGATAATACCACAGCTGTAGATCAGCACTCAAAATTTAAATCAAAACAATAAAACGTAAAAGTAGTGGAAAATGTATGTAGGCCTTGTGATAAGAATTTTTGTGCACTCAAATGTAAAAGTAGAGATTATTGTAGACAGAGAAAATGGTTGATAACTGAATAACCTTCAAAAATTTGACTCAAACCTCCAGATGGACTGATAAAACCTATGAAACTTGGAATTGGAACTGCTGATTTTAAACAGTTTTGTTTTTTTGTTTTTTTTTATGCAATGTAACATTGTACATATCATATTATATGCTTAAGTTCATGGTGAACCTTGCAAAAAGTAACAGCTGAAAATGTATAGGTAAACTTTACTTAAAGGGATAATTCAGACAAAAATGAAAATTCTGTCATTATTTACTCACCCTCATGTCATTCTAAATCTGTTTGACTTTCATTCTTCTGTTGAACACAAAAGAACTGAATTTTTTTATTTTAAACTGAAGATTTCCTCATTTTGTCCATACAATGAAAGTCAATGGGGCCCGGTGTTGCTTGGGACACCACTGACTTTCACTGTATGGGAAAAAAAACAGTTAAAATATTCTTCAAAATATCTTCAAGTAAATGAAGACAATTTAGTATGTGAGTTGTATTTTGTAACTGTACCAAGATTTACACCATAACATAGCACCAGAAATGTAGAAGCGTATTTATGTTTCAATGTAAAAAATATATATTTTTAAATTTAAATAAACAATTCAGTCTAAATATGATGATGAAGAAATTGATGTGTGGTAATCAGCTCAGTGGTTCTTGAATCTAGGTAGGTTGCAAGAAAGCATCAAAAACCCATGCCTCCAGCAAAGCTGTTAACTGTAATTTCCTTACAAATGTTACTACGTACAGTTTTATGTACACACAAACAGCATAGAGGTCTTCTCCATGACCTTCTGGGAGAATTTGTAGTGTGTTTTCCTACTGAATAATGTTCTCTCTTTTCTGTCTTCAACTGCAGGGTGAAACTGAAGTTCCCTCTGTTGCTGTCACCAAGACTCCCAAGGGGGAGGGGCTTGCTAACTTGGAGGTGGAGCCAGATGAGTATGAAATCCCTGCTGACCTATCATCTGATGAAGAGTACATGGTTGTAGAGGAGGCGGAGTCATCCCGGGGTGCCCGTCTGAAACAGAGCGGGTTAAAAGGCATCGAGAACATCAAAGCTGCGTTCTCCAAAGAGAACATGAACAAGACCCGTGAGAAGACGCGGGAAAACCTCAGCAAGACCAAGGAGAGCATTAGTAAGACAGGCCAAACACTCGGAACCAAATTCAACACCTTGGGTGAGAAGATTGTGCCCCCTGAGCAGCGAGAGAAGATCCGTCAGAGCAGCGAGAGGCTCAAGGATAACATCGCTAAGAAAGCACCCAATAAAGAATCGTTCAAAATCAAGCTGAAGAAGGAACGCACGGTCGCTGAAGGTCAGGAGGGTGCGGAGGCGGAGCTTGCTGTGACTCCTCCCAAAGGCAGGAAGTCTAGCCCAGATGTGACCTACACAGAGGTGGCTACCGAGAACAAGAGGGAAGGTCCAGTATCAGAGGAGGGAGCAACTCGTGTCCAAGACGACTGAACACAGCAGTTCACCACAGAATCTGTGGAAAAGTGGAAGGAAAAAACATATGTAATGCAGAGAAAGAAAGTAGTTATTTAGTGGAATAAAGAGGGTAATTTTTCATTAAAAAATTGTGCTCCAAAAGGTGAGAGTGTATGAGTATGTGTGTGTTGGGTAGCTAAATTAATAAAAAAGAGTGCAAGCACTAGATGTGTTTGTATCCTTTCTGTTACCGTAAGCTACATGTGATATATATTAAAATGTGAAAACATATGCTGTCTAATGTGTCCTTTTACTCTGCATTTGTGTCTTGGAGTAAGGAGCTGATGACTTTGTCCAAAACACTGGTAGTTACGCTGGGGACTGAACCTCAGTTACAGTCAGTGAAGATCAGAGATTATTTGGATTGCCAAACATTTGAGTTCATACACACCCCAGCATCATAGAGACAGACTGGCAGAGTGAAAGAAAGATTGACCCATCAGCCAAAAAAAGATCTCTTGGAATTAATCTCAACAGCTGAGCGGCTCTGCCCAGCACATAGTAACATGAGGCACACAGTTTATCCAAAGACAACCAAACACTATAATGCATGCTCATTTTTCAATTCAGCTTTTTGCTCACATAGTTCTTCTGATGTAAAAAAAAAAAATAATAATAAAATAAAATATATATATATATATATATATATATATATATTGTGTGTATGTATGTATATATATATATATATATATATATATATATATATATATACACAAAAATATATGTGAAAATAAATGATATTATTTAAAATACAGTACAGTTCAAAAGGTTGAGGGTGACATTTTTTTTTTTTAAAGAAAGGATGCATTTAATTAAAAGTGACAGTTAAGGGGATTACAGAAAATACTGTTCCTTTGAATTTTGAAGACTGTAAGTTCAACTTTTGCCATCACAATACAATATAATATATTGTATAAATTACATAACTTGCAATGCAATAAATAATAAAATAATTTACAATAAATTACATACAGTCTGTCCCAAAAGAATTTAAAAATAGTACAATTGTATATAAAAAAAAACTGTTTTGAAGTGTAATTCTTTCATTTTAGGTAAGAAGGGAAATGTCAGGTATCTAGAGTGTCCTCTGAGATAAAATATTTATTTTAACAGGAAAAGGATTATTATATTATATTATATTATATTATATTATATTATATTATATTATATTATATTATATTATATTATATTATATTATATTATATTATATTATATTATATTATATTATATTATATTATATTATATTATATTATTATACACACAGGCACCGTTTCTTCTCCGCTCCAGCGTGTGGCAGCACTGACATAAAACCCGCAGCTCAAAACGTTTAGCCAAACATTCATATTAATTGTTAGAGAGTTTCGGCTCACTATGCTATTTTCTTTACCTGTTACATATTTTTGTATTATTCATTATTGCTCATTGTTTTTTTTATTAACTATCTTGGTTCATTACTATTATTTTGTTTCCTATCATGTCCGGTGTGTGACGTCATTCCTGGCGACAGTAACTACAACATCCCGAGTCCGCTTTTACAGCTCGCGTATCAGAAACAACTGATATAAAATACACAGAGAGAGGGAGACACGTGTGTGTATGTACCTGTATGCATATCTGTGATGTTTATTAAAGTTTAAACCCGTGTTGCCTTGCCAATAAAGCTTGTTGGAAGTGAATCGAGACAGGGATGGCGGAGGAAGAAGAGCGCGGACCCGGTTCTGTCTATCAGATGTTCGTGCTGATGGAGGATCTGCTGGATAAACTCAAGGTTCTGGATTATGAACAGCATGTTCTGGATAAACACAACATCAAACCCCTTTCCAGGTGAGAACTTTAGATTCGCTACTTCATATGTGAATTATAAGACGTGATCATGTTTTTTTTCTGACACAAACATTACAGTTAAGTTTATAGTTGACGTTTTTAACAGTTAACTTGAAATAAAATCCAAAACATGTTGCATCTTCTAATATTTCTGACATTGATGTACAGGTGACATTAAAAATAATTTGTGACTAAGAACAGCTCAAGTTTCCTTATTTTATTAATGCAGATAGATAAATAGATAGATTAGTTTATTTGTCCTCAAAGAAGAAATTCATTTTCACAGAAGGTGCATATGGAACACAAAGACAACTACACACACTTATCACAATACAACCACAAACAGTTATGTACCCCCCTCATAAAAAAAAAAAAAAAAAAACTAGAGTGTAAGATGATGGCTGATTTCCTATGTGTTTAAAGCTCGTATCGCTGTAGGAACAAAACTCTTACTAAAGTTAGTCCTCCTACACATAGGTAATCTATACCTACGGCCAGATGGGAGAAGGATGAAATAACGATGGAGTGGGTGATCTGGGTCATTTAGGATTATGTGTGCTTTCCAGATCGTAGCTGAAGTAGCACAGTCAGATAATGTAGGAGTAGGAATACCAATAATCCTACTAGCCAAATTAGATATATTTTAAAAGATGGTTCCTATTAACAACTGTAAGCATATGAAAGAAACAAATGGCACCATACATAAGAACTGGCTCAATAGTTCCCCGATACAGGAGAAGAAGGAGATGAGGCTGAACAGACAGCTGCTTAAGTTTACGGAGAACTGTAATTTCTGTTGACAGGCTTTATAGATACCTAAGATATGCTGATTAAAACTGAGATGATCATCCAATGTAATACCAAGGTGTCTAACCATCTCTCCATTAATATCAATATTTCAGTGGATCTGTGTTTTGGAAAAGCCAAAAAGCAGTACTTTATTTTTTGAAATGTTAAGATATAAAAAATTATCATCACACTATGTGCTAAAATATGTTATGGAACGTTGATAATCCAAAAAAAGAATTGTTATCACTGTTTTTGAGTAACGCAAGAATAGCTGTATCATCTGCGTATTTAAAATAATGAATAGTAGTAAATGGACTCTGACAATCATTCATATAGAGAATGTAAAGAAATGGACTTAATACACATCCCCAGTATTAAGAACAACGGTGGGTGATAATGAATTGTCCACTTTTACCACTTGAAGTAGCATAAAAACAGAATGCGATGGTAACCTTCAAACTAATACAAACATTGCTAGGGTTACTTATTAGTCAAACTCATTAGGATCAATCTTTGTTGAATCAAAAGAGGCATTTCTGCTCTGTTTTTCAGGCATTATTTTGTCTCTAGCCCTCACGTGTTGTCAAATCCCGGAGAGCAGTTCTTTATGTTCAGTGTAATTGCTGCCTGGTTGATTTCTCTGTGCGGGCGGCCGTTTGACACACCGCAGGAGTATGATGACCCCAACGCCACCGTCTCCAACATCCTGTCTGAGTTGCGTACCCTGGTGAGACTTGATGACACCCTCACAAGTGTGCGTAGAAGTATTTGGGGATTTTGATTTTCACCGTGTATCTGTTTTTCGTAGGGAGGCCAGGTTGATTTCCCCCCATCGAAGCTGAAGTCTGGGTCTGGAGAGCATGTCTGTTATGTTCTAGATCAGCTGGTAGAAAAGGCACTAAAGAGTAAAGGATTCACCTGGAACAAGTAACAGCACACACACACACACACATACACCATGAGCTGATTGTATGATGTTCTGTGCTGCTTTAGGTCTCATATAAATCTTATTGTAAAACTACAGAATTCAAGAGAATTCTGTACACCAGGGGTAGGCAACATCAGTCCTGGAGTGCCAATGTCCTACAGAGTTTAGCTCCAACCCTGAAGAAAAAAAAATTAAATCACCTGCCTGTAGCCTTAGTAATCCTTAAGTCATTGATTAGCTTGTTTAGGTGTGTTTGATTAGGTTTGGAGCTAAACTCTGCAGGACAGTGGCACTCCAGGACTGACGTTGCCTATCCCTGCTGTACACAAACATTCTGTACCCGCTATATACACACTGACACAGCTGGTATTCTCTCTCTTTCAGGCCGATGTACCCGTCTGTGGAGGTAGAAGACGAGTGTGTGCAGGAAGATGATGCTGAGCTCACACTCAGTAAAGTTGAGGAAGAAATGACAGTGAGTCAAACTCAAACTCTATTCTAAGCTTTGCCTTCTATTTTAAGCTTTCATCTGTCGAGCTTTTATTTTAGCAGTTTTTTCAGTGTTAAAAGTTTTGTTGAGTAATTTAGCTCAGAATTTGTTAAATTATATTTGGATTAATAGTGCATTTATAATTTATTAGATCTGCTTCAAGCAAAAGTTGAAATCAGAATGACAATCAGACTAAGGAATTTGACTATTCCTCTATATAAAAAACAATTGCAAGCAGATAATTGCGTTTTTATATTATTGTTTTAAGATTTAAGATTGGTTTTAAGGTATTTTGTTGCAATTTATGTGATTTAACTTAAAAAAACAAACAAATGTACCTTACTTTGGTTATTGTTCTACATCAAATTCAAATAATATACTTGTAAAAATGTGTATATTGTGATATATTTTGTTATGAACTAAAATAGAGAATCTCATAATATAAATGTTTAATTATATCACCCAGCCCTTATTCACACGGTAAAGTGAATGAAGACATGACTTTGAATCACACACACAAACTCATGTGTAAGTGACAGTGAGTCACACACACACACACACACACACACACACACACACACATACTCATTAAAAATGTGCATCTTCAGCAGGAGGATGAGGAATATGAGGAAGAGGATGGCCTTGATTTAGACGCATTGAAGACCAGAACCAATCAGAGTGTGAGTTTTATTTGAAATACTAGTAGATGCATTTTATGTAATAATAAAATATAAATCTGAAAGGAATAATTACTTCCTTTCTTTCTCTGGAGATGGTTTAGTTGTTTCATATGTAAGGTGATATTAGTGCATGTGCTACAAATCACAAAGAGCCCAGTCTTTTATACTAAGCGAGGAGGGACATTTACTAATATCTTAAACAAAGAACTAGGATACAATATTTAATATGTACAGTAAAAGACAACTGGTAGAAATGTGTGTACAGGAACTCAGTGGTTCGAGGCCTGCGGTGGTTCTGGAGTCAGATGTTGATGCCGCTGAGTGGAATCTGGAGGTGGAGCGTGTTCTTCCTCAACTAAAAGTCACCATTCGAACCGACAACAAGGTCTCAAATACTTCAACTTTTAATCATAGTATATCACTTCTGTGGTGATGGAGAGGCTCTGATTGACTGAAATACTGGTTAACGTGTTTCAGGATTGGAGGATTCATCTTGATCAAATGCATCAACATCAAGACGGCATCAACACATCCTTGCAAGACACCAAGGTCATCCATCCATAACAGATGTTTTTTTTTTAAATATTGAATTTACGTAATGTGAAATACTAAATCTAAGTATGTATATGTGTGGATGTTTTCAGGGTTGTCTGTTTAAATTGAGGGAGGACATCAGTAAAACACTGGAGAAAGTGAGCAGTCGTGAGAAATATCTCAACACTCAGCTTGAGCATCTTATTTCAGAATACCGCCAGGCACAAGCACAGCTAAACAAGGTGAACATCTCGACCAATCAAAACCTAAAACATTATCACTAACCTTAAACCAGTCAAAATATAGGATGTCAAATGTTGCATGTGGTTTTTTTTTTCCCTCAGGTAAAGGAGCTTTATCAGCAAGCGAGTGGTGGCGTCACAGAGAGAACCAGGATTCTGGCTGAGGTGAGTTTTTGAAAACAACAAAACACTCACACAGTATTATTATTACAATGATTTAATCATCTTTTGCTTTCCACACAGTAGCAAATAACAGAATCAGTAGTTCTTCAGAAATAAATGTGTCTCATAATGCTGTATACAGCTGTACCATGTCCACATATCCACACAATATTCAAATAACATTCATAAAGCATATTTATTTTTTTACTTCAGATCAGCGAAGAGCTAGAAAAAGTCAAACAGGAAATGGAAGAGAAAGGCAGCAGCATGTCTGATGGAGGTAAACCGCACACACAACAAACCCTCTTTCAAGCCGCTGATGGTGCAGTTTGTTTACGTGAGCTGTAGTTTCTGCTTGTTAATGTGTTTTGTGTTGCAGCTCCGGTGGTGAAGATCCGTCAGAGTCTGACCAAGCTGAAGCAGGAGATTGAGCAGATGGGTGTTCGGATGGGAGTGGTGGAGCACACGTTACTGCAAGCCAAACTCCGAGAGAAAAACAACATGACCAGAGACATGCATGCTACACACCTCTTAGAGCAAAACACACAGACTTACTGAGTCCCACACTCTGGTGATGTTGTATGTGTTGGTTATATTTCATGTAAATATTTTGTTTAAAAATGTATTTAAGTGTAAATGACAAAATATCTAGTATTGAACAATAAAGTAAATATTCTCACTACTAGAACCTTTGCTCTCAAAGTTTGTAGAAGTTTGAACTTGTGTAACTGTCTCCAGAGAAAGAGAGAAGGGTGTTGGTTACAGAGGACCCTGAGCTAAGCATTACACACACGTGTAACTGTTCCATGATGTCATCCTCACACACACTGCAGAGAAACACTAGAGATTATTCTGGTCTGCACATACTCAAGTTATCAGTCCACATCCCGAGGAAACGTTTGTTGTGTCTGTTTTCTGCCTAAGAACAATGAACTTTTTGTCTTTGTTGAAATTCTCTATTGAATTGTAATATTTGTAGTAATTCTCAAGTAAAAAGAGTACTAATTTGCAGCAACTGTAAATGGTATAATTCCCAATTATCCAAATGACGATTCCTAATTGTGATTCCAAATTAGTCTTAATAATCCCACGAAGCATCTACAAATTTACAACTTGTTTTTTACTGACCGGCACTAAAAGCTTAAATAAAACCAGAACCACTGTTACAGGTTTGTATCTGTTGCCTGTTGAACTCAAAAGAAGGTTTTTTGAAGAATGTGGGTAGCCACATAGTTGATGGTAGACATTGACTTCCGTAGAATGGAAAAAATAAATAATATAAAGTTAATTGCTACAGTGACTGTTTGGTTGCACATGTCCTTCAAAACATATGTTGTGCTCAGAATGAGAATGAAACCCATGCAGGTTTGGAGGGACATGAGGATGCATAAATGATGATAGAATGTTCATTTTTGGGCGAACTATTCCTTTAAACGAGAGTTGTGCAGACTCTCTTGTGCAGAATAACTTATACAAATATAAATACTTAATCATAAATACTAATGCATTACTACTTGTGCGCATATATGCATTCATAAGTATGTGAAATTATGTAATAATTTGATGAAATATATTTGCATTACTGGTGCACTACTGTATTCTTCAGAGAAGTTTTGTTTTGAACAGTGCCCCCCCCCCCCTCTCTCTCTCTCTCAGAAGGCGTGGTTCTTCATGCATGTCAGTGTTTGTAGGTAAGCGGACAGACTTGATCCGCACCGCTATCCGCATTCTCCCCGGTTTAAGTAAGTTGTTTTTCTCTTGTTTCTGAATCTTTGTAATTTCATATGTTTTGCGCAGTAGATGCAGAGCAGATACAGCGCTAAATAATGTGGCGAGAGGAAACCGGATGTTAGTATCGCATTACGCTTCGGCATAATCACTTTATAACCTATATTATCTTTATACAATGTGGAATTTAGATTTATTACATTGCACGGTTATCATATACAGTATAAATCATAGCTGGATATCTGAGTGAATGTTTCTCGCGCATCTCGTATCTGCTTCTGGGCGCGCAACAAAGACTCGAGGAGCGTTGCGTCTGAACGCAGAATTAAAAGACGCCAGATTTCGTGTGAATATCACAAAAATATTTATTCTGAATAAAATAAGATAAATTATTCTGATATCCCCTTGAAAATAAACTATTATTATTATTATAAATAAGTCTAGTTATTTGTGAAAGGTAGACCATGGACTGTAATGTAGACTATTTTATTTATTTATAAAAACTACAGAGTCTACCAAAGTACGTTAAGATATTTTTTAATAACTGAAAAAAAATAAACAGATAAATCTTACTTATAAACAGACATTGAATCATCAATCAGTAATAACAGAATTAACACTAACACAGCTTTTGCAGATTTGTACAATATGCTGCGGAATATATATATATTTTTCTCTTCAGCCATATATTGGTTAAATTACAATTTCTCATATAAGTGAGTACACAAGAATGAAAGTAGCAGAAATAGATAAATTATGAAATAATAATTGCCAATAGAAATACATTTTTATTTATATTTTGAGCTCTGTTTGTGTTGCTATGCATGTGTGTGGTTTTGTGGTTGACACATTTCTGTAATGATCTGTGATATTGCAGCTACTCGTTTCATTTATGCACGGCTGCAATATCAACACCATGCTTTGTTTTCCTTATTTTATGTATTTGCAACTTTAATTATGCAAAAAATGTTTTTCTTAATGTTAAAGTCATTTTGTGTGTCTAGCTCACAGAGACTACAGGAAACGAGTGAGGGTTTTAGGGACTTTCTGTTCCAACACAAGCATAAGTTGCAGAAGTTTGTCATGTGATCACTCTGGGAACAGATTTTTAAGAAAAACAAATGAGCTGCTTTGTGTGTGTGTGTGGGGAGAGAGAGAGTGTGAGCGAGCGAGCATGTGTTGTTGTACTCCCTCATTCTTTGCCGTTAGTCTCCTCTGCTTCTCTGATAGCAGCTGCCCCTCACATACATGCACAACACTCTGTTCAGCCAATCAGTTTATTTCCAGCCAGGAAGTGGTTAACAGGAAGTACAGTATGTGGTCTCCGCCTACTTTGCCAGCATCATCCCCATTTGGATCATCATGGCTTCCTGATCCCCCTCCCCATCCCACTCCCCTTACATTCTGTCAGACACCTCTCCCCATTTTTCAATAAATGATTCATTTTATTTCATGAAATACATTTATTTGTGAATATTTGCTCTATTTAATATAAATATTATCAGGAAAAAAACTAGAAATACTTAAGGAGACAGTCCTTTCTCTCATTTGACCTAATTTATTGCACAAAAGAATGCCTGTAATTCCATTTCCATTTGTAAGTGTAGAATCATTTTAAATTTTGCTTTATTTTTCATCTATATTGCATATTCAAATCTAACCATTTTTTATATTTTTGGAATTTAAAAAAAAAATTATTTACAAAAATTTAAGTCTGTTCAATAGATAATTTTAAGGATTTAAAGTAAAATGATATAGTTCTATCTTTTGCATTGTTTTTCATTAATGGGTCTTTAGCTCTATAGCAGAAAAATTATGGATCTGTGATTATTGTTAATTTGGCCCTGCTTCCAGAATGCAAATGATCTTATGTTACTGACTGTATCATTGCTAGTTTTTTTCATTCTTTACAATCTCCATTTATTACTGGTTTATATATATATATCAATATATGTTTATTTTTGCTTTAATTTGATCTTAGTTTAATTTATGTTTTTGTTGTTGCATGACCTTAATGTGAAGCAAGGAATTACTAATTAATTAATTAATTATTTGTTGCACAATTCGCATTTGTAGATATACAGTATATACCGATATCAGTATATAATCATTTCTATTTATTTAGCTTTTGTTTTAGTTTGTTTTTCATGTTGCATGATCTTAATTTGGCGCAAGGAATTATTCAAGAAAATCAATTTGAAGAAAGAAACGAAATAATAGAAATAGTTCAAAAATTGTTTCCCATGAGCTATACACATTTGCAAAATTATGTACCGCCTATTTTTTTTGAGCAGAATGTTATTTTGTGTTTATTATTACAGGTTTAACAGCAACGTGAGCCATGTCTTTCTTCTTCAAAGGAGCGGTTACAAGTATGTATGCCTGGCTTCATATCATGTCACACTCCCATTCTTCCTCTTGTGCACACATTCTTTGATAACTTGATGTTTGTTATAGGTTCTCCGGTTAAGACCAGGAGGCAGGAGGCTGAATATATTTGTCACAGGTACAGGAATGTAGACAAACAGCAGCAACATATATTTAAAAGCTTTTCGTGCAATTTTCTTTAAGTATAGAAATGTGTGTGTACTTTAATGCTGTTTCTCTCTTTCAGTCTTGACGTTTCCCACTTCTCTGACTCCTCCTTCGAGTGTTTCTCTACCAATCCGCTGACAGGCTCTGTGTGTGTGTGCCGCCGAAGCCCCCGCCTACTAGCCAATGGTTATTATGTTCTGACAGAGGACAGTTTTACCACAGATGACGAGGGTAACGTCACCCTGACTCCCTCGCACACCAGCGTCTCATACAAAGAGAATCTTGTCCGGTGAGATTTATTACAGTGTTTGTTGTTGTGTGTGAGCATGAGAATTTCATTCCAGCTGTGCTATACACTATATATTAAAAATAGGCTTTGATATGAATATTTCTTATAGTATTTAAATGGTTTAAACTTTTCAGGACTGTATTTTTACTGGTTGAAATATATTAATTTTAATGTTGTGAATTCACCTTTTACATACTGTATCAAAAAATAGTGGTGAGAATTTGCAATTTTCCAGTGTTTTCCCAAATGATACCTCAATGCAGATTTTGACTATAAAAAAATGGTTGTCATAACTAATTCCTTTGTAAAGAGATATATAATGGTGCAAAAAAGAATATGCCATGAATATCAATGTCTGTGTCTCTCAGGGTTAAAAAAACTTTAAATCTGATGTAATAATAAACCCTTTTTGTGTGTGTATGCTTATTAGCATATTCAGACGAAAGCGCCGGGCAAAAAGGTCACTGGCAAGTCTTCTTAGTGATGTAAGCAAGTCGTGCCAATCTTGGCTGGAAGGAAGTGTATTTAGAAGATCTGACCCCATCACTCCCCTCCAGTCATCTTCATGGGACGAGCTGGACAACAGCTATGAGACAAGCACACCCATCAGCTTCACCTATGGTTAGAAGGCTTCTAGTTTTGGACGTCAACATCTTTAAAACAGCTAGCTAAAAATATTTGCCTGTTCAGTTTTTGTGAAGATGTTTGTTTCTTTATAGATCCCACAGATCCTGTTTCCTCCCCTGATAAAATGCCGCCTCAGACTCAGCTAGAAGAGGAGGAGCCTCCATGTGAGTCATGCTCCGCCCATGAACAATTCAGCCAATCAGTGAGCGGCCTCCTGGATGTTCCTCCCCCATCCATGTGTCACCTCAATAGTTATAGCTCATCCAGCAAGACATCAGGTGAGAAAGGGCGAATGAAAGCTCCTTGCCTACTATGAGTTTTTGATGAATATGGAAAAGTAGAAACAGCTGGAAACTATTTTAATGTCTTTTATGTTTGTTTCAGAAACTGTGTTCTTGAAAGTCCTTCTCCTCATCCTAACTTTATGCCTCTGCATTGCCATCTCCTCAGGGTAATGAAAATGTGTGTGTGTGTGTGTGTGTGTGTGTGTGTGTGTGTGTGTGTGTGTGTGTGTGTGTGTGTGTGTGTGTGTGTGTGCATGTGTGTGAGAGAAAGGCTGTATCTGAAATTGCATACTTCCTTACAATATAGCAGTCAAAAAACTATGGAAGCCACGCAAAAAAAAGAATAAAAAAGTTAACTTTTTATCTAACAATTATGACTTTTTTCTCACAAAGTAGTTACTTATCCAAAAGAAGTACATACTTGGAGAGTATGTGATTTTGGACACAGCCAGTGAGATTTCTGTCTGTTTGCCTCATTTGTTGTGAAAATGTTGCAGAGCTTTTCTTCTCGTAGATTAATAACATCATAATCCTCACAGGTGGCTGCTGGGAGGTGTTTCTGCAGCAGTGGCGTTCATGGTCCTGCTTTCATCTATATGTGAGTAAACAAATCAAGTAAAATAGCATGCTTTTACTTTCACTATTATACTTACATAATCTTATCACATATGGGACTTTTTGTAAATTCTATTCATCCACATTTGATTGATAAAAGTGAGTTACACATCAGAACGAACCAGGTGTTAGGGGAAAGAGACTGAAAAGTTGTTATATTTTACAAGTTACAAAGGTGTATTTATTGTGTTAAATAAATTGCTCCAATGAATTGTGCACAATAAAATAAATAACACACACACATATATATATTCATGTTGATTTCTGGAGCAGTATCCTTGTTAAACAACATTATAGGACTCCCATAAACCAATTAGATTTAGGGTGGGCGGTCAACAGTTATTTTATAAACCTAACTTCTCTACTATTTATGAGTCAAATATTGTAAAATCATTCTCTCTGTCTCAGGTATGTCTAAACCTGGAACTGCCGTGTGCTGGAGGAGAGCAAAGACTGAGGTGAGAGTCTGAGTACAGATTAATAATACACTCCTGACTTTATGAACGTTCTGTACGCAGAGACAAAAATGGGACTCTAAATAAAGAATTTAACATCCATATTGTGTCTCTTCATCAGGACATCACCTCCAGAAATGAGTGAGGAGCAAACACACTGTGTGAAGTCTGTCCTGAGGAGGCCAGAGGACGTGAGTGTGTGGACACACATCCTGCATCAGCGTTAAAAATTAGTTCTAGATCAGTTTTTGTAGTGGTGTTTTCACTGATCGGCTAAAGAGTTCTGAATATAATCATTTCTGAAGAGTGACAGAACCAGTGATGGCAGATGACTGTCACAGGAAATTTTACATGCTAAGATAAGCATGCATTTTTAAATAGATGGACATATCAATGATCATTCTGTAAATGTTTAAGAATTTGATCAGTTTTCCTAAATGCAAGACTGGATTGCATTATGAGGGATTCTTTGAGTCAGTGGAGATGCCCTGCATAGAAGTGAAATGTGTCAGTGGTGTTTGTGAATGCATCAGCTTGGCTTGGTTAGGCTCTTCAACATGGTGACCGGGGCATTATGTGTTTTTGCCCAGCTTGTCTAGTCAGATTATCAGATTCTAAAAGATATTTACTGCAAAACCTAGTTTATGATATTTTAATGACTTTGCAAGAAATCTTTAACTTTTGAGAAGTTTTAGCAAAAGAAGTGCCAGTTTAGCTTTGCACAGATGCCTCATATTTGTCAAGTGCCTTTGCTATACGAAACAGGAGTGTTATTGCCATTTTCCAGGGTTAAAGTCACATATCCGTGCTGTGTGATTTAAGAGGGCTGAAATTTTAAGCACAAAGTGCTGCTATCAGGAGCGCAATAATTAGATTGATTATAAAAGCGTTGCACTTAAAATAGGATTTAAAGCTCTTATTTCACAGGGACTTAAGACAATTAAACCCTGTTTGCAGGGAATTAGTGCTGCCAAAGGAGAACATGTTCTCAGTGTACAGTATAATAAGTGTTTCATTTTGTCACGTTCACACAAGGCAACTGCTCTCACAGAAACTTAAACTGAGTAAACCGTGAGGAGAAAGCAATGTCTGTTACAACATGACCAAAATGCATTAAGTGCAACTGTATCCTCTGAAGGGAATGGCTAATTTCCGATATTTTTATTAGGATGATGAAAACTTTTTTTTGTTACAAAGTGTCAAGTGTGGAGTTTTTAAAAGGCAGCTCAGTTTTGACATTCATGAGGAAACAAAAGAAAAGCAAAGGATAAAATGAAGTGTTTAAAGTAGCATCATTTCAATTTTAGAGGTTTAAGCCTAAAAATCTGAAATCAAACATGTTTGAGACCAAGCCAAGGTGAATAAGTGAATTATTCAAATGCATATCTCAGCCAATAGATATCTAATGTGTTTATATGAAGTGTATTGTCTTCGGTGTTTATTGTAAATGTTTTTGTAGTGTCAATGAGCAATGAAACAAGAATGAATATTGCTCTATAAAAAAAAGTCAATATTTATGATAAAGTGTTCTGTAGAAAATGTATCATTATGAGGGGCCAAGCACAGAAAGTTGAAAGGATTTAAGCTGTGTCTCAGCAAAACTGTACATGACAATATAATATTAAAGGGCTGACGACGCCACCTATTGGGCAAAAGTTATAAGTAATTCTATTTATGGACTGTAAAGTGCTTGTCCTTAAATCCTCATCAGGAATGCTATGTCCAATCAGATTTACAAAACATTTATGTAATATTTTTGTCTCTGTGCGTTATTTATAATAATAATAATTATTGTTTATACAACAATCAGTTAGATGAGGCATATAAGCATTTAGTCCATTATATCCCATTAGAAATGGGATAAAAATGTTGAAAAAAATACAGAAAAGAAAAAATGTGTTTTTATTTATATGTTTTTCAAATTATATAATTAATAAGTCACTGGCTACAGAGTTAAAAGGCAAGATGATTCCAATATGACTGGTTTAAACCATTGATATATTATGATTGGATGCACTTTTAATGCCAAAGCATGTTGTGAAATTAAGATGGAAGTGCAAAGAGCACATTTCCAGTTTGTACTAAACAGGACTCATAATGTGAGGCAAATTTTTTATTGAAAATATTCAATTATTTCTCTAGGGAGAGCTGCCTTTAAGCTTTGATGACCGCAGTGAACCTGTAACAGCATTTAACAATCTGTGTCACAAGAGAGCTAAATCTGTAAATAGTAAAAATGTTAGTTATTTTGTATTATTCCACTGCATGTGAAAGTAAAATGTGAAATTTGTGATTCATGTATACACTTGTCAAATATAATCTTAAAAGGAAATGCATTTATGTAATTTGCACAAACATAATTTGCCAGGTTAGAACGTATTAAAGGAGTGATAGGCCTTAAAACAGATGTGTTTTATAAGGTTAATAGTTTTACAGTGTATTTTGGAAAAACCCTGTATTGTCCGTTTTCAATAATAAAGTTTTATATATAAATATAATCTTTTTGTTTTTTGTTTTAATCATACACATTCTCTTTTAGCCAAATATTCTTTAATATTGTTGTTATTAAAATTCATATTGGATAAAATCACTGCAATTGATTGTTGTTGCTCTTGCTAATGTAATTAACATGAAATGGGCCTGCGTTGAATTATGGACTGAACTTATACATTTTGACAAATTTGTATTTGTTAACAATGAATTTCAAAATAATCTCATGTAATGGTAGCAGGAAGAGAAATTAGGGCTTCAGATTATTTTTTAATCTGTTCTAACATTTAATATATTTTATTATTCTATTCTGGGCTTTGTGTGTTTAATATGGATTTTGTGCCTCTGAGCCTGTAGCTGTGAGATATCTGTATTCATCTGTACTCAGACATGTTTCATGACACTATAGGACATTATAATGATATTAATACCAAGTAGTGGTTCGTGAGTTTTGTTAGTCACAAACTCATAAAATAAGCTGTTTGAAGTATTTATCTTATTTAATCATTCAGTCGCAGTGAATACTAATTTCCATCAGTTCAGTTTTTTTATTGTAGATCTGCAGCGTGAAGATCTCTGCATCTCCTCGTGACCTTTAAGAGTGAGAAATTATGCCAAGTATTAAAAAATGTCATTTTCAGTATAAACAGTTTAGAAGCTCAGTGTTTGCACTTACCACTTGTGTTTTAAGCAGCCTCATCAAGTTTACAATAACCTGAAATAAATGATACGATAAATACGTTTTATATAAACTATGGAATTACATTCACACAGCATATTTGCCAGTCTTTGTTTTACTTAAGTTAATCAAGAATCAAATGCGTCAGACACAAACCGTTTTTCAGAGGTGCCTTTAAGAATTCTTCCATAAAAACACACTCCATTTTTGACTTAAATTCCTGTATCACTTCATCTGGTGTGTTTTCATTACGAGCTGCAATGGAAGACAGACATTTATTATGAATTAAAGTCTGTTGTGTAACTGAATCCCTTTGCAATGGTGACTTTCCATGCAGCACATATACAGTATTAGAGATGATCAGGGGAGGGTTCACACTGAATTGAATGTTTTCATTGCTGTCCAGTTTAACATGTTGCATGTAGGTGAAAGAATACAATGATTAAACATGATACTGACCAAACAGCATAGCACTGGCTTCCTCGTCTTCATCCACAAACAGTATTATGATGCATGAAGGGCAGTTTATGAGCTTGCCATCCCAGATCAGCGCAATAGTGTCGAAATCTGCTCACATTTAAAAAATGAAATGAAATCACAAGAAATCATTTATCTTTTGAAATAATAACAACTAAAAATAATAAGATTATTAATGGATCTCGTGGAAGAATATTGCTTGATATTAACCCTTATATAGTGTAAAACATGGATAGACAGTGATTAGACTGTTCCTACCGGATCTGAACAGGAATGGGTCCGTCGTAGACCAAGCAAAGTAGCTCCAAGTATTTTTCTGACACTGATCTCCACTGTGATAAACAAAAAGATTTGATATGCTTGAAAACCTCACATATTGTACATAAACAGTCATTGTCTGTGTGTGTGTGACACAAGATTTGTGTTTTTACTATCTATATTTATAGTATATTTTGGTTTTTACTGTCATTTTGGACATTTTGGACGCGCGCGTGTGTGTGTGTGCGTGTGCATGTGTGCACCGTTTTCCACTTACACGCGAGTGGTTTCAGTCACCATCAGGGTATCGTTAGCATTCTTCTGAATGTGAAGAACAGAGCTGTCGGTGGTCTTGAAGGACTTAAGATCATCTTCTTCCCATGCAGCTGCTGCCACAAAATACCAAGAGCCCATATACTGCACAGGAAGAATATAAAATATATAAAGTATAACATAACATATAATGGATGAAAATAATTCTTATAAATAACTAATTAGCCACTTAACTAATATGTGACCCTGGACCGCAAAACCAGTCTTAAATCGCTGGGGTATATTTGTAGAAATAGCCAAAAATACATTGTATGGGTCAAAATTACCAATTTTTCTTTTATGCCAAAAATCATTAGGATATTAAGTAAAGATCATGTTCCATGAAGATATTTTGTGAATTTCTTACCGTAAATGTATCAAAACTTCATTTCTGATTAGTAATATGCATTGTAAGAACTTCATTTGGACAACTTTAAAGGCAATTTTCTCAATATTGTTTTATTTTTTTGCACCCTCAGATTCCAGATTTTCAAATAGTTGTATCTCAGCCAAATATTGTCCGATCCTAACAAACCATACATCAATGGAGAGCTTATTTATTCAGCTTACAGATGATCTATAAATCTCAATTTCGAAAAATTGACACTTAAGTCTGGTTTTGTCGTCCAGGGTCACATATGAGTTCATGAGTGAAATTCAGCACACAATCTATATTTTACAAACTCTGGACTCTTCCACAAAACAAAGACTATTGACATTACTGTGCTGCAGTGTTCCGGTCACTCGCAACATTAAGGTCATGGGTTCAATACCAAGTAAACACACAGTTAATAGACATTTTATGAGCAAATAGTCACTAAACATTCTTAAAGCTGGAGAGACCTCAGGTTTGTACATCAGTTAATTTACAGAAGACCTGGAACCCTGTCCTGTGAGAAAAACAACATTTATCATATTGTGTGTGTGTGTGTGTGTATGTATGTATGTATATATATATATATATACACACACACACACACACAAACACACACACACACACACACACACACACACACACACACACATACACTCACACACATAAAGAATAAGATCTAAAAGCTAAGGAATAAAGGCTTTTCAAGGCTCTTACCTCATTAGTATTAAGCACAGCAGTGGAGAGAGGAGCTGGAGGAAGACATGGCACCATGACCTGCATCCCAGCGTAAAAGAGGCTCGTTAGTGAGCTCACAACACCCCATAATGTGCTCATAAGCATGGCTGCATAAATGAGATCGCCTGTGATATACAACGAATGCTGATGTCTTCTAAGTGACAGATGCTTTGACGGAGATGTTTTAATACAGTGCTCAGGGGGACTTTCACCTTGATTTGTTAGCCTTTTTCTGTTTGCTAGATAATCTGATAATGGTTAATGGTGTGTTTGTCAGGACAATGTGCAAATACACCCCAATATGCCTGACCTTGTCCTGGACCACTCTCTACCCACGCATGCTGCAGAAAAATATGCAAAGCCATTCAAATGGAGGACAAGTGACAATGTGGTTTAGTCTTTACAATGTCTCACAAATAATTCATGATGGTACAAAAAACAAAACAAAACACAGAACTCAACAGTAAAGAAACATCACATAAGAGATTACTGTTTATCCTAGACAGTAACAAGATTAAAAGAAAGGACATGGAGACTTCTGCTTAAATCCTACTATTTTTCCATTCAATCTATGTTTAAGGTGACCTTTGGATCATGTTGCCTTGCTCTTCAGTGCAAAACGCAGCCTTGCCACTGTCTCTTTAGTAGTCAAAGCTTACAGTTTAATGCCCTTTTTTGTCCCGTTTGTTGAAATACTTTCGCAATGTCTCTATGGAAAATGTATGATTTTGTGGAAATATTTTTTTTTTCAAAAAATACTTTTGATAGGTGCCTGCTGCAGAAAAATATTACAGTAGTAAAAACAGTGGATTATTGACATCTGTGTCTTTACTGTAAGAATTATGCATTTTAAAAATCATAATTATTTAGCATTTGTAATTTCTCTTGCTGAAGAATCTGTCACTCGTTCACCAATGGGATAGTTGAAAGACTAAATATCTTTGAGTAGAAAAAAATAAAAAACGTAATGTAACTTGATAGAAACTAAGATCGAAAGCCCCTGAGCATATACAGCTCTAGAAAAAAAAATGAAGAGACCACTGCAAAATAATAATCAGTTTCTCTGGTTTTACTACTATTTGTAGGTAGGCTATGTGTTTGACTAAAATGAACATATTTGTTTTATTCTATAAACTACTGACAACATTTCTCGCAAACTTCAAATACACAAATTGTTATTTATAAAGCACTTATTTGCAGAAAATTACAACTGGTCAAAATAACAAAAAAGATGCAATGTTATCAGACCTCAAATAATGCAAAGAAAACATGTTCATATTAATTCTTAAACACAATACGAAGAGTTTAGACATCAATATTTGGTGGAATAACCTTGATTTTCAAGCACAGCTTTCATGTGTCCTGGCAAAAAAATAAAAAATAAAAAAATTAAGCAGACTTCTGTCTCTTCCTCTTTAACACATTCCAGAGGTTTTCAATGGGGTACAGGTCTGGAGATTTGGCTGGCCGTGACAGGGTCTTGATCTGGTGGTCCTGTGTCCTTGATTCAAGCGCCCTTGACAAAGATGAATGTACTTGATTCCAGCCTTGCTGAAGCACCCCCAGATCATCATCAATCCTCCACCAAATTTCACAGCGGGTGCGAGACACTGTGGCTTGTAGGCCTCTCCAGATTTCCGTCTAACCATTAGATGTCCAAGTGTTGGGCAAAGCTGAAAATTGGACTCATCAGAGAAGATGAACTTACTCCAGTCCTCTACAGTCCAATCCTTATGGTCTTTTGCAAACCTCACCCTGACTCTTCTTTGCTTCTCATCGATGAAAGGCTTTTGTCTAGCTTTGCACGACTCCAGCCCTGCTTCTAGGAGCCTGTTTTGAACCATCCTCTCCGTGCACTTCACCCCTGCCATTTGTCTCTTGATGTCATCCTACAGTTGTTGAGTGACATTCAGATGAGTTGCTGGTCATCCCAGTCAGTGGACAGTCATTTTTGCCCTTAAAATGTAAGAATGGAAGCAACCTGACTCTTGCTCTATCCCTCTGGCAGTAAACCCAGAATTTAACCCTTCTTTTCCTCACTCAAAACTTTTAGTTACAACTCAGTTGGCATGGTCAATAGTTATTATTTGATTCCAATTACTTTTGAGGTACCACTATTTTTGCCATCCGACTGGTCCTATTGCACCTGGCCATCCAGGTGATCACCTAATCAGTACTTCACTGGAGGGGCACATTGTTCCTCCATGTATTAGTGGTCACAGACTCAGACTCAGATTTTTTCGTTTTAGACTTTGATTCCATCCAGTTGATCGGAGGATTGTTTGATATTTTGATGAGCTGATTTTAGAACACATATTTTGTTCAGTTGTTTTGTCTTCTAGCAACAAGTTGCATGTTTCTGCGTGAGTTTGTTGTGATCAGAACAACTTTAAAGTCTGGTAGTGTTTGATCCGTAGTCATTTAGTGTATGATGGACGGTTTTTCCTCTGTGACTATTACAAAGTCAGTAAATGTATGATGCCCAGTATTTTAAGATCTGTTCAGTTTCTAAAACTCATGTAATGTATGCCAATCTAAAATCACATGACTTTGCGATATTCTAAACAAAAGATTCAAAGATATCACAGCTTCATGAATTGGTATTTCAAAATTAGCCATTAGCCTATTGATAGCTATTATGAATGTTTTTAGTAGGCTATACCAGATGACTAAGCAGTCAAAGTATACTGCAGAACCACTGTGTACATTAGTCAAATCTTGCAGACAAACCTGTTTTGCGCATGTCTCATACAAAGAAACAGGAAACTCATTCTCTCAAGTTCAGGAAAACGAAACTTATTGTCCTTTTGAGGTTGTGCCTTGAGGGATTTTGGTTGTATGCTTACCTTTGTCTGTGTGCGCATGCTATAAAATGGCAGAATCCAGCATTTCAGTAGCTCAAGGCCAGTTCAACTGTTCAATTTGCCTGGATCTACTGAAGGATCCAGTGGCCCTTGCCTGTGGACACAGTTACTGTATGAGCTGTATTACAGGTTACTGGGATCTGGATGATCAGAAGGGAGTCTACAGCTGTCCTCAGTGCAGACAGACCTTCACTCCAAGACCTGTTTTAGGTAAAAACACCATGCTGGCTGAAGTGGTGGAGAATCTGAGGAAGAGAAAACTCCAAACCATTCAGCTTGATAACTATTATGGTGAACCTGGAGATGTGGAGTGTGACGTCTGTACCGAGGAGAAAAACAAATCCATCAAGTCCTGTCTGGTGTGTCTGGAATCTTACTGTCAGAATCATTTTGAGCGTCATGAAGAATTTCACTCAAAAAAGCGACACAAAATGACTGATGCCACTGGACAACTGAAGGAGATGATCTGCACTTTACATGATAGGCTGTTAGAAATGTACTGTCGTACTGACCAGCGCTGTATATGCGTGCTATGTATGTTGGATGAACACAAAAAACATGAAACCGTATCACCTGCTGAAGAGAGGACTGAGAAACAGGTATGAAGTAAGAGAAGGCAACGTTTAGCTAATTCCTGCAATCTGCATTAATGATATCATTTTTCATGTTGCGCCATTGCAGTTTTTTTCCTGTTAACTGTACATGATAACACTTCAGTGTCGCTGTTAGAATAAGATTTCAAAATTAGATTTAAGACATCCCATGTTTATAAGACTTTGTGTTTTAAGGTTTGTTTTAACCATATAACAAATGCGTTTGGTGACCGAAAACAGAAGTTCTCACACTAGGGTACATGGAGAATAAAATAGATTAAAAAAAAACAACAACCTGATAATGTATTTAAATAAATAAACGAACAAATAAATCAGATTAAAATAAATACTACTGTATTAAGCCTACCAGTACAGTAGCCTATAGTGAGTACAAAAAACATGATAAATGTAACTTAATATAAACTAAATACTTAGTAAATAAGTTACACTCATTGTGACCTTGGACCACAAAACCAGTCTTAATTAGCTGGGGTATATTTGTAGCAATAGCCAAAAATATGGGTCAAAATTATAGATTTTCCTTTTATGCCAAAAATCATCAGTATATTAAGTAAAGATTATATTCCATGAAGATATTTTGTAAATTTACTACTGTAAATATATCAAAGCGTCGTTTTTGATTAGTAATATGCATGGCTAAGAATTCATCTGGACAACTTTAAAGGCGATTTTCTCAATATTTTATTTTTTTTGCACCCTC
This sequence comes from Acrossocheilus fasciatus, assembly GCA_036784905.1. Classification (NCBI taxonomy): domain Eukaryota; kingdom Metazoa; phylum Chordata; class Actinopteri; order Cypriniformes; family Cyprinidae; genus Acrossocheilus; species Acrossocheilus fasciatus. The sequence goes on from CM071939.1 coordinate 27,517,773, forward strand.
AGATTCCAGATTTCCAAATATTGTCCGATCCTAACAAACCATACATCAATGGAAAGCTTATTTATTCATCTTTCATTTGATGTATAAATCTAAATTTTGAAAAATTTATACTTAAGACTAGTTTTGTACAGACAGTTTTTCACAGATTGGTGAACCACTAAACATCTTTACTTCTGAAAGACTCTGCCTCAAGATAATCTTTTTTTATACCACTTTACTTTATACTGATCAATATCTTGTTACTGATATGTTACTGCCAATTAACCTAATTAGATGCAAAGTGTTCAAACTGTTTCTTTTTAGTAACACTTGATAAAATAACTGTAAAGCTTTTTAAATTGTTTTTTGCAATCATGGTTTAGTGTGTTACAGAGTCTGCCCTAACTCACCTAACTCAGCAATAATTCTTAAAAAGCCAGAAGTCATATGAATAGAAATAATTTAAAAAATGGGATGCAACTTTGAAATAGATTTCAAAATCAGAATTGAGACATTCCACATGTTCATAGCAGACATTAAGACACAGTGGGGAACAGACCTGTATTCTTACCATCTTGTCTGTAATAATTTTGTGACTTTCAGTTTCATACATTGCTGCAGTTAACTGTAATTTCTTTGCCTTACAGAAACTCTTGGAAGAGACCCAGAGAACATTCCAGCAGAAAATCCAGGAGAAAGAGACAGAGCTTGAGGAGCTGAGAGAGACAGTAGAGTCTCACAAGGTGAGTTTTGATCAGAAGAACAACTGCTGGCTGCTGAAGAGCTGTTTGAGACTCAGTTAGGACTCTCCTCCAGTCAGTCAGTGAGGAGCCGGTGCTGGAGCTCTTTCAGTCCCACTGAAGCTCACTGTGGGGAACAGGCTGTGAGGCAGCAGTAAGAGCTGAGTGAATGGACTGATTCTGATGCTTCTCTCTCTGTGTGTCCTAACAGCGCTCTGCACAGGCAGCAGTGGAGGACAGTGAGAGGATCTTTACTGATCTGATCCGCTGCATTGAGAGAAGCCGCTCTGAGGTGACACGGCTGATCAGAGATCAGGAGAAGATTCTTATAAATCAAGCTGAAGGACTCTTGGAGCGACTGAGGCAGGAGATTGATGATCTGAGGAGGAGAAACGCTGAGCTGGAGCAGTTTTCACACACTGGTCACATCCACTTCCTCCAGGTCTGAAAAATGGAGCATTAGTGTTAGGTATTTAAAACACTGCAAAATTTTCAAGAATCTCATTTAAATATTTTCTGATTGTCTGTCTTTCCCATTATTTGTAGAGTTTCCAGTCTTACAATGTCCCTCCTGCATCTGAGAAATCATCTAGCATCGCTGTCAGTTCTTGTCTCTCTTTTGATGATTTGAGAGTTTTTCTCAATGAATTGGAAGAAAAACTGAAGCATGTTTTTAAAGAAGAGGAAGAAAAAATACTTAGGAGAGGTAAAGTACTGAGACATTAATTTAATCTTTAAAAGAAGTTAATGTAATTACAATATAATATAAACAATAATCCTGCAAAACATTGCATTAAAATACAGGTGGATGAAAATGAAATATTTTTAGATTGAATTTGTCTGTTGATTTTTCATAGTGCGATATATAGAGATGATTCCCACTCCTGAATACGAGAGCAGGAATGAGTTCCTACAACGTAAGTTATTTTGAAAGAGTTCATAGAAAGAGTCCATTTATGAATACTGAAAATCACACTGTTGATTCAGTTTGTTTTATTGAATACACTATAGGGAAACATGACTGTCTTATTTGTTCATTTACACTGTTAATACCAGGCCCAATCAATAGAATGAATAACCGTGAAACCTGTGAAAATCATCTTTACTTTCTATTACGCAGCAGTTTATTCCGGTCTCTTAGAGTGCTATTATAGTCCACCAGCACTGTATCACTCTGCTTCTTTGTTTATGCATTCCAGCGAGACTGTACAACATTATATTCTGTTGCTGTGTTTATAACTAATGCATTTGAATGTAATTCTCTGTTCATAGTTACTGTGTTTATTTATGGTGCACAAATATACAAAGTAACTGGCAAATCTGTGAGAAAAGAAATTATACAGACTTGTTAAGAATTAAGCATTTAAACAGAATAGCCACAATAGCCAAAACTTTACAGACAGTACAGTCTATTAAAAGTAAATAAGAATGTAATAAACATTTAGACTAATCCAGTAACGCTCATGAAGTTATAACAAATCAAAAAGGTGAAATATTGAGTTTTTATTATATTTTTATCTTGTGTTATTCTTCATTGCATTTATGTACAACATCCATCACATTTCATTCAGAAAAACAACAAGCCAATTTGAAGATTTACTGATTCAAATATGTTTTGTTTTTAGATTACCAGCGGATCACTTTGGATAGGAACACAGCACATGAGTACCTCAAACTTTCAGAGTGGAACAGAGTGGTTACTAACATGAAGGAAGACCAGTCATATCGTGATCATTCAGACAGATTTGATCATAGGTATCAGGTGTTGTCTAATGAGAGTTTGAATGGACGTTGTTACTGGGAGGTTGAGAGGAAAAGTTCTGTCTATATATCAGTGTCATATAAGAGCATCAGCAGGAAGGGACGGAGTCAAAAATGTGAGTTTGGATGTAATAATTTGTCCTGGAGATTGGCCTGCTCTAACTACAGTTGTTCATTCTTGCACAGTGGCATGAGCATTACACTCCCTGTAGTCTCCAGCTCCTCTAGAATAGGAGTGTATGTGGATCACGGTGCAGGAACTCTGTCCTTCTACAGCGTCTCTGACACAATGACCCTCATTCACAGAGTCCACACCACGTTCACTCAGCCTCTCTATGCTGGGTTTTGGGTTTACTATAATGCACAAGTGGAATTGTGTGATCCAGCAACATAATAGATTACAGACCTTCTACACATTCGCTTTTCCTCTATCAGGTTGAATGGTTTTGAACAGCGAGGAACGGTTTCTGTTGCATTTCCACTTAAGTGCAGTTCAGCATGGTATGATTACAAACTGGTCTAAAATGAAATTTGAATTTAGAAGAGTTTTCATTGACACTACTATGTAAGTCATATTAATTATTCCACTGGAATACAATATGACCATCTTTGTTCTCACAATTGTGAATACGTCATGATTAGAATGAATGGGTCATTGTTTTTCATGCAGTTTATGCTTAGTTTTTATTTCTTATTGAAGGATTATTTGTAGCAACCTGTATGTGTTGCTTCAAAAGGGCAACCATACATTTACGTTGTTTTATTTTCTTTCTTTTATGTTCATTCATTTAATCATGTAATCATTTATAATCATTTAAACAACTTATATACCCATTTCATTGATTCATTCATTAGTCATTTATTATATTATCTCATTTTTCCATTGTTGTTTAACTTTTATGATTGTGTGCTTTCACAGGTTATTTGTCTTCTTAAGAAATGAGAGGTCATATGACGATGTTGTTAAGCAGTAATTTTCCATTGCTTTTGCTTGTGGTATAATGACACTTGTTGAACTGGATCTGAAATTTTTGATGTGGAGGCATGATCTAATATTACGAATATAATTTTCTGTGAATTTATTAGGGAAATATGTTAGGAATGAATACGTGAAATGAAAATGAATAATATAAATGAAAAGTAGCCATACCACTAACCAGACTCCATTGAAGGTCAGTTTCATGCTGATATGTAAACATCCAGTCAGTGAATATGCTGATTTATGTTTATAAATTTAATTACGAATAAAATTAGCTCTGTGCTTTTTATGCTGTAAATGAAAGTAATATTTTACCATTCTGTGAGTTAGATAATCGACTGCTTTAAGGAGTCAGTGATCCTTAAGACAAAAGAGAATGAGTCAAACAGAATGTGTGAGTTCTTGAAACTTTTGAATCGTTTCATTACAAGAACAGACTAATATGAGTGTGGACTAAGCTGCATAGGGTTGTTTGAGAGCCCTGCTGAAAATGCATGTGATATGAGGTCAAAAAAGTCCATTTAAAATATTGTTGTCATGGAGAAGGAGCAGGTTGCCTTTAAGAAAGCAGATGTTATTAGAAACATGCTGTCAGAACTGATTAATTATGGCTGACTGTAAACAGGCCACATGCACATCAAGGTGTACCAATCCAAGAAAGAATGCACAGTCTTTGTTAATTAGTGTGAAGCTGAATCATCACTACCTATACATAGATTAATCTACAACATCAGTAACTCTCCATTAAAGTTACAAATAAAAGACATTGAGACACAAAATTATTCAATTAACGGTTTATTTCTATTACATACAAATCCAGTTGGTTTCTGCTATGACTAGCTTTCCTTGGTGTATTGCAGGAGATTCTGTTTAGAGTCTGTCAGCTGTATTTACACTTATTTGACCAGCAGATGTCCTCAGCGAGCGGTGTTTCGAGGGCTTCGAAACGAAGTTTCAAAAGATTTCGTTGTTTTTTGTTTTGTTTTGTTTTTTTGGTATGTGTGTGCGTGTGCATGTGTGTAAGTATCAATAAAAGTTTTCAAAACTCTGAATCAGTTCGCAAAATGACTCCAAACATTCCAAACAATTGTAAATGGTTAAAGTTTAATTCATGAAATTTAATCTGCAAATAATTATATATTGTTAAATCCGAAGGTTCTGTAACATCTGTATTGATTCATTAATCTATATGCCTAACGGGCCTGTGAGAAATGAGGTCTGTAGGCCTATATGGCACTTTTCACTTTACTCTTAAACACCATCATATCCCTGTTGGAAAAAAAACAGCATATGCTGGTTAGGTATGTTTTGAAGAATGGCTGCTGGTTTGAGCTGATTTAACCCCTTAACTGTCTTAAATTAAAGTATTAAAAAGTTATAGAAGTTTAAATTTACTGTAAATAAAATACACTGCACTAATTTTATTTTTATTCTATATACACTCGTTGCCAAAAATATCGGCACCCTTGGTAAATATGATCAAAGAAGGCTGTGAAAATTAATCTGTATTGTTGATCCTTTTGATCTTTTATTTTAAAAAAATCACAAAAATCTAACCTTTCATTGGATAATAAGAATTTAAAATTGAGGGAAATATCATTATGAAATAAATGTTTTTCTCTAATACACATTGGACAAAATTAACGGCACCCTTTTATTCAATACTTTTTGAAACCTCCATTTGCCAGTTTAACAGCTCTAAATGTTCTCCTATAATGCCTGATGAGGTTAGAGAACACCTGACAAGAGATCAGAGACCATTCCTTCATCCAGAATCACTCCAGACCCTTTAGATTCCCAGCTCCATGTTGGTGCTTCTTCTCTTCAGTTCACCACTCATTTTCTACAGGGTTCAGGTCAGAGGACTGGAATGACCAGCAGAAGCTTGGTTTTGTGCTCAGTGACCCATTTTTGTGTTGTTTTTGAGGTTTGTGTTTGGATTATTGTACTAATTTGTGAAGCTCAATTATCTTTTTCTGCACATCAGAAATATATTCTTTGGTTTTTCTCATTGTGCTGGATGATTAAGGGAATTTGGGCTTTGTTCTCCCTCCTATTTATATTTCTGTGAAACAGGAAGCCATGGCTGGATAATTTCATGTTCATAATCACCCTGGAGTGCTCAAAATTGTGAATATGAATGCGAATATACTTCAGAGATATTTTACTCATAAGAATTTCTAGGGGTGCCAATAATTGTGTCCAATGTGTATTTGAGAAAAACATTTATTTCATAATGACATTTTCCCCCATTTTAAATTCTTATTATCCAATGAAAGGTTAGATTTTTGTGAATTTTTTAAATGAAATATCAAAAGGATCAACAATACAGATTAATTTTCACAGCCTTCTTTGATCATATTTACCAAGGGTGCTGATATTTTTGGCAATGAGTGTATAATAAATATTTTACATAACAGGTTTTACTCTAAAATGGCTATAAAATTAAAGCCTTATGTCTAAATAAGTTATGTTCCAAATTTGAAGTTGATATGAAAAAAATTGAGGTTCCTGTGAGATTTCATTTAGGCCGTTATACCACAAACAGCCACCGGGTGCCATCCAAACTCCATTGATTTTTTTTTAAATGCATTTTTCTGTCACAAATGTCTAGATTTCTCTGTCAATATTATTTCTACCACCAAATATGGAATCCTGAGACTCAGACCTTTCCAATGATATGTATTTTGTCAAGATTATAAAAAGTTTTGATTCTAAAAGTCCGTAATGCCCGCTAAGGGGGAGGAGACCGCCAAATTATTTTAAAGTACCATTTCCATGGTAAAGCAATGTCCGATTTCAAAATGGTTTTCACAGCATGACTCTTGAGCTTCTAAGCTTTCAAATGATATATCATTTTAATAATTACTTAAATATTTGATGGAGAAAAAGGACAACAACAAAAAAGAGCGCCAAACGTCCCACAGTTGGGACGGTGACAGTTAAGGGATTTTAAGCTTGTCCTGAGCAGGAGCTAGTTGCTTAGGACCAGCACATGACCAGCTTAAAGCAGTTTATGACCAGCACTTGACCAGCTTAAACCATCTCAAGCCAGCAGCTATACTTCAAAACATACCTAATCAGCATATGCTGTTTTTTCAACAGGGATATCAAAGGATTAATTAAATACCTTTAAATATCTTGTTATCCTGGCTTAAAAAAACATTGATGTGTCACAAGAATATTTATTTATTCATTATTTATTTATTTAATTAAACAAACAAACCTGGAAAATATTTCAGACAAATAGCCTACAGGCTATCACAATATTTTCTCCATAATCATACAATATTGATATTTTATCATGATATTCATTAACCATTAATGTGGAAGGTAGGCCTAATGCTTTCCACATGTTTGTTAGACCTTGAGAATAAACAGAGTGTAGTAGCTCTGTTAAAATGATTGTGACTTCCAGAGATTTGTCAGAAATGTTTTTTCTCTTTCTAGAGGCGTAAGATCGTGTTTCCAAGGACATATTTTTGTAGGCCTCATCCATGGTTCAGGTATGGATATTTTTGTGAATAAACAATGTAAGTAATTTGATCTTATTATTGTTTCTATAAATTTGTTGGGGAGTTTGCCAGACATTGTTTTTCTTTTGCTTCCATATCTAAGTCAATTATGCTGTTTTTATTTTTGGTTGATTTGGTGTGTTGTGTGACACTAGGGAAGAGAGTTTGTGTTTTGTATTTTCATTTCTTTGATATTTTATTTTCTGTCTTGTTTTGTTTGTTTATATATTATTGGTAAGTATTAGGCCTATATTATACTCCAGGGGTTTAATGTAATAACACTGCGCAGTGTGCAATAATTCCATTCAAGATTATCACAGTAATGTGCTGGTTGCAGTTTATCATGTGTATCACGGTGATTAACTTATGGTGTGATTGGTGTGATTATTTGTTTGTGTAAAGGTAAGTATTGCATGCATTGTGTTTTAATATTTATAGGGTTTTGCGACTTGCCTTTCCTATGTGTATTTCATTATGCCATTTTAATCTGTCCTTCCTGGAGTAAAATTATAATTTGTGACCCTGGACCTTAAGTGTAAATTTTTCGAAACTGAGATTTATACATCATCTGAAAGCTGAATAAATAAGCTTTCCATTGATGTATGGTTTGGATAGGACAATATTTGGCTGAGATACAGCAATTTGAAAATATTGAGAAAATCGCCTTTAAAGTTGTCCAAATGAAGTTCTTAGCGATGCATATTACTAATCAAAAATAAAGTTTTGATATATTTACGGTAAGAAATTTCCAAAATATCTACATGGAACATGATCTTTACTTAATATCCTAATGATTTTTGGCATAAAATAAAAATGGATAATTTTGACCCATACAATGTATTTTTGGCTATTGCTACAAATATACCCCAGCGACTTAAGACTGGTTTTGTGGTCCAGGGTCACATTTATACATGTATACTGATGTGTAACAAGAAATAAAGCATATTGGCCTACAGAATATGTAATAATAATAATAATAATAATAATGAAAAACTTTATTTTCTTTAGCATTATAAAAGGTACATCTCAAGCGCTAATGTGGTGCCAAACCAAGCAAAGCCTTATAGGTCAGCATGAGAATTTTAAAATCAATTCGAAATCTGGCAGAGAGCCAGTGCAATGACTCTAAAACTGGAGAATCTTTTTAGATTTTGTTGCCTTTTATGCCATCTCGATTGTGACTTGAACTACAGATTTGAAAAAATAAAAGGTTTCAAAGCTTCTTGAAGCAGTGTTCGAAATCGCTTATTACTATCATGTATGTAAGGGGTTATAGTACAAGAGGACTTGGGCAGTCAAAGTACTTTCATAATCTCTGTCTTATTCAGTTTATTTGTCAGGTCTACTGGGCATTTTTATTATGAACCACAGTGTACTTTGAAACATTTGTCACACCTTCGACACACCTGTTTTGTAAATGTTTCTCAAACACAAAACCAGGAAACTACTTACAGACTCAAGGAAAAACGGAATTTATGTCTTTAAGTGGTTGTATGCGAAACTCTGTATGTGAGCAGACGCAGTATACAATGGCTGAATCCAATGTTTCTTTGGCTCAGGATCAGTTCAGTTGTTCAATCTGTCTGAATCTACTGAAGGATCCAGTGACCATCCCCTGTGGACACAGTTACTGTATGAGCTGTATTACAGGCTGCTGGGATCAGAAGAGAGTCTACAGGTGTCCTCAGTGCAGACAGACCTTCACTCCAAGACCTGTTTTAGGTAAAAACACCATGCTGGCTGAAGTGGTGGAGAAACTCAAGAAGACAAAACTACAAGCTCCTCGTCCTGCTCAGTGTTACTCTGGACCTGGAGATGTGGAGTGTGACGTCTGTACTGGGAGAAAGTATAAAGCTATCAAATCCTGTCTGGACTGTCTGAACTCTTACTGTCAAAATCATCTTGAACAACATGAGAATCTCTTCAAAGGTAAGAGACATAATCTAATGGACGTCACTGGACGACTGCAGGAGATGATCTGCCCTCAACATGAGAAACTTCTAGAAATGTACTGTCATAGAACAGTGCTGTATATGCCTGCAATGTATGCTTAATGAACACAAAAACCATTATACCTTAGGACTTGCTGAAGTAAACAGGTATGAAGTATAAGAGCAAAGTTTTAGCTAATTTCTGCCATTTGCAAGCTTGTTGAACAAGTTTTCTCTTGATGGTACATGAGAATCAACACAAAACTTTGTCTCCTTTGCAGTGTAGATATATTAATGGATAAACAGATGTGCAAGAAAAAAAAGATACTTTGAAATAATTTTGTGACATTCAGTTTCATGTGACTGGTTTATTGTAATGTGTTTATTCTACAGAAACAGTTGGAAAAGAACTGAAGAATAATCCAGCAGAGAATCCAGGAGAGAGAGAGATCTTGAGGAGCTAAGAGAGACAGTAGAGTCTCACAAGGTGAGTTCTGATCAGAAGAACAACTGCTGGCTGCTGAAGAGCTGTTTGAGACTCAGTCAGGACTCTCCTCCAGTCAGTCAGTGAGGAGCCGGTGCTGGAGCTCTTTCAGTCCCACTGAAGCTCACTGTGGGGAACAGGCTGTGAGGCAGCAGTAAGAGCTGAGTGAATGGACTGATTCTGATGCTTCTCTCTCTGTGTGTCCTAACAGCGCTCTGCACAGGCAGCAGTGGAGGACAGTGAGAGGATCTTTACTGATCTGATCCGCTGCATTGAGAGAAGCCGCTCTGAGGTGACACGGCTGATCAGAGATCAGGAGAAGTTTCTTAAAAAACAAGCTGAAGGACTCTTGGAGCAATTGGAGCAGGAGATTGATGATCTGAGGAGGAGAGACGCAGAGCTGGAACAGACCATCACATCCATTTCATTAAGGTAACAGAGATCTAACAAACAGGACATTGTGTAAGTAAGTTGAATCTGATTGTCTGGTTGTCCTGTTATTTGTCTTTGTGTCTGTGTAGAGTTTCCAGTCTCTCTCTGTCCCTCCTGAATCTAAAAAATCGTCCAGCATCACCATCAGTTCTTGTCTCTCTTTTGATGATTTAAGAACTTTTGTCTCTGAGCTGGAAGAGAAGCTGCAACATGCTTTTAAAGAAAAAAAAGAAGACATATTTGGGATAGGTAAAGTACTGAAACATTTATTTACGTTCAGAGATGTCAATACAATAAACATAATATAATCAATATAATGCCATAGGATATTGCATTAAAATATAGGTGGATGACATTGAAAATGTTTGTTGGTTTCCATAGTGAGATGCATTGAGATGATTCCCACTGATGAATACAAGAGTAGAAATGAGTTTCTACAATGTAAGTTTATTTTATAAACATGAGCGCACACACTCTACTGGTGCCTCCATCCACCAAGACCATGCTATATATTTAACACAGAACAATATATTAAGGTCTAAACATATTATCAAACATGCGTTAATATTTTACATTCAAAATTTACCAGCTCAAACTCAGCCTCCACTTTTCGCCAGTGAGGTTTCTCTCACTTTAAACAACGTTTGTGGGAGGATCCGAAAAATCACAAGTAATCATGTATGCAACGTTTCTCCATGTTTTATTTCCTTTGTAAATGTGACTTACTGCCACCTACTGGCGGTTTTAATTTTACATTTAAAGTATAATTTCATTTTTTCCAACACTTCCCATTTCTACAACCCGAAATTCCGGAAATGTTGGGACGTTTTTTTTAAATTTGAATAAAATGAAAACTAAAATACTTTCAAATCACATGAGCCAATGTTTTATTCACAATAGAACATAGACAACATAAATGTTTAAACTGAGAAATTTTACAATTTTATGCACAAAAAAGCTCATTTCAAATTTGATGCCTGCTACAGGTCTCAAAATAGTTGGGACGGGGGCATGTTTACCATGGTGTAGCATCTCCTCTTCTTTTCAATACAGTTTGAAGACGTCTGGGTATCGAGGTTATGAGTTTATGAGTTTCTGGAGTTTTGGTCCCATTCTTGCCTGATATAGATCTCCAGCTGCTGAAGATTTCAGGGTCGTCTTTGACGTTTTTTACGGTTAATGATGCGCCAAATGTTTTCTATAGGTGAAAGATCTGGACTGCAGGCAGGCCAGTTCAGCACCCGGACTCTTCTACTACTGAGCCATGCTGTTGTAATAGCTGCAGTATGTGGTTTTGCGTTGTCCTGCTGAAATAGACGTCATCTGGAGGGGAGCATATGCTGCTCTAAAACCTTTATATTCCTTTCAGCATTCATAGTGTCACGGTGCACAGAGCAGGGAAGAACAAGGAGACTTTAATAAATGCAAAACAGACAGGGCAAGGCAAGGCAAGGCTGGGACACACAGGAACACCGGGGAGTAACGAGTAGACCAGAACTGAACAGGCAGGAACTAAATACACATAATAAATAGACATAATTAGACAAACACAGCTGGACGAAATAACAGACAATCACACTCAACAAGGACAGGAAGCAAACCAAATAAGGACATAAGAGGCGGGAACACAAGACACACACGACAGAGGACTGATACATAGTGCCTTCCAAAACATGCAAACTGCCCATACAGTATGCACTTATGCACCCCCATACCATCAGAGATGCTGGCTTTTGAACTGAACGCTGATAACATGCTGGAAGGTCTCCCTCCTTTTTAGCCCGAAGGACATGGCGTCCGTGATTTCCAACAAGAATGTCAAATTTGGAGTCGTCTGACCATAGAACACTTTTCCACTTTGAAACAGTCCATTTTAAATGAGCCTTGGCCCACAGGACACGACGGTACTTCTGGACCATGTTCACATATGGCTTCATTTTTGCATGATAGAGCTTTAGTTGCCATCTGCAGATGGCACGGCAGATTGTGTTTACCGACAGTGGTTTCTGGAAGTGTTCCTGGGCCCATTTAGTAATGTCAATGACAGAATCATGCCGGTGAGTGATGCAGCGTCGTCTGAGGGCCCGAAGACCATGGGCATCCAGCAAAGGTCTTCGGCCTTGTCCCTTACGCACAGAGATCTCTCCAGTTTCTCTGAAACTTTTGATGATGTTATGCACTGCAGATGATGAGATTTGCAAAGCCTTTGCAATTTGACGTTGAGGAACATTGTTTTTAAAGTATTCCACAATCTGCCCACCTCTGCCCACCTTTACTTCTGAGAGACTCTGCCTCTCTAAGACATTCCTTTTATAGCTAATCATGTTACAGACCTGATGTCAATTAACTAAATTAGTTGCTAGATGTTCTCCCAGCTGAATCTTTTCAAAATGTCTTGCTTTTTCAGCCCTTTGTTGCCCCTGTGCCCCTGTTTTTTGAGACCTGTAGCAGGCATCAAATTTGAAATTAGCTCATTTAGTGGATAAAAGTGTAAAATTGATCCGTTTAAACATATATGTTATCTATGTTCTATTGGCTCATGTGATTTGAAAGTCTTTTAGTTTTCCTTTTATTCAAATAAAAAACGTCCCAACATTTCCGGAATTCAGGTTGTATATTTAATACATTTTGTATTTAAAACATTAATCTTACTATGTTTTCTATGATGTTGTAAACAGTCTGTGTAAATATGGGATTTTATTACATTTAATTATTGTTCAGTAACAATCCTGTAATGTCCTGTACCCTGCAAAGTGCCCTCCTTTTAGAATTAAAAGTCAAATTATAAGTGAATGTCACAAGCATAATGGCAGCATGAGTCACTCATAGGCTACATTTAATTTTATTTAAATACATAATACATTGAACATTTTTGATAGTATTTTGATTATGTTGCTAAGGGATTCGCGCAGTGATGCACAAATCTGTTTGGTTAAGCGTTCATTGCTGTGCTTTATCGTAAATAAACATGGCTATTGACCAATCAAGGACATTTTATGATGTGAATTAAGTTAAGAATAATCCTTTCCTATCCACTCTCGAACGGTTACACAGTGTGACTAAATAGGCTTAATTATTTTAATTTTATACTAAACTATATTAGCTTTTCACCACACAGAGAAGTATCTGAAGCATCAAATGTAGTTGAAAAGATGGTGTTGTAATTAATTAATAGGATATATTAAATTTGAGGCAGTATAAATGTAGCCTAATTACACAAGAATTATATTCACAGGAGAGATATTATTATTTTTTTCCCTAGATAAACTGAAAAGTGTGCTTAATTAAAAAAACAATTTAAAAAAAAAATCTTCAAGGATATGATCCAACAGGTCAGAAATGTAATTGAATCTGACTAGCTATATCAACCTGATAAACTGCACCAACGTGCATTTTTACATGTTAGATCAAGTAAAAATGTGAAATAAAAAATGTGATAAATGTTCCATCAAAGTGTTATTCTTGATTGCACTGTTCCATTGTATTTCATGGTTATAAATATCAAAATCACAAATTAATTTGCTATTTTAATGATTGTCATTCATAATTACTGATTGAAATGTGTTTTGTTTTCAGATTACCAACAATTCACTTTGGATTCAAACACAGCTCATGATTACCTCGAGCTATCTGAGATGAACAGAGTGGTTACTAACATGAACAAAACACAGCCATATCCTGATCATCCAGACAGATTTAATCACTGGTATCAGTTGTTGTGTGAAGAGAGTGTGTGTGGACGCTGTTACTGGGAGGTGGAGCGGAGTGGTTGGGTGGATATCTCATTGTCATATAAGAGCATCAGCAGGAAGGGACGGGGAAGTGAGTGTAGCTTTGGACGTAATGACCAGTCCTGGTGTTTGACCTGCAGTGGCAGTTTTTCATTCTTGCACAATGGCAAAAGGACCGATCTCCCTGAGGTCTCCAGCTCCTCTAGAATAGGGGTGTATGTGGATCACAGTGCAGGAACTCTGTCCTTCTACAGCGTCTCTGACACAATGACCCTCATTCACAGAGTCCACACCACATTCACTCAGCCTCTCTATCCTGGGCTTTGGGTTTACTATAACGCACAGGTGAAACTGAATGATCCAGCACAATAGATTACAGACCTTTTACACATTCAATTCTTTTCCACTGTCGGGTCAGTTGCATTTCCATTTGCATGTTATGATTGCAACCGTTCCTGATCCAGATTTCCTAGCATGGTTTAACTGTGCTCAGCTGTGCTGGTGGAATGCTAGTTATAATGATTTTATAGTAAAGTAGCCTATATTATTTTTCTACATTTTTTTTGTTAGTGAAATATATAAGTTCCGTTTACCTAGAGTATCAGCTATCATCTAAGTTTGGCCCGATGTTTGAATTGTCACATCACCAGTTTGAACTTCATAGTATTAGTTAGTCTTAATGGCTTCTATTCTCTAAACAATAAAATTCTGTGATTTTCATTTTATGGGCATGTTTTTTTTCAAAGTAATAATCTCTTGAGCAAATAAAATGTTTTAAAAGTAGAAGAATCATTGATAATAACAATTTGTAAGCCTTATTAATTATTCCATTGAAATGCCATATGACCATCTTTGTTCACATGATTTTATATTAGAAATACATCTTTAAGTTGAAAGAATCATTAGTTTGTCTTGTTCATGCTTAATTATTATTTTTTTGTAAATATTTGATTGTTCCTCTAGGTGTTTTCTGTGACTTTATTAAGGAAATACATTGTTTTACATATAAATGAAAAGTACATTTGTAAAAAATATGTATATTTTATTTACATATATATGCATATTTAAAATACCGTACACCAGGATTTTCAAACTCTGATTACATTCATGTTGATTTATAAACACCCATTCATTGATTGTAATAATTTAAAATAAAGGTACTAACCTCGGTTTGGTTGTATGTGAAAGTAATAGTTTGCTGTTTAGTAAGTGCCTCACCGCTTTGAGGATTCAGTGATAGAAAGATTCAAATGTCAAAAAAGATTCAAGGACTGAAAAAACGCTGCTCATGTGAGTGTGGACTACGCTGTATGTGGGGTTTTTAGACCCATGCTGTAGACACTCACGTGATGAAGATTCCAGTCAGAAAAGTGGCTTTTAACATTTTCTACATGGAGCGTCGCCTTTGTATAAATCCAGGTTGCATTGATTGAAATCAAGTGAATCTATTTTTCTCTTTTGTTCATATAAAATTATTCCAATAAAATTGTCATTTTTGGAAATAATTCTTTGTTCATTACTGACGTTGAATCTAGGATTCTCTCTCGCAGTAGCATCACAGTAGTATCAGTTTCATATTACAGAATAATTAGTTTATTTTCAAAACATCTACACCCTGAAAAATAAAAGTGACAAGTCACAAATAAAAGACTTAAAGACAAAATTCATCAATTAACCATTTATTTCTATTAAATACAACACAGACAAATCCAGTTAGTGTTTCTGCTGTGACTAGCTGCAAATATAAATGTATAATCTATAATTATATCTAATTTAGATCATAACGAACTCTTCAAACAACACATTATCCTGTACATTTTATGTACATTTGTTATTCAGGTGAAACTGAGTATTTCATGTTGAAGGTATCAGAGTCTGATTGTGCTCACACCAGGTTTCTAATGTCGGCTTTCATATGGTCTCCCTGCAGTATGTATACATAATGCATTTCACTGCTTTAGTTTTTGCAAAATGACCTGTTAAAATAAGTGCCTGAACACAGCAAAAACACACTTGAAACTGACTGAACGGCTTATTTGAAACTCTTCTTGGTGGTTGCAGCACACTTGCAAACAACAACAGAATATATCAAATATATTAAAACTAGAAAACAAACATCAAAAATGGTGTCCTGCATTCTCTGTTGTGAGCCTGTGTATCTTTCAGGGTAGTGTGTCCTGCTGTGTGTGAGTCTGTATATGGGAAAGTGCATGCAAGTCAGGGTGGTGTTTCTTGGTGTGTATGCGGAGGTACTGTTTCCCTGCGAATCTTTTCCCACAGCGGGTGCATTCGTACGGTCTTTCTCCGGTGTGGACAGTCTGGTGAGCCGTGAGGTGTCCGGACTGCGTGAAACGTTTCCCGCATTGCTCACAGCGGTACGGCCGTTCTCCAGTGTGAATACGCATGTGTGTGTCCAAACTCTGCGAAGTGGTGAAACTCTTCCCACAGATCGCGCAGATGAAGTGTCGCTTGCCTGCTCCTCCTGTCCGTAAAGCACCCAACCGGCCATAGAGACCCAGCCCTGAGACGCTACCCAGAGCAACAAGGCGCTGTGCGGCGAACAAGGGAGAATTATGGGAAACGAGAGAGTCTGACCCACCAACCCTCTGTGGAGAGCTCTGTAAGTGTGTGAGCGTGTTACGGACAGAGTGTGTGGCCCAATCGGATACTGGATCCATATCAGCCTTCATGCACAAGTCTTCCTGAAACACTCGAGGGACTTGGGAAGCACAGGTATCTGACGAGGTTTGTGCAAGGGAGAAGGAAGCATTATCTGAAGCAGTCAAGTCGACGCTGGAATGCTGGGACTCATCAGCGCCGGAGTGTGTGTCTGCGAACGTGAGTGTGTGAGAGTGTGTGTCATGATCAGGGGAGTGTGAGAGTGTGTGAGATTCCTGACCCGAGAGTTCAGCAACATCTGGTTTCGGAGAGTCGTGGGTTACTGCAGAAACACTTTCACCTTCGTCCTCATCGTCATCATCATCTGTTGAGAAACACACACAGTGTGAACAATATTTAATCTTACTGTAAAAGTTGCAAAAATGCAAGTATTAATTACTGAAAAGTTCAAAGTAAATTGTATAGATTTGTATTTGTGGCTGAAAGATTAGTCTTTCACAAGCTGAAAAGAATGCATGTTCATCAATTTGCACTGGCTACCAGTAGCTGCTCGCATAAACTTCAAGGCATTAATGTTTGCCTACAAAACCACCTCTGGCTCTGCACCCCTTTACTTAAATTCACCACTTCAGACTTGTGCCCTCTAGAAGATTGCATTCTGCAAGTGAACCATCCCAAAGAGGCACAAAATTACTTTTACATTAAATGTTCCCTTCTGGTGAAATGACCTGCCTGACTCAATCAGAGCAGCTGAGCCCTTAGCTATCTTCAAGAAAGGGCTAAAACACATCTCTTCCATCTTCACTTCCCTCTAAAAAAAAGAAAAAGAAACAAGAACCTCTAACATGAGCATTCTTTATTCTTTTTCTATTCTATCTACTTGTTTTCTTTTTATATAGTATATGTGTTAGGCTAACCAAAACTTGTCACAGCACTTACATAATTATTGCTGTTTTGTTGGTTTTAATTGCTTCTGTTGTCCTCATTTGTAAGTTGCTTTGAATAAAAGCGTCTACTAAATGTAGATGTAAATATTTAAAAAGGGCAATAAGCATACGAGCAGTATGCAAGGAAGTATGCATGCTTATGTCATCTTTGGCATGGTCAGTTGGACCTTAAAAAATGTATATTCCGGAAATAATAATAACAACAACAACAATCTAACTGTACGGAAACTATAAGGTAAGAACACAAAAATATGAACTGAATAAATGACACTATTGTCTTCTGTAGAGCTGTTTTATAACAGAAATCGAAGTCGTTTCATAATTTATGAACTTTGCAACACTGACGCTGTTGTTGAACTGAACTGAGCTGAATAATGACACTACTGTTTTATTTTAGACCTGCTTTATAGCCGTTTCATAATTAATGAACTGCATCCTTAATAAGTTCACTTATTGAACTGAATTGAATCAACATTAAACTAAATTGAGAAAAATAATGAGACCATTGTTTTCTGTAGAACTGCTTTACAGCTGAAACTGAAGCTGTTTTTTAAACTAAATATAACTGAAATTGTGGTAATTTCATCACTGATGACAATGGTGAAACTTTCCTGTTTATTATTGTTAAGCTGTTTTTAAACAATCTGCGTTATATAAACAGCTATATAAATAAGTATGACTTCAGTACCAATTATTTAAAAGTTAAAATATTAATTTACATTGACAAATATTATTTTTAAAAAGGCAATATGTATACTAGCAATATGCAATATGAACATGGTAATATGCATATATATCTCACATTCGGCTTGGTCAGCTGGGGCTTAAAAGACAATTAATATTCAGAAAATATTATTGATCTAACTGTACTTACACTATCAGATGAGAACATAAAAACCTGACCTGAACTGAAAAATGACATTACTGTCCTCGGCAGAGCTGCTTTATAGTGGAAACTGAGGTTGTTTCATAATTGATGAAGTCTGCAGCATCTACACATTTCAGCAACTGACTTGAGCTGAATAATGACACTATTGACACTATGCATCTGACAGTCGGATCTGACGTCTTTTCATAATTCATGAACTGACACATTGATTCTTATTGAACTGAACTGAATCAACATTGACCTGAACAATGCCACTATTGTATTCTGAAGAGCTGCTTTATCGCTGAGATTTAGGTTGTTTCATAATTGAAAAAAAAAAAAAAAACATAATATGAAAATTGTTAAGATTTTAAGTATAAAGTATGAATCGTCTTATAATCCATTCCTTGTGTGAACTGACATCTGTTCGCATTTTACTGAAGTTGTGAGCTTTTCCATAAAGTCTGGTGAAGCATATAAAAAATTATATATTTCCTTGAATTACAACACAAGCACGTTATTATTTTTTTTAATTAGTGAGTTAGAGTGGTATAATGTATAACAGGAATGACCCGAGGCGCCTCACCTCCCAGCGGCGGCTGCTCGAGACCTTCCTCTTTGATCTGCATTTGGATCAAATCTCCCTCCTCACGAAACTCGCGCAACTGGAATCCGAAAGACAACAGATAATAACTGCTTATGTTCATATGTTTTTACTTCCACTATAAAATATTCAAAACAACTGGTCCTCTAACCTCTGCCATTGTACCCCGGCTGGTGGACTCTCCGCCTCCGAGCGTTTTTCTGCCCACTAGCGACTCGCGAGTACTCACGTTACCATCACACCGACCATCTCGCGCCACGGTTTTCTCGTCGCTGTACCCCCGCGCCGCAACGATGGACTCTATGAGCTGCAGTTTCCGTCGGAGCTCCTCGTTCTCTTTCTGGTGGCGCGAGATCTCGATGTGTAAAACTGCGTAGCCGTCGTCTACGAGCTCGCAGATCTCTGCCACCGCCGCGCGAGTCAGCGTCTCCATGATGGTCGCGAGCTGGGTGTGAAACGCCCGGTAATTCGCCATCCTTCGCGCTCCTCTGCGTTTGGGCCGCCTGTAGGTCCCGCGGAAAACCGTGAACGTTGCAGTACAAGTTTAGAGTACGGCGATTACTGCGTTCGTTGTCCGTGAAATAAGACTGTCCTACGTTGTTTTGATTTTCGGTCTGAAACGGTGTAAACGCTTTGACACTGTTGCTAGTGGAGGCTGATGTCGTTTCCGGGGGGCTTCGCTCAGATGTTTTGTCAAAATAAAAGTCACGGTGGACTATTTTTCTCATGTTAAAACTTCAAATCATGAAACGTCAATATAATTATTTAGAAATAAGATGCCTGATAATCGAATTTACAGGTAACTAGGACAATGTACATTATACACACACACAATTGTAATTCAAGTACAGCAGTCCGGATATACAGTAACGCTGCACTTGTGCGATTTGCTTAAATAGATTATAAATGAAAATACAGAAATCTTTACCACACCCCACACAGAAAGACAGACTAAGATGACTCAGTTAATAAAGAATTTCACACTTGAATTTCAGGTTCAATACTTTGGGTGGTTTATTTGACTCCTACTGCAGATAAAAGCTTCAGATCATTTGTTTTCTACGTGATGAAGAGTTCAAAATCATGATCTTGTAAATTTCATTATTCTGCATCATATCAGACATTTCGAATGATGTGATTAACACATTTCAATAACTAACTCTTTCATGTTTACAGGTGTATTATCATGTGAATCAGAAAGAACTATTAAAAGTACAGAATATAGCAAATATTTATTAATTATGGCATAAGGACAGGTATGAGTACATAAGACAGACGTATGTGAATAAGGCTGCATTTATCTGCGGCTGGTGCTACCAGATTTCCTCTTCCCAGCAAAGAGATGTTTAGGTTTGTCATCAAACACGTGTCGATCAGATTCACCCTTCCTTCCCTGCCTGTTCATCTCCTTCTGTGAGGACTTCATCATGGTCTTTACCTTCTTCAACATCTGGGAGAAATAAGACAGACAGTCCAATGAACACAACTCTCTATGAAAATCTTTGTAACACTTTACATTAAGAGTCCCTTTATTCATTAATGACCAATGGCTCTTTTACAAATGCATTCATGTATAGAGTTATAACTGAATATAATGCCATACCTGCCAAATAGTAAACCATTTATAACTCATGTTATAAATGCTTAATAAATTAATGAGAAAGCTACAAAAACAACACCCTTCAGTCTGACTATAATAGTCCCATTTTGCTGCATCATGAACTAGATCAGCAATCTGGTTTTAAGTGTATTTTTAAGTATTTTAACATGAGTTTAAAAATGGCTCGCTATTTGGCAGGTATTGTATTAAGGTCACCATGCAGTTATAACTGTCTATCAATTATTTATAATGCACTATAAATGAGCTATTAATCATTAATAAACACCTTTATAGACCATTTAAAAAAGGGAACCTTAATGTAAAGCGTTACCAAAATCTATAACCTGTTACATGAGTGACTAATTTCATATGTGTCAAGAAAATTAATAATTTATATTAATATCCATATTGATTTCAGAATTTGATTTGTTAAAGAAGATTATGCTTCAGGTAATGTAGGCCCTACCTTGGCATCTCTGACTCCTGATTGGTCCCTTGGTGGTCTCGAGGCGCTCTGACTGCGAGTGCGTGACGTTGGTGGTGCAGAGACTTCCCTCTTCCTCTTTCGAACCAGAGAGCGAGATCTCCGAGCATAGTGGCTCTAGAGGGACACAAGGTGAACACAAGCATGCTCAGATATGTATACAGAAACTGATCGCCATGACCACATGGCACACAAAATCAAGTGTATTACCAAGAGGGTTATGACTAATTAGAAAGCTTTAAATATACAGGTTCTTACTTCATCTTTATCGGTCATGTCCAAACCCAGATCAGCCATCTCCTTCTCCAGAGTCACTCTTTCCACCTGCATCCACATATACCAATCAAATCAATCCATCTTTAACAGCTAACTAAAAAAATATTCCAAATGTTAGAAACTCTTGGTCACTTTATTATAAGGTATATCCTTGTTACAGAGTAATTACACATTTAGGAACTGAGTAACATTAATTAAAAACATGTCCTGATTTTATAAGGTTAGGAATAGGGTTTGGCTTAGTTGTGTGTAATCAAGCACACTTTACTGTATTTACTACAGTAAATACATGTAATGTGTTACAAGGACAATGTATAATAAAGTGTCACCAAACTTTAATAAAAATATGTTTTTTTTTTAAAGTGATTCATCTTAATACTACATACTTTACCCAAAACATCTGATATAAAACTACTTGCTATCATTTAAACTAGGGCTGGGCGATATGACCAAAAAAATGATCACGATTATTCTTATCAATCAATATCCATCATTATTACGATAAATGTCAAATCTTTATTTCTTTCAAGTTTAAACACAGATTTTTGCTCAATGTGAAAGTTGTAGAAACCAGACCATTAATAAATATCTTAATAGAAAAATTAATTTCTTAGTTTCTGCATGTTCTAATGAGTGATATTGTTTCAAATTAAGAAACAGGTTTGTGTTGCCTGATAATATTAATAATAATGTTACTTTTTTGTCTCTTAGAAATGCACATTTGACAGTAGTTTGAGTTAGGCTGCAGATGTAAATTGATCAAAATCAGTATAACATCTGTAAACATTGCAGCAACCTCAATTTTATATAGCGGAATTTAATTATTTTTGAGTTTTTTTTTTTTTTTAATTAACCATTGGTCTCCCATAGTAGCATACATTTAAATCACGATACACAGTTACACATGATCACAGTTAAAACCACACATATAGCACACCTCAATACCATGGTAAAAATATAACTATATAGGTAATTGTATGAAAAACAAGTCTCCTAGAAACATTTAGAATATATGCACACATGCTATATCTTAATCACAAATAAAAAAATACTATAATTACATTCCATTACTCCTATAATAAAATTCAATATAAATATCCCTAATTTCTGACACAGTACCATGGTGCAGTTACTACAGTTAATCCAATGGTACAATGGTAAATGATGGCGACGTGTAGATTGAAAGCCTTCTGTCTGTATCATTGCACACAATGTTTCTCCTGTTTGTCAGCGCTGTTTCATATGGCTTTAAATTAGTTTAAATCAAGTCATTTGTGTTCATCACTGAATTCACACTGGATCTCACAGCGCTGTTTAGTGCTTGCGTGACCCAGACTCATCAGTGAGTGAACGCATCTGTTCTAGCGAGCTCGCGCCGTGCAGCCATTTGAAATTTGAGCCGCACCGTTAAACTGTCCATGTGTCGTCT
Source organism: Acrossocheilus fasciatus (assembly GCA_036784905.1). Classification (NCBI taxonomy): domain Eukaryota; kingdom Metazoa; phylum Chordata; class Actinopteri; order Cypriniformes; family Cyprinidae; genus Acrossocheilus; species Acrossocheilus fasciatus. The sequence goes on from CM071939.1 coordinate 27,540,152, forward strand.
TCAACGCAGTTTCATTCCGCTTTTGTCACATAAACATTATATCGAACATTTATCGACCTCTTAATATCGATTTATCAACGAAATTTATATCGCAATAATTATCGTTATTGATTTATTGCCCAGCCCTAATTTAAACATATACAAAAATAAGACTGCTGGACAGAAAGACTGACCTTCTTGGCCGTGCGGGGCATTCTGGGTCCCTGTGTGTCTTTCTCTTTGGACGCGAGAATCTTCAACTTCCGTTTCTCGCGAATCTGACTGGCGAGCTGCCGGATCTCCTGCAGCTCTTCATCCTCACTCTCCTCCTCAGAGTCGTACTCTCCGGCCTTCTCACGTAGTTCCTCTTCCCGCTCCAAATCCTCCAGCCTCTGAGAATGAGAGATAGGACAGAAATTCAGAACATGTCATATGAGACAAGGATGTAACTGAATAAAATCCATAATCCATATCAACAACCGCTAATCTGAATTTCAGGAGGCACTTGATATCAGTGGTTACAGTCCTTAAAAAGATTCAAATCAAGGCATTTGTTTCATACCGTCATGATATCCGGGTCAATGTAGTCAGCAATATTGTGACCCTCCCAAACCTCAGGAATCTTATCCTGCTTTTCTTCTGGATTCATCAAGTCCCAGTATTCTGAACACACAGGACAGCATTTTTAGACATGGCTGGAGTGTATATTTGTGTACGTGTATGTGTGTGTGTGTGTTTATATCTTACTCTGTAGATCCAGTATGTAATCATCTCCCAGCTCGACCTCCAGGTCTCTCTCCAGTTTGCGTTTGGGAGCATCCGTCTCCATTGCCTTCCTACGGAGCAGAGCCCCCTCAGGAATAAATGGAGGCCTGTCCTGTACAAACCAAAATCAAAACGGTTTACAAATGCACTATGTTTGCAGGAAGAAATACGCTTATGATCAAGCAGACACTGGTCTCAGAAGTGCAAAGAGCATGTACCTTTTGATCTCTCTTGGCAGGCACTGCCAGATGAAGTCTGTTCAAAACATCATGGACCTTCTTGGTTTTCATCTTTGTGTCCACACGGTGAGCCAACAGCCGATCACATGCCTGTAAACAATCAATCATAAATTGTTTACACACCAATCTACACCAGCCTTCAATGCTCTCTTACTCTCTAAATTGGTACATGAAATGAAGAGGCTGATTTCAGTGAGTAGGTTAGTGGTGAGTGGTTGTGATCTTACCTCAGCCTTCACCTGCATCACTCCCTCTTCCGTCAGAGAGCTGGTCTCAATCACTGTGATCCCCTCAGCAGTGAGATCCGCAAAGATTTTCTAGACACACAGAGCCAAGTTTCAGTGTTACTGCAGAAGGTCTCAGCTAGTTGCAGCTACGTCATTCTCTTTTCCTATCATCTTCTAAACTGTTTGAAATTAAATCTAACATATATTTGAGTCAATTGCTGAAACAGTAACATTAGGAAGCTAGGAAGATCTTTTGAAACGAAAACTGGTGATTAGAAAACTGAATATAACTGAAAATTGTCTGTAAATCTATGTGCTGTTATTTTGTGGTGAATCTTGACAACAAAAGTTTATAAAAGAACAAAAAGCACCTTAAAAGTAAAAAGTGTTTGAAAGAAGTATCAAAAACAGTAAAAAAAAAGAGTTTTAATATATATTAAAAATTTTCTACTTTATATTTAAAAAAAAAAATAAAATAATAAATGATATATATTTATTATTTTTTTTAAATAAAGACTGAATATTTAGCAGCCATTACCCCAGTCTTCAGTGTCACATGATCCTTTAGAAATCATTCTAATATGCTGATTTGCTGCTTAAGAAACATTTCTTCTTATCATCAATGTTGAAATAAGTTGTGCTGCTTAATATTTTAATGGTAACCATGATGCATTTTTTTCAGGATTATTTAATAAATCTTACTAATAGATCGTTTATGACAATATAAATGTCTTTACTATGGATGTAACAATATCAAAATCTCATGATACGATAATATCACGATATGAAGTCCACGATATGATATTTATTTTGAATTGAAAAAAAAAAGTGTGTACATTTTAAAAAGTTAAATTCTTCTAACACAACTTGAGTTCAAAATCAAGAGCTCCAACTCATGTTCTTAACTAAGAAAACTTTAGTTAGACTTGTACCTGAACTTTAAAGGGGACTGAACCCTCTTTTTATTTGTGATATACTGTCTCAGTCTAAATTACATTCACACTGGTGTTTTAGGTGTGTAAAAATAATAATAATAATAATAATAAACAACAATTGCACTGTAAAATAAATGAAAATGAATATTTCATAGGTATATTATTATAGCCACTAGCTGTCAGCAATTCATAGGCTACTGCACTTTTAAACTTTCATTTTGATGGACACGGCAGTAGAGCTTTTATTTTGAAGGAAAACTCTGCTTCAGTGAAAACAGGCTTACAAAAACGCATCTCACTACAAATCTAGTGAAATGCTATAATCATCTGCCACGAAAATAAAGCCTAACTGGTGGCTGTTGCGTTCCCAGACACGCGCTAAACTCACAGCACGTGCAATAAACGAGTTCACTGCATTCACTCACTGTGAACGGAGCTGTTCCGAGGCGCGGAAAACCCAGGATCATGAGCTGATCGCATGAACAATGTGTGCGCTTCGCTTTACAATGCACAGCGAAAACAGACTTGATGATTTCAAGGATTAAGCCATATTGTGCTTTCGGTCCCTTTTTTAGGATGCTTTTTCAACATTTTTGAATGATTTAGAATCTCAGTTACCTGATTCTCCTCTGAGAGTTCACTGATCTTCTTCACGTCACACTTATTGGCCATCAGGATCAACGGCTGCATCACAAATAATCATCACTGCCATCATTCAGCACAAAAAAACTTAATGTTTTACTGCATTTAAAGTGTACATCTTTATATGTGTGCGTACCTTGTTGGCAAACAGCGGCCGAATATTGTTGAAGAGCTCTAGTTGCTGTGAGAGTGTGTGTCCGCACTGCTCTGACACATCCATGACATAGAGGACAGCAGCACGCAGGTGAGCCAGAGCCGTGATTGCCTGCATTTCTATGGTATTCCTTTCTTCAAGAGGATGATCCAAAATACCAGGGGTATCAACCACCTACAAAAACACAGCCGTAATTATTAGGAATATTAATATATTCATACAATATTAAATCAGCGGAGTGAAACAATGCATTTTTCTAACACTCACCTGCCAGCGCAAGTATCTGTAATCCATATGACCCACGAACAAAGATTTGGTGGTGAAGGCGTACGGCTGGACCTCAACATCAGCACGGGTCACCTGTACACACATACTCCATTTAAACCTAATATTAAAAACAGTACACACACCTGACATTTAAACTACATTAACAAACAAACCTTGTTGATAAAGCTGGACTTGCCGACATTGGGGTAACCACACAGCAGGAGGGTTCTGGTGTTTGGGTCAATAGTGGGTAAACGGGACAGATGCTGCCGCACTGCGATAAAATAAATAGGCATTTACGATTCAAAAATATCTATCACAAGTAAAAGACTTTGTGCTTATTTTTGTTTTACATTTATGCTTGGAGTGAAGCCAAATATTCCTTAAAAAGTATCAGCAGTAAAGAACTTTCCAAAAAAAAAAAAAAGATATATTATATATATTAAGCATCACAGCTGTTTTCAACATTAATACTGTTTCTTGAGCAGCAAATAAGCCTATTAGGATGATTTCTGAAGGATCAAGACTAATGGCTGCTGAACCACAGCTTTTCCATTATAAGAATAAATTACATTTTAAAATAGATTAAAATTATTATTTTAACTCAATCATTTGTTACAACAGAGCATTCAAATTCAATGATTCAGTATCTGTATGACATAATCTGGCCAAAGTCTGTGCTTCAGTTTACCAGAAAACAGTCTGTTATTTTGGAAAGTATCTGTAGATGTGTGTAAGTATTTGTACCTTGTTCTAAATATTCCAGACTCTGTTTCTGTCGCTTTAAGATGGTGCACATGCGCCCCAGTGCGGCCCGTTTCAGCTGCTTGCAGCGATACAGCGAGTCTCCATATTTCATCAGCCGAACATAATCTTTTGCAACACTACAAATGCAAAGACACACAGTTTCACTCAGTGAAATGAACTGCAAATACCCACAGATGAGACAAAAACAACATATTTAATTAAATTAACCACAAATTAATGTGTAATGTGCATAATGTTGATAAATTCAACATACTTACTTGTCAATAAGGTTCTTGGCGATGTTGATCTGACCCAAAGCCAGTTTATAATGATCTTTATCATACAGCACATTCATCAGATCAGCATAGAAGGGGTGAATATCCTGAAACACACACATTGTTAGTCTTTTATCTATCAAACAAAGGATGTCTAGGAAGAATCATCATTTATGACCTTTATCCCATGCATATAGTTTGAGTGACACTTACGACCAGCTTGGGAAAGTCAGTGAGGATCTGTGACAGTCGATCATGGTAGTTCTGCTGGGTGAATTTGACTTTGCGCATATAGAAATGTCTAATTCGGTGGATCTGATAGTGCTTGTGTACTACAGTGGGAGTTTTTCGCTGGGTTTTGGATAAAGTCAGATCTATGAAATCCTACAGGGAGAAAATCAAACAAATAAACAGTTATGCTAGTTTACTCTTGCTAATAATATAATATTACTCTTTTAATAATAAAAAAAGTTTCAAGTTCCCATACTGAGACACACCAGGGTTCCCACATATATTGACAAATGACATCCCATGACTTTTCTGTGATTTTAAGCATTAATGGCTACTTAAGGGTTTTATTATAACAAACAACAATATTATTATTATTATTTTACAAAGGCTGCACTTACATATCAATCTTAGACAGTGAAATACAACTAGAAAAAAATAAATACATTTTCTGAATTTCCCTTATATCTGCATTTTCCAGGAATGGAAGGGAAATACAATTAAATTTCAAGGTTTTCCGTGTTAATGGGAATCCTGGTACAATGATATAAAATTAATTTAACTAAAGATCATAACCGCACTAATACATTTCATGCCTCTACAGCTGTTCAAACCCCATTACCACACGTTCTTCATTTTAACATATGACGCCAGTAAAACCATGTTGACAGTAAATAAAATTACAATATATGAAAAGTTAAATGGCTCAACTCCGCGCGCACGTGTTTACAATACGAGCCACATACTGTCAATGTCGGTTATTAACGCCAACGCCAACACCAACAATACTTTTTATAACAATTAACCCTGAATATGTGAGTACATCGTTAAAACACGCCGTTATTTTCCTACCTTTGCGGTGGGAACCACCATAATCTTTTTAAAATTGTACAGAGCCATGATCGCGGCACACGCGACTCTCTACGGAGCACACGGAAGGGACGACACACGCAGCGCACGCATGCCACGAAGAGCGACTCACGTGGTACAGCGCTGAAGAGCTCACAGCGCCACCTAGCGGAGGGAGGAACTACAGAACGTAAAAAAAGTCGTAAAAAGATTAATACACGCGCAGTTTTTAAGCAAAACATTTCACACACACAAAAAAAGTTGGATAGGAATTAAATGATAAAACATATTTATTTTTCAGAACTATGAAAAAAAAATTAAAACGCGAAAGCTGTTTGAACTGCGGGACTCCAGATAAACATGGCAATTAATGTTTCATGTGAATCCATACATTTTCCCTGAATCTGGAGTCTGGACATGACACTAAACAAATACTAGCTACATTAACTGCACATTTAGTTCTACGGGATGACTGTGGGTTCAGTGCCAAACTTTCAAGTCACCTTTATTCAAAGGGCAATAATAATTTTGCAACCGTTTGCCTGCCTGCCTGAAAACAGTCCAAAGCAGTGATATATTCAACTAAAATGAGATCAAATGACTGCACTTCTGTATTCAGCATAAACCTGCTAAAACAACATTTCAAAACACAAAAATCACAGCACACAATCAAAATGATTTTATTTAGACATTTTATTGACACAAAACCTTTATTTGTACAAGTAAACCAAAACAATTAATAAAGAATTTCACCAGGTTTGCCTCTGATTAGCCAAACCTTCAAGTAACTTCAAATAAATAATTGTATCAATGTGCCTTCTGTTCGCAAACAGAGCACAGTAACATAGGAAGGGTCGGGGAAAAAGGAGAGGCAAATTAAACAGTTTCCTCAGCAGTAGTTCAGTACTCATGTGTGTATTCTGCTCTGTTTCTATTGAAGTCCTGCAGTGATCAGCAATGAAGCTGATTTCTGCACAGAGCTGGTGTTGACAGTTGAATTACCATCGACACACTAATACTGGCTCAATTTCAGCACAAACAGAACATCATCTACAGGGACGTGAGAGCATGTTTTCAGGAGTATACATAATGTGTGTGAACATGAGATGACATGTCTCCTATATGTGTGTTGTATTTGTGTGCATGTTATTTACTAAGATGACTGCTCACGACCAAGACCAACTGAAGGAAACATTATGTACTGATATGATGCACAAAAGTCAGAAGTTATGGAAAAAGACACAGAAAACCTAACAGATGCGTGAACTGCACCAACTGTTGCAAAAACACTGTCATTGTAGGACTAACAAGCTAAACATTTAATACAGCACACAAGATAAAACAGCTGAAAAATAAAAGTAACAAGGTGGAGTCAAAACCGTGGGTGGGGTTTTAAGTCTGGGAGGGGACACTGATTGTGTGGAGTTAATACTGTGGGATGAGTTTACACTCTGGGTGTGGTAAATATAGTTGGTAGAGGTTGTTTTAAGGGACTGGTTTGAAGTTTGGGAGAGGGTAATGTTATTCAGGAGGAGTCAGTGCGGAAGGAGGAGCTTACATTGTGAGTGTGACTTAAATTTTTGGCAGGGAGGTTGTTTTAGGGGAGGAGTTTTTGAAGTTTGGGAGGGGCCACAACTTGTGTGTAATCAATAGGCTTGTTCGACTTCATGCGACGCCACAAAGATTGGCTGCTGCCTGACAAAGGCAATGCATTCTGATTAGAAACTTTGATTGGCGCTGTAGCCGCCTTACGATCACATGTGCCATCAAAGTACCGCGAGAGCAAAACGAGACCAGCCGCTGAGGTCAGGCGCTGCAGTTGCTCAAAATCAGCTGCGAAAGCCTTGATGACGACACACTTTATTCTCATTGGTCAGATTCTGTGATGACAATGACGACGTGTGTTGCGAGTTTATTATAACAATTCAATTCCAATAATGCTCACAAATCTGTGTTTTTATAACAGTAAAAGCTTTTTTACTCTAGTCGCACTGTTGTATTGAGACACGTTTATCAAAAAAACTGATAAAAGCATATTTACCCCTACTTTATTGGTATATAAATAGTATATGTTTATGTTGAACTTTATTCATGAACAGATGGCGCTGTATTAAGCAGTATATAAAAAGTGTTTCTGTTGCTCATGAATACGTTTCTGAAATGTCTGTGTATTTGACAAATATTGCATTTAATTCACGTCATCTGTGATAGCATATGCAACCACCGTGCGAACATCACTACCGGGAGCAGAAAGTATCCAACTTGACGTCTCCGCATTCAATTCCGCCCCCGACTGCAAGCGGCAGATCTCGCCAGCCGGTGGCAGGCTAGTGTATCTCGAACAAGCCTGTTGTTTTAGGGGAGGGGTTTTAAAGTGTGGGAGGGGCTATTATGATTCAGGAGGAGGAGTTTACAATCAGGGTGTGGCCAAAAGAGTTGAAAGGGAGGTTGTTTAAGGGAGGGGTTTAAAGTTTGGGAGGAGCCAATGTGATGAAGGTGTGTTCGACGTGAAGCGCTTCTGCGCAGACCGATTGGTGAATGACATCAAAGTACCATGAGAGTGATTTGAAAGCATATGTAGCAGTCTGCTCTCTATAGCTCTCATGGTACTTTTTACATCGATCTATCTGTCGAACACACCTGAAGTCAGTACTGTGGGAGGAGTTTACAGTCTGGGTGTAGAAAAATGGTTGGTATGGAGGTTTTTTTAAGGGAGGGGCTAATGTGATTCAGGAGGAGCCAGTGCGATGGGAGGAGTTTGCATAGTAAAGTTTGCAGTCTCTTTCCCTTCACTGTTGAAAAATGGATGAATAAATGAGGTAAACAAGTACATGTATCTGTCTGCTGTACAGGAGAAGCAAAAGAGTATGTGCACAACTAACACTATAGGTAACTAGATGAGATGAGTATATGTGTTCGAGTATGTTTGTATTTGTATGTGATGAACAGAGGTATTCGTCCTGCTGAGGTATTGTCAAAAAAGTTTTATTACTAATCAGTGCTTCACAAAAATCCTGTGATAATGTGTCTTTGAAGTGTGTTTGTGTTTAAAAAAAAAAGGCACCAGCAATGGCTATAAGCGGTGTGGTGTTTCCATTTACATAACCGGCCCTCATAATGGTATGATGTTTGCATGCACTGTATGAGCGAGTGTGTGTGTGTGTGTGTGTGTGTGTGTGTGTGTGCGCGCGTGCATGGCTCCAATCCTCACACTGCCACTTTTTCAAGTGACCGTATGGGCAGAGTTATTGCTTTCAGGCCATTGCCAGGGCAGCTGTTACCACGGCTAAGGGCATGTCCAGTTGGCATTGCAGCGTGGGAGTGTTCTGCTGGGCGTGGCAGGAAGACAGGACAGGAGCGTGTGCGGGCGTGGCCTTTGTGGCCTCCTGCGTGACAGATGAGGTGGCTCACCGTGTCCAGCGGGGAAAGCGTGTGTGCGTGCGTGTGTGTTTGCGTCTGCTCCTCACGCCGCTTCAGCGAATACCAGGTGAGAAAGATGAACAGGAAGCCCAGGAACTTCAAGCTCGCCGCCAGCCCAAAGTAAACGAAGCGGAGGGAAGTGACATCATACTCCCAGCAGGACCCATGGAAACCACAATCCTGCTGCCACAGCATACAGGTGGTGTCAATCACAGCTCCAAAATAGATAGGAGTGGGGATGTAGGCTGGAGAGACAGAAAGAGAATTTATTAAAAATTGTTTAAATATTCATGAATTTAGCAAATATTTGATTAAAACAACAGGGGTAATCACAAGTAGGGCTGAGATAAAAAAATATATATATTGTTAGATATTTTTATCCTTTTAATAATATTTATGTCTTGTTTTATGTATACTAGCATTCAAAGGTTTGAGCTCAGTTAAGCTTTGTTTTTAAAGCAATCTTTTTTTTTTTTTTTTATAAAATAATTTTTAAAGAAACATTTATTCAGCAAGGACACGTTAAATTGATCAGGTGTTAGTAAGGGCATTTATAATGTTACAAAAGGTTTGCATTTCAAAGAGATGCTGTTCTTTTTAACTTTCCATTCATTAAAAACAATGAATGGAAAAAATATATTATGGTTTCCACAAAAATATTAAACAGAACAACTGTTTACAACATTGTTGAAACATAATAACATTGTCAACATAATAATAATAATAATAATAATAATAATGTTTCTTGAGCACCAGATCAGCATATTAGAATATTAGTAGTGCTGTCAAAACGATTAAATCGAATCCAAAATAAAAGTTTTTGTTTACATAATATATGTATTTGTACTGTGTATATGTATTATGTATATATAAACACACAAATGCATGTATATATTTCAGAAAAATTTTATTTTTGTATATTAAATATATTTATTTATAATATAAATGATATAAATATAAATATAGACATGTAAATATTTTCAAAATATACATAATATTTAAACATAATAAATAAAAATGTACACAAAATACATATATTATGCAAACAAAAACTTTTATTTTGGATGCGATTAATCGTGATTAATCGTTTGACAGCACTAAATATTAGTTATTTTAAAATGTAATAATATTTCAAAATATTACAGAAAGTTTTTCTGTATTTTTGCATCATCAACCTTTTAATATATGAAAAATGCCACAGTGATCTTTCTCTGAACACTTTTAAATGAAGGCGCATATGAATCATTAAATCAGAGTTTTGAATCACTGAATGAAGCAGCTTATATTTTATATTGCTATTATAACATCTTGGTTTTAATATTCTTTTAAGTCACGAGCCAAGAAATTATAGTCTTCTGAGATGGTCTTTGGGAAATGTAATGGCCAAATAAAAAGAGCATTAAAATAAAGCTTAATTCTATATTGCCAGCAAAATAATCTTGAACATATGATGAATATCCAATATTTGCCCAGCTTTATTGGACAGTCAAAAAAATGAATTCAATCAAATCTCTCCAATCCTACCAAGAGTCCTGAGAAGAACAAACTGCATTCCCAGAGCAAACGGCCTGTCCTCTTCCTCCACTGACCTGCTCAGACAATAAAAAAGGAATGAGTAAAACAAAGAGATACAGAGAGAAGATAGCTGAGTACATGGAGAGAGGCAGACCTGAGCGTAACGATGATGACGGACGGCTGAGCGCAGGCGGTTATGAGAGTGACGATGAAGAGAAAGATGAGGAAGGTGATGAGTGTTCCACATGTGCGCTCACACTTTCCTGCCAGTGCGTAACCATTCTCGTTTAGGTACGTCTTCACAATCACCACCTGCAGATCATGGTTTCCTCCTGACGGCGTGATCACCTGTCTGCTCTGAACGCATGCGCAGTCCGAATAGTTTCTGATCTGAGAGGGAGAAAACACGTTACCGTACACATGAAAAATGTCAACAATACTGACAGAGGCAATTTTTTTCTGGTGGTTATATTTTTAGGCTACCATGAAAAATGTTGGTATCTTAAGCCAGTGGCTCTCAAAGTAGGGTGTGGGGTCCACGACTCATAGCCAGGGGGTCCAGAAATTGTTTTAGGACACTACATGATTATCGTAAATGTGGAAAATGTGTGACTGAAATACAAAATTCAGTCATAAAAACGTAATAGTTGTATGAATTCAATTGATTAGACATTTGCTTTTTGATTATTGAAATTGAATTAAACCTTTATTGAATCAATTAAATGGAAAGTATTAAATATGGGAACAATAAAATTTAATTTGGAAAAAAAAAAGACATTTTTGTCAAACGCTTAATAAATTGTTTGTTGTTAAATATATAAGTTGTATGATTTCAGTAAGCCATGCTTTTTGATTAATACAGTTTAATTTAACCATTAAAACAAAGTCCAGAAAGAAAAAAAAAACAGAATGCAAAATCTAAGAGTACAAATTGTAGCATGCATATGCTTAATCACTGTAAACAGCTGGTAACACTTTATTTTGATGGTCCCTTTTTAACATTCTGTTAACACTAAGTAATGTTGCAACTACATGTCAACAAACTCTCATAAGAGTATTAGTAGACTGTCTGTTTCATATCTGCTAACTCGTTTTTGTGATGGTCTCCCAACAGATATTCTACTGACTGTAAGTAACTTTTCAAGTACATGTCAACTTACTCTAACCCTATCCCTACCAGTCTACTAACACTCGACTAACACTCTAATAAGAGTTAGTAGATATGTAGTTGCAATGTTACTTATAGTCAACAGAACGTGTTAAAGGACCATCAAAATAAAGTGAAACCAAACAACTTTTATTTTAAAGTGCCCCTATTATGGATTTTTGAAAATTACCTTTCATGCAGTGTGTAACACAGCTCTAAATGAATGAAAACATCCTACAAAGTTTTAAATCTAAAAGTGCACTGTGTATAAAGTTATTGTCTCTCAAAAGAAAGAGTCGACTCTGAATCATTGAAATGAGTCGTTTTTAAAACAAATCTTAAGCACCTGAACATGAAACATTAGCATATTGCCCGCCCACTTGTTGCCACTAGGTGGCGCTTTTGTTAAAAATAGCTGTTTCCCTGGTAACGGCTGTACACAAAGCAGCACTGCTCTCTGCTTTAAATGAAATCGACCAATCGGACCAATCACCGCGGATTAGCGTCACGCAAAGGAGGGGTTTGGAAAATTGAATCATTGAGCGAATCGTTTGGGAGTCGTTGAGCAAATAAGGTAAAAATAAATGCATATTATAAGAAAATGAGAGTGTATTTTGACCTTGCATGCATGTCAACCTGTTGCTGGGGACCTACCAAAACCAAAATATGAACCTTTCATGACCCATAATAGAGGCACTTTAAAGTAAGAAAACATGCAATCAGTTGGGCATTACAGCAAAATAAACCACAACATGGTTTTGTCAAGCCCTGGATTCACTGTTGATCTACATTTCAACTGACCACAGACCTTGTTTTAAAAACTCTTGATTAAAAATGACTCACTCCTGAGGTTTGGTTGGCGATGTTGCTGCAGCCAGCCAGACATGGGTTAAAGTAGGTGATGCCATCAGAGCCACAGACAGGTGCATACTCATGAATCCTGCAGCCACAGTTGACATTACAGCTTCCCGTCAGGTTTCGGTGAGACAGAGTCAACGTCGGCCTGCAAAAAACGGATCAAACATCATTCGGTGCAGCTCATGTTTCCAGGTGATATTTATATACGCATCTACAGGGATTTAATCCATTACCCGGTGGTGTAAGGGATATTGATTCCACCGAGGTTGATGCTCTCGCAGCCGACAATGAAGAGAGTGGAAAAGCAGAGTAAAGACACGCCGCTGCAGATCATGGCCAGCTTTGCTGCTTCTCTTTCACCAAGCTTCAGCTTCTTAATGATGTACCCACCTAAAACTATACCGACACCTGCACTGGGTACGATGATCAGACCTGCATCCACAAATTTACAATAAATAAACACCCACAGCAAGTACTATGATCAGATCAACACATGTTTGTGCCAGTGTGAGTCTGTGTTGTACCTGTGTATATACTGGCATTAGATGCTGGAACACCAAATTGAGATTCAATAAATTTGGGAATGAAAGTGATGAAGGCTGTGACGATGGCACATTCCGCCGTATATGACAAACTCACAAATAAAAACGTCACATTACTCAATATCCGCACTGCTGCTTTTGGCAAATCTGGAGAGAGACAGAAACAGACAGAGAGAGAAACAAGACAGATTTATCATTTGGTTTTAAATGTCTGGTGTCTTGGATAAGGAAAAATGACGTATACAAATATGGCTTATGCTTATGTGTATGATTATAATATGCTTATGTGCATAACTTGTTGTTTTTGAAATAACTGAAGTAGTCAGAGCTTATACATTTACATTTACATTTATGCATTTAGCAGACGCTTTTATCCAAAGCGACTTACATTGCATTCAAGTTACAGTGTTTACATTTTTATCAGCTCTTGCTTTCCCTGGGAATCGAACCCATGATCTTGGCGTTGCTAGTGCCATGCTCTACTATTTGAGCTACAGGAAAGCCCTATACATATTATACATATTCTATAGCTATAGCTTATACATATTCTATATTTACCTTTACATATAATCTAAATGTAATCAGATATAATTGTTAATTGTCCAGAGTCTGGAGGTTTTGGCTCTATGAAATGGCTTTTGCAGGGAACTATGTGCTATGAGATGACTTTTGCAGAATGCGGAAAATATATATGCTCTTTTTAGCTTGTATCTGCAGGCAAGGTCAAGTTGACATTTCTGTCTGTCCTTGAACGGCCAGTGTATAACAGGAAAAAAGGGAAGTTAATTTTGATCTCTAGAGAGAGGATGTGAAAGCACCGATCTATTCGGGTTGAGCAGCAATTGGACTTTGAGACTTGATAGATTTATGTTCTTTGATATGTGGCAAACTGTAGCTTTATGTTAATTGTTGAGCTCTTCTTATATTTAGATCTTGTAAAGGGTATAAAAGATGTGCTGCACCCCTTCTATACAGAACGCTCTCCTTCTCTCCTCTTTGAAACTTCAGGTTTTACTCTTCAATACTTTGGGTCCACCTTTAAAACTTTTATGACGGGTTTTATTCATTACAGATTAATTTACCTTTTAAGGAAGATTTTATCTCTCGTTAGAATATGTGTAGTCTTTTCAAAAGGAAATTACTCCTTAATAATCCTAAACTGCTAACTCAAGATTAATTATTATCTTTTTGAATGGTTTTAGATATGTATGGTTTGAAATATGATTGACTTGTACTAAAATGTACTAACAGGTGCATATTCTGTTTTGCATATGATTATGACAGTTATTATTTTTGAAACTTTAAAATAAATTTACATATTCCTTCAACCTAACCGTCTGACTTGGATTGGATTTTGCATCAATGTGTCATCCAAAATGTGTACATACTAAAAATCAGTGTTATTGTTAACAAAATCTACTAAAAACTATGTTCGTTAACTGAAATAAAATAAGTAATCTGGAGTACTGAAATTAATAACACTGAAATAAAAATAAAAGTTAATTATATATATATATATATATATATATATATATATATATATATATATATATATATATATATATATATATATATATATATATATATATATATATATATATTAGTCATGGCCAAAAATATCGGCAAAAAAAAAAAACCACACAAAAATCTAACCTTTCATTGGATAAGAAGAATTTAAAATGGGGGGAAATATCATTATGAAATAAATGTTTTTCTCAAATACACGTTTGGACACAATTATTGGCACCCCTAGAAATTCTTATGAGTAAAATATCTCTGAAGTACATTTCCATTAATATTCACAATTTTGAGCACTCCAGGGTGATTATGAACATGAAATTATTCAGCCATGGCTTCCTGTTTCACAGAAATATAAATAGGAGGAAAAACAAAGCCCAATTTCCCTTAATCATCCATCACAATGAGAAAAACCAAAGAATATATTTCTGATGTGCAGCAAAAGATAGTTGAGCTTCACAAATTAGTGAAGTGGCTTTAAGAAAAAAGCTAGAGCAGTGAAAATTCCCATTTCCACCATCAGGGCAATAATAAGAATTTCCAATCAACATAACGTGTTACAAAACTGCCTGGAAGAGGACGTGTGTCTATATCGCCCTAATGCACGGTGAGAAGGAGAGTTTGAGTGGCTAAAGACTCTCCAAGGACCACAGCTAGAGAATTGCAGAAAATAGTTGAGTCTCGGGGTCAGAAAACCTTAAAAAAAATAAAATAAAATAAATAAATTGTCAAACAGCACCTACATCACCACATGTTGTTTGGGAGGGTTTTAAGAAAAAAATCTCTTCGCTCATCCAAAAACAAACTCCAGCATATTCAGTTATCAGACACGACTGGAACTTCAAATGGGACTGGCTTCTATGGTCAGATGAAACTGAAAAATGAGCTTTTTAGCAGCAAACACTCAAGATGGGTTTGGTGAACACAGGGATAAAAAGTACTCCATGTGTACAATGAAATATACTGCTTTATTTTTAATGTTGTGGGCCTATATTTCTGCTGGAGGTCCTGGACATCTTGTTTAGAAATACCAACAGATAAAAAAATCAAAAAGTGACTGACTCTGTCCAAAAAGTGACCAAACAATAATCCAAACACAAACCTCAAAAACAACACAAAAATGGATCACTGAGCACAAAACCAAGCTTCTGCTGGTCATTCCAGTCCTCTGACCTGAACCCTATAGAAAATGAGTGGTGAACTGAAGAGAAGAAGCACCAACATGGAGTTGGGAATCTAAAGGGTCTGGAGTGATTCTGGATGAAGGAATGTCAGGTGTTCTCTAACCTCATCAGGCTTTATAGGAGAACATTTAGAGCTGTTAAACCGGCAAATGGAGGTTTCAAAAAGTATTGAATAAAAGGGTGCCGATAATTGTGGCCAATGTGTATTTGAGAAAAACATTTATTTCATAATGATATTTCCCCCCATTTTAAATTCTTATTTTCCAATGAAAGGTTAGATATTTACCAAGGGTGCCGATATTTTTGGCCGATATTACTTTTTTTTTTTATATACAGTACGTATGTATTTTAAGTCTTTATTTGACCCTCTAACTCTAACACTCTCTATTCTAATTCTATTTTATTTATGTCTTCTTTGAATCTATTAGTCTTCTTTGTATCTATCTAACCCTCTAACACTAGCTTTCTTTTTTTCCCCTATTCTACTTGTTTTCTTTCATAAAAAAAAAAAAATACTACTACCATATATATATATATATATATATATATACACACACACACACACACGTTGGTTTTACTATACTTGTGAGGTTGTTTTCATACTGACCTAACAATATTTTCTATTGCCCTACACCAACCCTACCCCTAAACCTACCCCTTACAGAAACCTTTTTGCATTTTGAGATAAACTTCATTCAGAATTTTTAATAATTTATTTCCCTTGTGAGGACCGGCCAAATGTCCTCAAGTCAAAAATGTCAAGTTTTACTATCCTTGTGGGGACATCTGGTCCTCACAAGTATAGCAAAACACGCCCACACACACACACACACACACACACACACACACACTTAGTCATTTAGTAGACGCTTTTATCCAAAGCGACTTACAAATGAGGACAATAGAAGCAATCAAAACCAACAAAGGAGCAACAATATGCAAGCGCTATGACAAGTCTCAGTTAGCCTAATGCAGTATTTTACAAGTAGAATATATATATATATATATATATATATATATATATATATATATATATATATATATATATATATATATATATATATATATATATATATATATACATACACATATACATATACATATATACACACACACACACACACAAAACTGCTATTAACAAAGAAATTAATAATACAAATTCAAGATTAAAAAAAAACACACCAGACAGTTCAGGGCCACCAAGTTAAAGGAAAATTATACTATTTAAAATATTATTTAAAGGGGTCATCGGATGCCCATTTTCCACAAGTTGATATGATTCTTTAGGGTCTTAATGAAAAGTCTATAACATACTTTGGTTAAAATTTCTCAATGGTAGTGTAAAACAACACCCGTTTACCCTGTCAAAATCAGCTGTGTTTTCAGCAAGGCGTTTTAGTCCATGTTCCTTTAAATGATCTCTGCTCACCCCGCCCCTCTCTTCCATGGGGTGACGAGCCATTCTCATGGGCCCTGTCCCAAATGGCACACTTCATGTGCACTTTCGGTCTTGAGGACTTACAATGGCCGCTGCGTGCGCGTGTCTGTTAAGTCCACGAGACCGTAGGGTGTCCCATTTGTCATTTTAGCTTTCAGAAGGGTGCTCACGAGCGCCCTCTTTGCGGCCGCTATGCACCCTCAATCCGCACTTCTGCTGAGCCCACAAACCTGCGAGCTACGCAGCTAACTTCTTACCCAGAAGGCAAAGCAGCATTACGTCACGAAAGTGCAGACTCAGAATAAGACCATTAGGGTTTAAGATGCCATTTGGTACAGGGTCATGATACTGTTTACTTTAACCGCAGAACTTGCTAACTAGAATGTTATTAGGAAAGGCGATTTGCAAAGATTCATAAAAGAACCTTATATGCATTTCTTCTGCAGGTGAGGCTGGATCACAAATGATTTGCGCGAACATAAATGCATTTAGACAGATCAGAGGATGCATTCCCTTCAAACACAAAGGTAATCCACTGCATCTTCAGCGACTCAGATGTCAGGAGTAAATGATGACTGCTATGTTCATTTTTACATCCAACAACAGAACACCTCAATCGCTTAGGAGCTATTCTTGTCTACAAACGCTCCAGCGTCAAAACAATGGCAGACTGATGACAGCTCACTCAGGGCGGGTCTAAGGTAAAACACTAGTGTCAATCAACAATCGTGGGAGGTACCTGGGTCTTTGTGACATCACACAGACAGGGATCTGAGAATGGCTTGATATGAGAAAGGGGAAATGATTTTACGAGATTAAAAAAAAAAAACTACTGGGTGGATCTTTATCATTATAGGGAGGTTGTGTGTACACACTGCCAACACACATTTCAGTTCAAACAACTTGTAAAAGTGCATGTAGCATCCGATAACCCCTTAAATATATAATGGGTTGATCAGATGATCTGATCAGAATCAGATTTTAGATTTGACATTAGGCTTCACCTTTGATATTTTTGCCAAAACCCATGGAGGACGAGACAGCCTGGCTCTTTTCCTTCATCATTTCGTCATCGCTGGAGACATCACCTGCTGCCTTTTTTACACGTCTTTTATTTTTCTTGTGCCGTGGAGGAAGTTTTTTAGGGAAGGAAAACATGGGGAAGATCACCAACAACATTGCCACAGCACACAGGAGAAACCCACTCCACCTGAGAAAGACACAGACACAGAGAGGGTTACAGTGCTGTTAGGTTTACTGTATGTTAATTAATAAACCGCAAATGAGAGGCAAAATTTCCCTCACCAGTTTCCCACAAATCGTGGGTCATTCTGATCAATATTGACAATGGTACCGGGGTCGACATAGAAACCGATCAGAATCCCACCCAGCAGATACCCAGCGGCTGGTCCAAGAGCTCCCATTACATACATGATAGCTGAACATGCACAAAACAAGAACAACGGAATTTCTTTAGCTGTCATATGCTACTGTAGGTGGTTACAGATTTTTCATGGCAGAAATCAGGTCACAGAATATTTTTAGAAAGTAGAAAAAAACTTGTTAACCATCAGGCTAAAAGGCACTGTTGTGGACAAAACCTAATCTCAATTGTGGCTTTCTCTCAAACATATTAATGTCATACTCAGAGATGCACATATACACTCTTATTATTGACTAGTACAAACAGCTAATAATTGCAGTTTTGAGATTATTAGCATGGACTGTTACCATGCCCACTAAGCTAATTAATAGAATATCAGTTACAAATGTTGATTTTCTTTTTAAAAATGTTAAATGTTTTGGGTATGAAACCTGAAGAAAATCTTCTAAAATATCGTTCCATGCATGTACAGAACTACTAAGACTAAAACACTGATCAGTCCACATTAAATCAAATCAGATTATTTAGCGTTGTTACTGCACAGACTCTGTCTTAGTTTTGTTATTGTTAACATAAAATGTCTCCAGGTTACTATTGTAACCTCGGTTCCGTGAGAGAATCTAATATTTGTATTTTATTTTACATCAGCTTTATTCCAATTGACAAAAACAGGTTTTGATCGTTTTAGTTCCCTCTCGAGAGCGGTCTCTCGACATGGCGTAAACACCTTGGGGACTCCCTTCCTTCCTAACCTACCTGAAATCTTATTGCACAACGCCAGTGAAGTAGCAACTCTCACTGGCCAATGCCGGCCAAGACGGCTAATAGGGGCAGGGCTCTCGCCACTATATAATGCCCTGTCTCGAGAGGATTGAATGTAGGTTCCCGCTTATGGATCCAATCAGGTTACACAGAATCCTCTCTGACGGCAGATCTCTTAATAAGAGAGCGATGCAGCGCCGTCACCTTACTAAGGCTAAAGCCTTATAGTCAACAATGCATACATACAAGCATGTAATGTAACAGTTTAACTAAGCATATGAACGGTAAGTTCGGGCACAATACTATAACAATATATACACTTAGAAAACGGTCACATCCAGGGCGCCACATCGATGGCTGCACCCCTGATCCCTCTATACGACCTAGTCGAAACAACCAGCACAGTCGAACGCTAATGGTTGCAGGTAGAACCAAGGGTCATACTCACCGACAGGACCTGTGAGGCTAATGACCACACGTCCAAATTGTCAAATCTGGTGAAGGTATTCTGCGAAGACCATCCAGCCGCCATACAAATATCTTTGATCGAACTGTCCTTAGTCCACGCCCACGAGGAGGTACCTGTCCTCGTCGAATGGGCTTCGACACTAATAGGACACTTCGCTCCCTGGCTCAAATATGCCAAGGCAATAGGTTCGACCACCCAATGTGATAGCCGTTGCTTGGAGACTGGCTTCCCTTTAGTGCTGCCTCCGAAGCATACAAATAGCTGCTCGGATTGCCGAAACTCGCAAATCCCACACTGGGCACAACATCTGATTAGGTGCGGCATCCGATGAAGTTGCTGACTCTGAAGTGAAAGCAGAAAGCACCACCACTTGTGCTCTGAACGGTGTCGAGAGCGATTTCGGCACATAGCCTAATCTCGGCTTGAGTGTGACGTTACAATCACCTAGTTCAAACTGCATGCAGTCCGCATTCACAGAGAGCGCTTGTAAATCCCCAGCTTGACCAAGCTTGACCAAAGCGAGGGCGAGCAGCAGTGCGGTTTTAAGAAAGAGCTCCCTCAAGCCGACAGTCTGATTTGGAAGGGCGGAAGGGCTAGCGCCCCCAGCACCAAAGCCAAATCCCAGGATGGCACTGTGGGGGTGGGGGGGGGGGGTTGCAGAGGGTTTTAGTCTTCTCGCACCTCTCAAAAATCTGATAACTAGATCATGTTTTCCCATTGAGCGCCCGTCGATGGCGGTGTGAAAGGCTGATATTGCTGCAACATAAACCTTAAGCGTTGAAGGCATACTGCTCCAGTCCACCCGTTCTTGCAAAAAATCCAGAATGTCAGACATGGGGCAGTTTTCCGGGTCTCGATCATTCGATTCACACCATCTCTCAAAGACTGCCCATTTACAGGCGTACAGGCGACTTGTAGAGGGGGCTTGTGCCTCCGTAATCGTGTCCACCATGCGGCGAGGCAACGAGCCCTGGTTTACTGGTTCCCGCACACCATCCACACATGAAGTTTCCACCATTCGGGGTTGGGGTGCCATACCGAGCCGTCCGCCTGAGACAGTAAATCCTGTCTCAGTGGGAACGGCCACGAGGGAGCCATTAGTATCTCCAGCAGATCGGGAAACCAAGGTCTGTTCGCCAGGATGGAGCGATTAATAACACTGACGCCTTCTCCTCTCTGATTCTGTGTAGCACTTGTGACAAAATCTTCAGTGGGGGGAATGCATATAGACGGGCATTCGGCTACGGAACCGTGAGTGCATCCCCGCCTAGGGGAGAGCGTGACAGGGAGAAGAACAGAGGGCAAATGCGTGTTCTCTTCCGTTGCAAACAGATCCACCTCCGCTTTTCCGAACCGTTCCCAGATCAGCCTCACTGTCCTGTGGATCAACCTCCATTCTCCGTGAGGAACCCCGTCCCTCGATAGCATATCCGCGCCACTGTTCAGGCATCCCCGAACGTGCACCACTCGAATGGAGAGCAGATGGTAATCGGCCCAAAGCAAAAGGCGTGCTGCCTCTTTGCAAAGGGCTCCCGAGTGTACCCCGCCCTGGTGGTTTATGTACGATACCACCATCAACACGTGATGCCCCCGGACTTGCATGATGAAGCTCTGAAGAGCCAAGAAAACCGCCTTCAGCTCGAGGCAATTTATATACCATGTTCTCTCCTACTCTGTCCAGTAGCCCGAGGTCGGTACGCCATCGCAATGAGCACCCCAGACCCTTCTGGGCACCGCGTTGTTACAGGATGGGGTTCCGCCATGGTTTCAATGCGTTCAAGCATCTGCGAGTGACCACAACGCGGACATGGCCCGTTTTCCATGCCATTCTCTGCACCTGTGTTTTCAGCCATATCTGGAGGGGGCGCATACACAAGAGACCGAGGTGACACACTGTCGCGGCCATCCGTCCTAAGAGCCTCTGATATTCCTTCAGTGCCACGGGACGGCCCAGTCTGAATACATTCAGAGCGGACATTAAATCTCACATGCGCTCCTGACTCAGACAAGCTCTTATCGAGATCGAGTCCAACTGCACCCCAAGATACATGATTGACTGGCTGGGACGTAACACGCTTTTTTGTTTGTTTACACAGAGACCTAGGCTCTGTAGGTGAAGTAGTAGAGCGTGTTTGTGGCTGTTGAGCACATCCTCTGAATGGGCCAACACCAGCCAATTGTCCAGATAATTTAGTATGCGTACTCTGCTCTGCAGAGGGGAAAGCGCTGCGTCCACGCATTTTGTAAAAGTACATGGTGCCAGTGCTAGCCCGAACGGCATCATCGTGAATTAATACGCTGTGCCTTCGAACGCAAATCTCAGAAAGCACCTGTGACGAGGGGCAATCTGGATATGAAAATACGCATACTTCAGGTCCACTGAGATCTGCGTGAGTATCTGCTTCAGCATTGTCATCTTGAAAGTGCGTTTGTATAATGCACGGTTCATGGGTCTCAGGTCTAAGATTGGACGGAGACCACAATCTTTCTTTGGAATGACAAAGTACCGGCTGTAATTTCTACTCTCTCTCTCACTCGGCGGGACCGTTTCTATTGCACATTTCGAGAGAAGATTGATGATTTCTTGCCTCAGCACCAGCTTGTCGCGTGCCGAAACCATCGACATGACCACGCCATTGAACCGGGGTGGTCTGCACCGAAACTAAAGCGTGTATCTGTTCTCTATTACATTCCATAACCAATCCGAAATTCCCTGAATGGACCACCATGCGCTTGCAAAGAGACACAGAGGGCGGAGCGTCTCACCATCTGTATTCTGAGCAACGTTGTCGCAAACCAGGGTTGTGTTCAGAAGGCTCGCGGGGCAAGTGGAAGTGCTTTATGTTAGCAGGGGTCCCGCCTCGCCGATTAACGGGGAGCGTGAGCCTACTGCTGAACGTGTGAGCGACACGGATGTGCGTATGTGCAAGGTGTTAGGAGCGAGCCGCAGCTGCGGGGGTTCGACACTATGACAGAGGCATGCACATCGCCAGATACACGGAGAGGCTGACAGCTCGGCTCTATTAACCATTTCATGGCAGACCGTGGAACTGCTATTGCTGGAGGAGGAGAAAAAAGCTCTTCTTGTGAGGGTGTCACAGACTTTATTGCATTCTGAACATACACAACACAGACAATCTTGTAGTCGCCTACAACCGCCAAGGGGACCTCGTGAGAACATCTCGGGCGCTTCGCAGCGGGCCTGCAGCTCGGCGCTCTCCTCCTCTGTATACCCCATCAGGAACGAGGCTTCTGCTCTGACGGAGGAGTTCCCCTGTCGGGGCAGCTACCCTTCTTGAAGCTGTAAAGGCCCTTCGGCATCCTCTGCCACGGAGTTTTGGTGCGAACAGCAGGCTCTGGGTTCGGCACCGACGAAGCGGAAGCAGAGGGGGGCCGCTTCGACGGCCGGTTGGAAGCAGAAGAGGATCTACTACGTGCTGAAGGCTGCCCCGCAGCCCGGCATGGCAGGAAGTGTCTCATCGCCCTGGAGCATTTCTGTGCCTCTGAGAAGCACTCCGCGATGGCCTCCACTGCATCTCCAAAGAGGCCGGATGGAGAGATAGTAGCGTTGAGCAGCGCCCTCCTGTCCACGTCCTTAAAGGAACACTCCACTTTTTTTGGAAATAGGCTCATTCTCCAACTCCCCCAGAGTTAATAAGTTGAGTTTTACCGTTTTTGAATCCATTCAGCCGATCTCCGGATCTGGCGAGAGCACTTTTAGCATAGCTTAGCATAGATCATTGAATCCAATTAGACCAGTAGCATCGCGTTTAAAAACGATCAAAGAGTTTCGATATTTGTCCTATTTAAAACTTAACTCTTCTGTAGTTATATCGTGCACTAAGATCGGCGGAAAATGAAAAGTTGCGATTTTCTAGGCTGATATGATTAGGAACTACTCTCATTCCAACGTAATAATCAAGGAACTTTGCTGCCGTAACATGGCCGCAGCAGGCGTAGTGATATTACGCAGCGCCTGAAAGTAGTCCCGGTAGCTAGGACAAATATCGAAACTCTTTGATCGTTTTTAAACGCGATGCTACTTTGATCGTAGGAACCACGAATCTAGCTTGCTCTGAGCTGGTTTGTCAGTTACTAGATCAAGTTACTAGACTCCCACTCTAGACCGAGATCGCTCACGGCCTTAGTGAGAATCCTGACGAGCTCGTCCTTCAGAGTGCTCCTCGGGAGTGTGG
This sequence comes from Acrossocheilus fasciatus, assembly GCA_036784905.1. Classification (NCBI taxonomy): domain Eukaryota; kingdom Metazoa; phylum Chordata; class Actinopteri; order Cypriniformes; family Cyprinidae; genus Acrossocheilus; species Acrossocheilus fasciatus. The sequence continues at coordinate 27,563,892 of CM071939.1, forward strand.
GCCCAGTCCTTCTCGGATGCCGTTAGGGACATCGCCTCGTCCAGATCGTCGTCGTCCTCCACCTCACCGAACGAGACAATCTCCGAAGCGCCAGGGGCGGGTCAAAGACTCTCCTCCGCAAAGCACACCGGAGAGCATGGGGGGCAGGGGGTGAATCGTGCCATTCTGCGTGGTTGCCCACATGCAGCTGTCGTCCCACCAGCGGCTCATTGGCGGCGGTGGGACGTTGCCAAGAGAAATCACCGAAGGCGAAATTCCTTCGGGCCCTAAGCACCCGCACGGAGAACTCCTCACAGTGTGGGCAGCTTGACCCGTTGAGTGCTGCCTCCGCATGAGTGAGACCCAGGCACAGGATGCAGAACTCGTGTGTGTCCGGGAGCTCGATGGGTCCCGAACACAGTGTGCAAACGTTGGACATGCTAGAATGCCAAGAAGGAAATCCTTTTTCTTGCATCTTCTCGACAGCTGTCTTTAGTAGGATGGGTGAAAGAGGAAGATTCTGAGCTTATGCCGCCAAAACAGTGCATTATATAGTGGCGGGAGCCCCGCCCCTATTAGCCGTCTTGGCTGGCATTGGCCAGTGAGAGTTGCAACGTCACTGGTGTTGTGCAATAAGATTTCAGGTAGGTTAGGAAGGGAGGGATTCCCCAAGGCATTTACGCCATGTCGAGAGACCGCTCTCGAGAGGGAACTAAAACGATCAAAACTTGTTTTTGTCAATTGGAATAAAGCTGATGTAAAATAAAATACAAATATTAGATGAAAACCTAAACTCCCCCCATCCCACAAAATTAGAAATTTACATTTATTCATTTTACAGGCGCTTTATCCAAAGAGACAAATGAGGAGTAAAACAAGCAATTCATCATAACATAAGTGCTTGTAAAACAAAGCCTAAATTAAATCTGTTCATAAGTGATAAAGTCTCTTCAGAAAATTACCTGCTAAATTCATATGGATTACATTCATGATCTATTTATGAACTTTTTGAAGCAATAAAGTAATGGTTGCATAGATCTCATGTAAGAAAAATGTGGCCCCAACCGACACACTCTACCTGATTGACCCAGCCATTCAACAACACACAGACAAAGCCTCACTTTGACTCACCCAGGTAAAGGGATGCGTTCTCCTTCTTCACATTGTCATCCAGATAAGTTGGTCCAAGGGTGTATATGGGAGTCGATCCCATTCCCACGAGGATCTGAGCGCAGATGAACAGCGCCACGTACAGTGCATGCTCACTCTCCTCCCGGTCCCGCTGGCACCTGGACAGTGCTGGCCTCTCCTGCCCGCTGCCATTCCCGCCAGCACAGAGACCCTTTTCTCCTACTGTGCTGTTCAGCTCCTCCAGCTGATATGGTGGAGAGATGAAGTGAGGTAGGGAGAAGAGGGCGGCACCCACAGCAATGAACACGCCCCCTACAGCCAACCACCGAGGCCTCTGGCCCCGCCCACCAAAGTAGCTGATGAACACCACAATGAGGAGACTACCAATGTCAAAACAGCTGACCAAAAGACCCGATTCTGAGCTTCGCAGACTGTACCGCTTTTCTGAAAAAAAAACAGGATTTGTTTAGTATAAAACTCATAAATATACTCCAATGTTGAAACAGAATATGTTTTGAGTTGAGATATTATTTATAGAGGAGGGGATGAGACTGAAAAGAGATTAAGATGAGATGAGGTTGAGAAATTATAGATTGGAATGTGATGAAACAAGAGAGATGCTGAGAGGAGAGCAAATTTAAATTAGAAATTTGAGATTGGGGTGAGATTAAAGTAGACTAAATGAGACAAGATTGAAATGCTATTAAGAGGAAGAGAGATTAGGATCAGATCAGATGAAACAACATGAGAAATAAAGAGATGAGACTGAAAGGTTATTAAGAAGAGATGAGACTGAGATGAGATTTTAAAAACTGGAGTTTGTGATGAGATAAAGACTGTAAAGAGGTTGGGATGACATAACATTAGGGCTGTAGTTATCGAATATTTTAGTAATCAAGTATTCTACCGAAAATTCTATCGATTAATCGGATAAGAACTTTTTCTTTATTAAAGAGCAATATTAAATATACAAGAGAAAATAAGACAGGTCTCTTAAAATGAACAAGTAATTAGTTTCCTTTTTAGAAAAATTAACATTTTTATTGCTGAAATTGCATATATTAATAACTGTGAAAACTAAACCCATTTAGTGCATTTAATTGCCATATTACACTCAAAATGCAAATACAAATATATAAAAATCTGCCAGTTGTCAAGTATATTACCTATGGTGGTGATGACACTGCTGAGATAGCCGGACACCATCAGAGACTGGATGAAGGTGAGGTAACACATGCAGAACAGAAAGCAGCGCGAGTCCGACAGAATCCCGTCCACATAGCGCCTCACGGGCAGCCGCGGCAGCCGGAGCGTCAAAAGCGCAGCAGCGCCGCGTCCCTCCGTCTCACGACGCTCTGTCCTGACGGGGGAGCTGTGCGGGGCAGAGAGCAGAGTCTGATCCGCGTCCTGCTCCGGAGCCTGACCGCCGCTGAGCACGGGAAGGCTCTTAGATTTCAAACCCTGAGTAGACTCCTCACACAAGTACGGGAACGGTTTCACGGGTGCGAGGCCCCCTCCCCCCGCCTCCCCACCGGCACCGGATGCCATCCTCAGCGCGTCTAGCACACAGACGCACACTGACACACGAGCATAACAGACTCCCAGATAAACCGACTGCGGCTTATCACTGACCACAGATAACGGTCCACACCGGCTATCCGACCCGTTTATAAGCGCTGTAGAGACGCAGACATTCTGCGCTGGCTCATTTCAACAAAACAAAACCCCTAAACACATACGCTTTATTACAACTATATATATATAAACACCCTCTTTGTTTCTTTACAGCACCATTTTCATTTCAATTCGACACATATTCACCAAACAAACACACTGGATCGACGGTCGACCTGCAGCCGGGGGCTCACGCGCTTCTGCGCGGATACTGCAGCGCGCGCGCTCGGCCGCATCACACACGCGCATTATGTCCCGTTATCTGCGTTAGATTAATAACCACGATTAATTCCATCGGCGCCGTTAAACGGTATTCTTTCGCCTCCCTCTGCACGCGGTTCCGACACAGCATCAGATCTTCGCCGTATGATCAAAATATCCTTGTCCTTGGACGGAGGGATAGCACGGACTGTCCGTTATTCACGGGATCGCTGTCAGCGGTATCGCCTCCAAGCGCATTTGGTCTGTACCGCAGCGAGTGCAAGTAAATAAACGTTAACTTCCGGTTCACGATTCCTCTGTCAAAAAATGGGGCTGCACCACCCCCAGTCTGTATTTGAACTCCTTCATGCAGTAAGTGCAAATACTATTTCCCTCTAAATCCAAGGAACATTTTAAACCTTTTTCAAAGATGAATTTAATTAAAATGAATTTAAAATGAAAGCTTTTAATACACAATCATAACAAACGCTTTTAGCTTGATAGGCTGAAACAATGCCCTCTACTGACAAATAAAGAAATCCGTCAAACCATGATCATTTAGTCATATACATAAAAAAATAAAAAGATATTTGCATATTTTTGATTAACAGCGATTTAGCAGAACATAATTAATAAATGAAATGCTTCAAACAACAAAATTTGCAGGGATGTACAACAATTAAAATGACTAAATATGACAAATTAAAGACACTTGATATTTTTTATCTCATTAAATAATTACAGCTATAGAAATAATATGATTCCAGTTAGCCTCATGAAAGCTGCTTTATTTTACGTGTTATTGTACACAGTCTCTCATGGAATAAATCATTTTTTGCTATTGTTTTCATGTGATGCTACATTCATCAGATGGCAATATATGTCCAAACAATAAAATGTCACCAGATTACAAGGGTCGTTACCTTTTACATGTTTTCCCATTTTATGAATTGTTTAGTGTTGCATGATTTATACTGTTTAAATGTGGTCATTTGTAAGGCACTTACAAAAACGTGTCTGCTTAATAAGTGTAAATGTTAATAGCCTCTTATCAGAGCAGGTTTTCACAGAAGGTCAACATTTGAAAAAAAGTGACTAGTCCCAGTGTCCCCTTAAGTATATCTCACTTCACTGAGAACCTTTTATTAGTGAGTGTGCTGGGTAAAAAAAACAATTCACAAATTGCTCTTCCACTTCTTGTCATTTGAGCCTTCAGCTGCAAGGAAACAAAAATGATCATTAACGCAAGCAGGCAATAGAGCACAGGTGCACACACAGACATGCGCGCACGCACACGCACACACACACACACACACACACACACACACACACATACCCAGGCAGATCTTTCCTTCCTTTTGTAGTTTCGTTAAATGGTGCAGCAAGTTAAACTCTGCTGCTCTGTGCAGGTGTTCAGGGGTCTCCTGGCATGCAGACAATATAAATAAAAGCACATGAAAATCATGTAATGTACACAGTTTAGAAAATAATAACTTAATATTTCTATAAATAATGTACTCTCATTCTTCACACATTGTCCGATAAAGCAGTCTGGTGAAAATGTGTTTCTTTTGCATTTTTTAGGATTTCATACAAATATTTTCATTACAATTTGCATTATCAGCATAACAATTAAGGACAATTTTGAATTGATAAAATAAACACGACTTTCAGAATGCCATGTAAAGGTTCAATGCCTTATACTTTTGGTCCCCACTTTATATTTGCTGTTTTCTTTTCTCTCCTTGTGGATTGCAGGTTTGTAATTGTCAAAATTTTATTACAATTTATTAAATACTAGAAATGGAGTATGGATTTTGGATTCAGTCTAATTAAAGAGTTAAGATCATTTAGAAAAGAGCTGAACCTTGTACACCACTTTAACCAGTTCGCTGGAGGTGAACGCATTTCCGCTGTTCTTCAGCAGAACGTTTAGGATCTGCTGTTCTCTTGCATTGCGGTGAGTTATGTACTCACAGATCTTAGAACATGCGTCTTGGACCACTGGACCATGACCTAACACACAAATACACATAAGCATTTCTTAGTGTCACCGAAAGTTTGATGCAGGAAGCACTCTGAAAAGAAAGTGATCATCACACACGCGCTCACCTGGATATATGAGGTCAGCCTTCATGCTGAGGAGCTTCTGCAGCGAATTCATGTAATCATGGAGGTCCTCAAACACGGCCGTTCCCTCTCCCAGAATACAGTCACCTGAAAACACAGCTTGCTCCTCCTCCAGCAATAATGCCATGTGATCATCTGTGTGTCCGGGAGTAAACAGCACCCTATGTGCACATACAATATATATATTTAGAAAAAAACTAACTACTGTTTATGCATTTATAAATGTACACACTAATTCAACCAATGCATTTTATTCTGTGCAACCTATTTTACTCTACATTACCATTCAAGAGTTTTGGATTAGCTTTTTTTATTTTTTGTAATATTTTTATTCTGCAAGGATAGTTTCAATTGATCAGAAGTCACAGTAAGGACTTTGTCACAAAAGATTTCACTTTCAAGTAAAAGCTGTTTTTTCAAACTTTCTATTCATAAAAATCCTTAAAAGTCTAAATGGTTTCTACAAAAATATTAAGCAACACAACTGTTTTCAACACTGAAAATGTCAACATATATATATATATATATATATATATATATACACACCCTTGGACCAATCAACATGTTAGAATGATTTCTGAGGGATCATGGTGTAAAATTCAGCTTTGCCATCACTGTTTTTCTTTTAAAATATATTAAAACAGAAAATAGTTATTTAAATATTTCACAATTTTACAAATTCAGCCTTGGTGAGCATATAAGAGACTTTCAAAAACATTTTTTTAAAAATCTTACCGACCCCAAAATTTTGAGAAGTGGTTTATAAAACCGCTCAAAAGTTTGCTTACATTTTTAATATCTACAGAATGTGTGTGTGTGTGTATTTACCGTAATGTTGCCCCTTCAGTCTTTATCACATCACCATCACTGAGATACGAATATTTCTTCTTCTGGTCTCCTATCACTTCTTCCTGTGGAGGACACCGAGGGAGTTTACTGACCCTCAGCTCTGAATCTGCAACACATGTCTACATTAGTGAGGGTTTCTTATAGACACCATAATGATATTTACATTTACATTATTAGGTAAATAGTCATTTGAGAGAACAAATTCACATATTTAGGGCACAAATGTCAAAACCTGAACACAACAAACAACTTAATGACCTGTGTGAAAGTTTGAGAGTATATCCTGCACTCCTCCAGTGTGGTCGTGATGCCAGTGTGTGACTATAATGTGTTGGATGGACGTGTCGTGCTGCTTCAGAGCCTCGCGCAGACTGACAATATACTCCGGTACCGCGCGCTCGCCTGCATCAATTAACACTCGCCTGACACAGACAATAAACATTCACACACTTGTTACGTTCAATAAATAGGCTGCAAGTGGCAAATAGCTCAAACCAGCACATTTATCTCATGTACCTTCTGCCTGTCCCGACCAGGTATGTGTTGGTGCCCTGCAGTGTCATGGGCCCCGGGTTACAGCCCAAAATACGCACCACTCTCGATGACAGCTGCTCGATGCGAGGAATCACCGCGGACATTTTCACCAGGACCACACAGACACGCCACGAACTTTAAATGACCCCTGAAAACACTCCTGCTACAGAGAAAACTGGAGCGTTTCAGGCAGACACTTCCTGTTCAAAAGTCACATTATGCAAAATAAAAGTCTCTGACGCTCAACGTTTTGATGTTTCTTTTGCTTTTATAATTTATATATTATAATCATGTTAATGGCTTTATATTTAAACACTTAAAACACTACAGTGACATTATACAGTTTTTGTGTTCTGCTACAGATACAGAGAGAGAGCATAACAGTTTTATTAATTTCGCTAATTTCTTCATATTAACATTATTAACTGTATTTTTATTGTATTTAATTGGCCAATTTATGTTTACTTTAACTTTTTCCATTATCTTTTGTTGTTTTTGGTACAGTCATTTTCTGTCAATGAGTGCTTGATACATTTTAACGTTATCAAAGCAATGAAGCAAAAAAAATTATAAAAGTAAAGAATATGTACTCATTGCGGTGAAATAAAGAAACTAAAAAGATGAGATATTTCATCAAATACATTTTTTTAAAATCAGGAGTAAGGAAGTAAGAAGAGAGAACATTGCTGCATAAAATGCAATCCAATAGAAATTTAAATTATGAAAAAAATCAATAAATGTCTAATTAATACATGATATCGTCACTTGCAGAAATTCTCAAATATAGATTTGTTCCTGTCATGAACAGATAAAAACGGTTTGTGCATTTCTACAAAAAGACAGTCTGTGGTTAAAGTGTGATCTCTCAAGTTACTTCTGCTAAAACTATAAATAAGGTCTTCTGTAACTGATTTACTAATGTCATATTCAAAAATCATTGGTTACATGATTATGTGTTTTCTTAAATTGTGTGTAAACACATGGTTAAGAATGAATGTGCATATGTGTGTTTAAACACTCAGGACAGTAGGGACTTTTGCTGTACTTCACAGACACATGAAGCTTTATTATGGAGCTGCACATGATCAAAACAGCATCAGTTATTCAGTTGCAATACACACTGATAATCTGTTAATGTGGAGTTGAAATATGCACAGACTAAACTTAGTCATACAGATGAGCTTGTTAGTAATGATCAATCTTATCACTGGGATTTTAACAACGATTACTCATATAGTCAAAACAGACATGTTTGAGAGACAAACCAGCCCATCACAAAGTCTCATTTACAGTAATGAATCTGGGCAGACAGTGGAGGAACAGCCTGCTCTGTGTTTACTTTTTATGTAAGAGGTGCTATTGGGGTCAGGCCACATTAATATCTGTTTTAAGAGATGAATTGCATACCCACAAAGAGCATCAGGATATGCAGAACCTCATTCCCTTTGATGCTTCTTATTAAAATGAGCAAATGTTTATTGCTCTTGTGGATGTTTACTGATCTGAACTCCTCCTTTCACTCATGAAACTTCCCGATAACAACATGGAAATCAGACACTGTATTTGTAATTTGCCAGAATCACACAATATCAATTTAGTCTTTATTTGTTTACATTTTCTAATGCACAAGTTTGCTGTAAGTTCATAAAGCACAACTGCACAAGTCTCGCATGCATTTCTACTTGCTATTCACACTGTTTGTGTGCACAGATTAAATTTTAATACCAAATGAAAGTGGCAGAACTTCCCAAGAGTTTTAGTCTTATAATAAAAGTTCAGGTCTTAAACATTATGATAAAGTGAACATTTCCTTGGCTTGGAAAGGCAGCAGTTCTCTCCTTGAGTTCTCACATGAAAGATATTACTGCTTTGTACGAGTCTCTGATGATCAGATAAACTGTAGTTGTCACAACCCATAGAACACAGTTCTAAATCTTAAATAACGAAGCACATACAGATTAATTTCATAAATTCAGGTCCAATTATCTATATATTCAGAACAGATCTGGCCGGGTTTTCTGTGCGTGATGTAATAGAAATAGCAACGATGAGAGAGTAATTCAAATCTGAAACAATGACATGGCGAAAAACGAAATGAATGTGCTTTCATAATCACACAGAACTGAAACAATACATAATTTCTAATTACTATTGAATATAGTCCAATCATTTACAGACAAAATAGTTTCTATAGGACATATATCTTCTCAGAAACGGGATAAGAGTTTATATACAACTGGGAGGGAGGATGAGAGGATCACTGCGGCAGGACTTTGAGAATAGCGTTCACCTCTTCAGCTACAGTCGTCAGTGCAAACTCAAACTGATCCTGAGAAAGACAGACACAGTATGTGTCAGTATGAAAGAGATTGTGTGTTTCAGGGTATTTGTGTGTATGCGTGTGTATATACCTTGGTCTGAACCATGCCGGGTCTCTGGTCTCTCAGGTGTTCCAGCGTTGCAGCAATATCAATCTCTTTTGCACCTGTAAAGCAAAGAATTTTGCATCATGTTTCTATCAATATTTATACTGACTGTCCACAATGTGTGGTATTACTGAACTCCCACTTATATCTGATAATCAGCTTTCTTTGTCTTTACCTTTGGCCATTTTGTTCAACACCATGTCAATCAAAATGTACGTCCCGCTCCGTCCACTTCCATCACTGATGGACAAAAAGCAAGATGAATAAAAGTAGAAATAATTAAAAAGAAAAGACAAATTACCTTATTTTTTTTTCAGTGTCTAAAAGTGATCTAAAAAAATTAATTGTTGAAAGTGAAAACCCACCTTCGGGCCATCTAAGATGTAGGTGAGTTTGTTTCTTCATTGGAAACAGATTTTGAGAAATTTAGCATTACATCACTTGCTCACCAGTGAATGGGTGCCGTCAAAATGAGAGTCCTAACAGCTGATAAAACCATCACAATAATCCACAAGTAATCCACACATCTCCAGTTCATCAGTTAACGTCTTGTGAAAAGTTAACGTGAAGTGAAAAGCTGTGTGTGTGTAAGAAACTAATCTATCATTACAGCCTTTTAACTTTAAATTGAAAACTTCTGTCCAAAATACCAGTCAATAATCATTAATAGCACTTCCTCCAGTGAAAAGGTCCATCCCTGTTGTCCTGTTGTCACATCAAAATCAACTGACATATTTTTCACTGGAGAAAGCAATATTACGGATTATGGACATCTTAATGTTGGATTTATTACAAACACGTAGCTTTACACTTCACAAGACATAAATCGATTGACTGAAGTTGTGTGGATTACTTGGAAATTATTGTGATGTTTGGACTCTCATTCTGACGGCACCCATTCACTGCAGAGGATCCTCTGGTGAGCAAGTGATGTAATGCTAAATTTCTGCAAATCTGATTTGATGGAGAAACAAACTCATCTAGGCCTGAGGGTGAGTACAACTTTTTGGTAAACTGTTCCTTTAATACACATTGTCTTTTTTTTTTTTTTACCCTTTAGCCAAATCATAACAATGTTTTCTGCCTCTTGCATTGCTTTGCCTTTCCACTGACGTCATCGTGACACCATGGGCAGGGAAAACAGCCAAACATGTTCAACCATCTGTCTTATAGTAGTTGCAGCCACCACAGAAAACTACTGTTACAAACACAGCGATGGCGAGTAGGTGTGATTTCAACTGTTGTACTCTTAAACCCTGTTTTCAATCCCAAAAATGCTCTGGTTATGGCCTGCTGATTTGAATTTTGGCACTTTGAAGGAGGAACATCAGAGAATTTGTGTTGAGTTTTAAATTTAAAATAGCTTTTTATTATTGTGCATTGATATATAAGTATGAAAATGATTTAGCATCCGTCTCCCTTTGTTCATTTAGTGAGCATTTATGTTGAATACAAGCCTTATTTACTGTATTTTACTTTTTGCATAAAATATTTTAAATATAGCTGACAACAGAGGCTGTGGCATCTCTAATGCCAAGTAATATTACAGCATAAATGTCAAAGAATATATATCGAATATCACATTATGCAAGTGTATGTTTGTACTTGCCTGCAGTGAACAATGACAGGGCAGGATCTTCCACGGTAGCATTTGTTTACTTTCCTATTGGAAAGAAGACATACATACAATCATAAACACAGACACACACACACACATACACATACACACACACACATATGAAAACTGAAAGTAGATTTCGGATGCAGCTAAGCTCTATAGAAAAGGATGGAGTGCTACATATCTTTTATATAAAAAAAAAAAAAAAAAAAAATACACTACTGTTGAAAAGTTTGGGGTCAGTAAGAGGTTTTAATATTTTAAAAAGATGTTCAAAAATACAGTAAAACAGATCAAAAATACAGTAAAAACAGTAACACTGTAAACTATTGTTATATTTTAAAATAACTACTTTCTATTTTAATATCTTTTAAAATTCTAATAGGCTGATTTGGTGTTCAAGACACATTTCTTTTTATTATCAATGTTGAAAACAGTTGTACTGCTTAATATTTTTGTGGGAACTTTTCATTTGACATTTTTTAAGAGTCTTTTATGAATGGACACCATTTATTTGAATATATATATATATATATAAAAATCTTTTTTTTTATAAATCTTACTGACCCTAAACTTTTGAACGGTAGTGTATTAAAAGAAGGTTTTGACATCAAAGTGATTATAAAAACACTAACATTTGAGGATTTGGGGATTAAAGAAGATTAATTACATAGGACAAATCTCACGTTGTTTGTTTTTCTGTCATGTTGAGGGCTTTCCATTGTCTTCTATTGATTTTATACTAAACTAACAATATTTTCCATCCCCAGCCCCTAAACCTAACCCTGATGCAAACCTCTCTGCATTTATTTGATTTTCATTCAAACATTATTCTATTAATTAATTCATTTATTTATTAAATCATTCTATTCACTAGCTGTTTGGTCAGCACAATATAGACAAAACCTGACCCACACAAACACACAGTATTAGCTTCAGTCATGTTACTGGATTGTGCTGCTGGTTTTATTTAAATGAACAATAACAGGGGTGGGGCCAGGAACAAAGCACAACAATTCTGATCGGAGAAAAACAGAATATATAAGAAACACAGAGAGAGGAGAGAATTGTAGGTAAGAGAAGTAAAGGAGGAAATCAAAGGTCAGATGTTAGCAGACAGAAAGGTTGAACAAAGATCTGGGGTGGAAAGAGATAGAGGGAGGGGCTGGAATCCCAGGGTGCACTTGGATGTAGAGTCGCAGTTGTCAATGATCACTTTTGTGACTATGCAACTGGAGCCAGTGAACTAGCTGCACGACCACAAAAATGACACTGGCAACCGCTCAGGAGCTGACACACACATACACACACACACACAGACGCTCGTACAACAACCAGGCAACACGTGCACACGCTCTCATAGGCGCACCTGCGGAAGTCAAGCAGGGTTTGGCTGGTTTCGGGCGTTTGGTCGTTCAGCCAGGTGTGATAGTGGAACTGCGTAACCGTACGGGTCTCGTTAGTCTGCATGTTCTTCAGGTAAAAACTCCGAACCAGGAAATCCTCACACCACACGTGCTCAGAAACCAGATTAACCTACATATGACAGAAAAAAGTTCATATATCAAACAGCACAACACAGCAGTGAAAATCTTCCTATATACAGAGAGGGCAGAATAAAAAATACTGAAAGCCAAACCCAAAATGTCACTGTTTTGTGTCTGCCCCATTATAGTTTTCTGAATTTGCAATAAATTGCAGTTATTACTACGTGACACTTTAAAAGGAAAATGAGACATTTTCTCAAAATATATTCATTTGTGTTTCACAAAAGAAAGAAATTCATACAGTTCTGAAACAACTTAAGTGTGAGTAAATGATGATACAATTTTTTTTTTCGAACAATAATATTTTGTTCTTTTGTTTCTATAAAGAACACAGACTGTGCATATATGGCAAAAAAATCCCAAGACAATCCCTTGACAAGAACTGTAAAATTTAGTGAGATTACCAGTGGCTTTGCATTTAAGACAACAAACCTAAACACTATAATTTAGCTTTTTATATCTATTATTAAAGCAATAATGTTATTTACATGTTTTACTAATTCATTCTTATCAATTAGTAACATATATATTTTATTTACTTATATAGTCATCCATTTGAGTCAAATGATTTTTTTTAAATGTGTCATTTGCCATATTTATGATCATTAGCAGTGCAAAGCAATAGCAGACAATACATAAGCACATAATCAGAGATACCAAAAAAAAAAAAAAAGCTGGATTTGATCCATACAATATCCCAGAAAACATTTCTACAGACATTTTTAGCAAGTTAGGATCTGTGCAGATAAATGTATCATTTGTAGATATTTATACTGTGCAAATTTAATCCACAATCCATCTCTGTTTATAGTGCCAGTATATTGAGATGAATTGTGGAATAAACATTTATAAATGTCCACAAATATTGAATTTGGTAGGGTTCGTGCTAACTGGAGATCAATAAAAATGTTTTCTGGCACCTGATTGGATCAAATTCAATCTATTTTCATGTGATTTTGTATTCACTGCCATTGCTATGCCCAGCTGATGGTCATAGATAAGCAGCAAATGTCACGTGACTGACACAGATTTATGATAAATAACATATTGTTTTTATTCAGTGTGGAGTTTTAAAGTTCAGCATAGTTAAAACTGAATGGAATTGCTGTACCATGCCCAAATATGACAGAAAACATTTTGTCTAAGCTAATTCTTACAGTATGTCAGTATTCACAAAACAGCAGAACAAAATGTGACAGTCATCCTCACTCTGCAAAGAGGGTATTTGTATGGTACCTCATAAATGTGGTAGAGGTTGGAGCCTTCATCGGGCCAGTAGTGGTAACACTGCTTCACACCGTTCTCAGTGAGAGGAGTCAACATGACAATCACCACACACCCGCTCTCCCAGACCATCTGCAAGAGAACACACACAACATTATACACACTGCATGACCATCTGCACGAGAACACACACACTACACAGACACATACCGTACACACTCTTTCTGACCATCTGCAAGGCACACACACAGACTCTCTCAGACCTTGTGTTAGAGATCACACATGAGCACACTCTCTGACAAACCATTGATGTAATCTTCTAACGCAGTTTACCTGCCAGAAGTCAGCCACGGTGGAGGGCAGCGGGCCCTGAGTGGCGATGTATGCAGGATTACGAGGGTCATGATCCATCTAAGAGAAAACAACACAGTTAAACCCTTCTGCATTACATGTAGTCTGGTTGTATGTAGTTTAAAGAATACACATGAGAAGGAGCATTCAAAACACAAAGAATAAATAGCACCCACTAATAGTGCAGTTTATTTGCATGCACTGTCTGCATTATTATAGTACACGATTCAATTATGCAAATCAGCTAAAGCTTTACTATAAAATCCGTACTGCACACAGTTCGCACAGTGCAATTTTCAATATTGCATGGTTCTGAGTGAAAGGTTGATGGCCAACTTTTCTGTAAAATAACATTAACTGTGACAACAGCAAATAGTGCTCGGTAACCAGCCGTTAAGTGTCTTCCTCAAGGGCATAGTGGTGATAAATCAGGTCTGTTTTTTTGTGTTAACTGGTCCACAGACAGTTAATCAATGCCTTTTATCCAAAGTAATTTACTCTGAGTGTTTTCTACAGATGCAGTCACACTGCAGCAAACTGAAGTTACGCCCCATTCACACGGGGCGTCGGCGTCTGACGCGACCGACATATTGTCAACAGCCAATTACATTACTTTTCTGGTGTTGCATGAACGGGATTGGGTAGCGTCTGCGCTAGGGTATTTGCATAAGGCGAGCTGATTGGCTGACTCCTGCGTTGGCGCTTAAAAAGTTGAAAAGTTTTCAACTTCTGCCGTAAGCAACGCCAGTGAAGCAACGCTTGACGTCACTCCGTTCAAAGTAAACGAGAGGCTTTTACGCCAAGGCCCCGTGTGAATGGAGCATTACAGTTTCCTGCACTAAATGGTTTATCTAGTTTGTGACGCAGTTTGCATTATATGTGTAGTGTGTTGTTTGAGCAATAGTTTGTTGCTTTTTTTTTTAAGTATTGTATGTAGTTTGGGCTCACGATTGGGCTGGCATTGATGTAGTCCGAGTTGCCTTGATTGTTCTCCGCCTTCAGAGTTATTCTGCAATGATCGTCTAAACAACAACAACAAAAAAAAACATTTTATTTTAAATTCTGAAAAACTCATTTACATCACAGAAATTCAATAATATACTAATGGTTACAGTACATGAATAAACAATGCACCTGAAAGTGGATATGTTTGTGTGTGTGACTCACAGGCTATGACTGTGCTTGCACGGTTTTTCTTGACATTGCCGTCTCTCTGGCCGATGGTGGTGGCATTGGGCTCAGCCTGGTACGCACAGAGAGCCTCCCACTCTGACTCCAAACGATTTTTATTTTTCAGGTGGTCCTCCATGTATGCCTACACGTGTGCATAAAGAAACATACAGGAGGTTTTGTGAGTCTTGTGCCAATATCCAGTGGTAAAAGATCATTTAGTAGCCCCCAATCAAATGGAAACTTAAAGGGAATTGTAAATAGTTTGGGGTCAGTATGTTTTTTTATTTTTTTAAAGAAATTAAATTATTTACTTCAGAAAGGTTTAATGGCTGCTGAAAATGCAGCTTTGCCATCACAGGAATAAATTTAATTGGAAAATATATACAACTAGAAAAGTTATCTCTGTAATAATTAACTATTGTAATTATATTACACAATATTTTATGCTTTCACTGTTATTTAATTAAATAAATGCAGCCTTGTTAAGGATAAGAGACTTCTTTCAAAAACATGAAAATAAAATGACTGACAACAAACTTTTAAATTAGACATAAACCATTAACAAACAATAACAATCTATTTCTTTGTTTTTTAAAATACCAAATATATTTATATATTTTAATTTTCATAAAATATTAATAAACTTAATTGGTCATTCCTTGCTCTAATAACTATTACAAATATGGAAACGGAAATAACAATAATTTAAAAAAAATAAATGGCAAAAAAAAAAAAAATTAAATTACACTGTGATACAAGTTTTTCACTTAATTTTATGGTTTATTGTTTGTTTTATTTTTAGCCTTTTATTGATATTTAACAAGACAACCCATAATGATAAATTTTTTTTTAATGTTTGTGGTTGAAGACATAAGCTTTACCATGGCACCAATTGTCACTGAATAAAGGAATCTGTGTTGCATTTTCAAACTTTTACAGTTTCTCGTGTGTTGGTTTATGCATGTACCAGTATCATATGACCAGTAGAGATGTCCATGTTGGAATGGGCAGGCTCTTCACTCCAGGAGGAGGTGCTAGTGCGTGCAGAGGGGCTTGGCATCGGGCCGTCACTCAGCTGAGATGACACACTATTTATACGAGAAGAATGAATAGGATCCGGCTTCTCTACAGGAGGCTTCACTGCCATTCGCTGCCTACACAGTTCCTAGGGAGAAAGAGATGGAAATCTCAGATCAATCAATGAAATAATCTCAAAAAAACAGCCCTGCACACACAAGCACAAGCACACACACACACACACACACACACACACACACACACACACACACACACACACACACACACATAAACATCCTTTGGTACCTGGTAGGTAGCAGTGGCATCAGTGGCTGGGTCAGAGCCAAGGTTGGTGAGCTTCTCTTTGAGTTTGTGATGAGAGCGATGACGCAGACAGTAGACCACGCTGGATGCTAGCAACACTCCAGTTATACAGATGATGGAAATCACAGTCAGAATCAGAAACTTCATAGACTCAGAACGACTGTACTTAGTGGGAATCTGATTCAGTTTGCTCCTCTAGAAAGAAACAGAAAGACAAGTTGAAATACATTTTTTTCATGTGAAAAAAATTTGAAAGTGCATTTATTTTCTGAAGTCTGAGCTCTATAGGCAGTTATTTTGACCTCAGGGTTTGGTTTGTGCTCTGATATGCTTTATCAGCTGTTAAATCTTTTATTAAGACATGTGTGCCTTTCCAAATCATACCCGTTCAATTGAATTTGCCACAGGTTAACTTTAATACATACATCTATATACATATATATATATATATATATATATATATATATATATATATATATAAAGGAGAGGATGCTACAGGTGTGGTCAAAGTAAAAATTTGTTGGTTTTGGTTTTTGGTTTTGTTAATTTTTTCCCCAGACACTGGCAGAACCCCATGGAAAACCTCTAGGCATCCTTTTGAAGGTGACTCAGGTCCTATTGTGAACTTGGGGAGCTTCATTTTATGTTTCAAGTATCTCAAAACCTTATGATGTTACTAGATAAACCATTTTACACTTATGGGCTCCATTTTGCAATATTCTTGAAGAACTTTTTGGGGTTCTCCATATAAGGTTACACCACTGCGGTGATTTGAAGAACTTAATTTTTACATGGATTTGATAACCAGTAGTTTTTATACAGTATATTTTAAACATTCAAATTACAGAATTGTACTTTATTCTGTTTGAATATTAACTTAAAAATGGGAATATCAAATCCTTGGAGAAAAATGACTAAGAAATTTAAAAAGTGGAAAGAATCTTACATCAGTGACTCCAGCCTCTACAATCTTGACTTCCGCTTCTTTCTCCAGTTCATCCTTGCGATGGACTGATACAAGAGAAGAATCAGAATAAGTAGAGATCAGAGTACTTATAAATCTGAACAGAGACATTCATGAAAGAGCTCATCTTGTACATCATAAACTAACCTGCCACATTAGCCACATCCGCTGTAGTGATGTTCTGAGCATTTGTACGGACCTGAAATGTCACAGCTGGACTAACAACACTATACAAATTGCAAAAAAAACCAGCAAATTATTTTGATGAATCATGTCAGTGTCCAAAAAATATCAAATATACCCTCTAGTGTTTTATACGAATATACGAAGTAAATAATTTTACAAGATAAAACATACAGTTTATAAAATTACTACTAGGATTTAAATATGCCTTAACTATATATTTTACTCAACTTAATTTCTTTATATTCTAAACCTACAGTGCAAGTTATTGTAATTTGAGAAATAATAAATGATTACTCACGAGAGCTCTGAGAAATCAGTCATTTGAATCTTCGCTTTACGAGCCACCAACTCCATCAGATACAAACCCTTATCAGTGGGAAGATTTCTGAGCCAGAGAGAAAGAGTAATTTTCAGATTATGCAATCAGATTATAATAGTGAGCAAAATACAAAACTATTTATTTATTTACTATTTATTTTAATGTACAATAATAATTAATTACATTAATAATGTTACAAACAACATTTCAAATAAATTCTGTTCTTTTGAACTTGCTATACATCAAACAATCTTAAAAAAATGTGTCATGGCTTCCACAAAATATAAAATATTTTCAACATTGATAATAATAAGAAATGTTTCTTGAGCAGCAAATCAACATATTAGAATGATTTTTGATAAACACTGAAGACTGGAGAAATGGTGCTGAAAATTCAGCTTTCCCATAACAGGAATAAATGACTTTTTAACGTATATATATATATAAAGATATTATTTTAAACTGAAATAACATATATATATATATATATATATATATATATATATATATATATATATATATTTCTTTTTTTTTTTTTCATATACTGTTTTTACTAATTTATTTTTAAATAAATGTAGCCTTGGTGTGGAAATTTTTCCCAATGCTCGTCAATGTCTATACTATGTCTATACTTTACATTTTAACATTGTTGCTCATATTCTGATCTAACGTTTAGCAATATCGTGTAGAGAAACTGCCCAATAAAAGACACTGAATGGGCATATATGTCACATGTAAATATCTCACTCTGTGTCAGTAATAATGTATCCGTAGATGTCATTTTTAGCGTTGCTCTGGACATCCAGCTGAAGATCCTGTACTTTCATGTTCTTGCGGTGTGGTGCAGGGTTTTCCTTCAGGGCAGAGGAGGGCGCTATCGCTGCTGCCTGGACCCAGCCTTCTACCTCCTCCACTCTCTCGATGGCCTTTTTCTGCATCCCCACCTCCCGATGTGTCGTTCGGCTGCGAACCGTCTCCACAGACACACCCCGCCCCTTATCAACTGCCTCTGGTTC
Source organism: Acrossocheilus fasciatus (assembly GCA_036784905.1). Classification (NCBI taxonomy): domain Eukaryota; kingdom Metazoa; phylum Chordata; class Actinopteri; order Cypriniformes; family Cyprinidae; genus Acrossocheilus; species Acrossocheilus fasciatus. The sequence continues at coordinate 27,582,555 of CM071939.1, forward strand.
TGAGCTGGAGGTTTTATCCAGGTACTCCAGTAGCTTTCCTAAAAAGCCCACATCCTGCTAAAACAGGAAGTAAACATAGGTGGAATGTAAATCCATCCTTGAAGGAAATTCGATACATAATATTTATGTTATTTTAATTTATTTAACTGAAATGCAATTTATCATTCAATCAATCTTCTGCAGGAAAATCTGAAAAGTCATACTAAATCAAGCTGGTTTTTTGGAACATTAAAATAGCTTGACACTTGACCAAGATCATGATCTAGATCTGGTGTTTTCAAACTGGGGAGAAAAAAAGCTATCAAAAATATATAAAAAAAATATACAAATTATGGTATACAAAATATTTTTTATGGCTGTCACAGTTAACACGTTAACATAAGAAATCAATAAAATTTGATTAACACATTGATTGATTTACCGAATTTAATTAATAAAAAAATTAATAATAAAAATGCAAATAAAAATTTGTTGTGATTATTCTACTGGCAGCCAATCTATACATTTATTTATTTATTTATTTTATTTTATTTTATTTTTTTCTTTTTCCAAGTCATTTGTTGGGTCTTTCTAGGTTCATCCTACTTTCTTACTAAACTGAATAAATATCTCTTTATAGGTTTACAGATTTAACCTTAAGAGTAGTAAGAAAATGTTTGTATTTGTGTACTGGCATAAAGTATATTTCTGACCTAATACAACCAACACTAGCACTACCTTGTTGTCCATAGTTCTCTTCTCCTCCACTACTGTCTGTCCCTCTGAAAGAGAAACATCATGATCATTATTAATGCTTGTCTATGTATGATTGAACGGCTTTGCTTCAGAAGATGTTACCTGTCACAGACGGAATGGTTTGGACTGTCTTTTGAGTGACAGATGAACTTTCCTCATTCTCTTCTCTCTGATTCTGAGCACCGTCTTCAGGGGCTTGATCCATTACATAACTCTCAGGATGCTGGTCCTCATATTGCATGTCTTCTGCCTCGTCCTCAGGACTCTGCTGTGTCTCCAGGTCTCTCGGTGTTTCTCCTTGACCTGCCTGCTTGTCCACGACCTGCAGAGCGTCTGCGATAAGAACAGCAAGCTCATCCAGGTCTGCCGCCTTCAGACTCTTCACATCCACACTGTGCCTTCCCACGTTCCGCAAAACTTTCCAGATGAAGGATTCTGTGGAAAAAGTGAATGTTATTTCACATTAAGATCTGGAGGTTATCTGATTATCTGATTATTGGTGAAATATAAAAATGCTTTTCTGAGGGTCAGTCGCCAAAGCATTCTGATTTTTGATTATATATTTTTATATTATTTGCTTCACATGCCAAAATGCATTTTCATGAGGCAACATCATGCAATAGACTACTTTGTGTCACTAGTGAAACCCCAGTCATTTCAAATTAAACTGAGATAGGAGTATTTTTTATTTTTCCAATAAATTAATTAAAAATTACATACTGAACCATTGCATTTTGGCCTGTTCTTCACACAAAGCTATCATTGGGCTTTTAACAGTCTAGTTTGGACTTTCTCTATGGTACTCCTTGCTACCTTATCAGGAGTAGCCTTTATAGAGCTTGACAAACTCTAGGCTACATTTGTATTCTGCTAATCATCTCCTTTTGTTTTTCACAGATAAAAGAAAGCCATACAGGTTTCAGATAACACAAGTAAATGATGACAGAAAAGATGCACAGGTGCAAGAAGGAAGAGAAAATAACATCATACCATCCACGGGTGTAAGAGAGTCACGGACGGAAGACTTTGTTGATCCATCTTTTAAGTAGAGTCGGTCCGCTCTGGATCTTTCCCCCAGATCAGGCTGAGGCGGTTTGTTCTTGGAAAGATACTTCTGAAGGGCGGCTGTGAGCAGGTCTGACCCCTCTTCCTGCTGGGGAACTTGTGCCGCATCGCTCTGGTATCGGCTGAGGTCAGGGAAGGACTGTGACTTATAGGGCACCTCTGGAATGAACTGAGGAGGGGAGGAGTCACTTTCAGGCCGTGGTTCTACAGAGCGATAAAATTGAAGCTCCTCCCCCTACACAGTATAAACATACACATTTAAACCATTATCAGCTATTATAAAAAGCTTAAAAAAAACATATATGCTGGTAAATCACACTTGCTGTGTTTATGCATTTAGAAAATGTAATCAATTTTCCTGTTCAGCCTGTCATGTTAATAACATATTGTTAGGCCTAAAGACAAGATTTCTCTTTTATTTGATAAACAATTCTACTACTTTGTTCAGTCACCACTTGATGCCCAATGTAAATATCTGACCTAATGCAAAACCAAAAGCACAGCCCTAGGACATGCACACCTTACTCACCTTGTGTGATGTTTTTGGTAGAAGTCCCAGGTGCTGCAGGTATTTCAGTGTCTTCCTAACCTCAGCCTCGGATGATTTCATTGTCTTGTCTCCAACAGCAGTCCCATAACCCTGCGGCCTGCCAGAATATCAAGACATAAGCCGTGACTGTAAGAATCATTTGGCAGGGGAATCACAGGTAATAATCAGATAACTTGCATTCTCTGTTAGAGACAAAGTCTTTTTTGCAGGAGAAAAGTAGAAGACTTAAGCAAAAGTCTACATTTTATTTCTTTTAAGATATTAATGTCACCATTAAATCAAAATTGATTGAAATTTATTTGAAAACTTATAGAAAAATGTAGGACCAACTGAACCCACACACACACACACACACACACACACACACACAAAATTGCCAAGTGCTGAGTAGCGTTATAAACATCTTAAAATGAAGTTTTATACATACATATGTGTGTGTATGTATATACATATATATATGTATGTATATATGTATGTATATATATATATATATATATATATATGCAACAGTTCTTCTGGTTCTCAAATCTGATTGGCTGAGAGCCTTTTCCAGTTGTGTGATATTCCAGTAGTATCGGCACTCTACCTGTTTCATCATTTGTATGTGTGTGTGTGTGTGTGTGTGTGTGTGTATATACTGTATATATACAGTACATACTGCACATACATATATAAAAGATGTGTTATAGTTCGAGCTACTAGGTTATTCTGCATAAAAACACACATGTAGAGCTGGCTAATAAGAGCTCTGTATAAAAGGTTTTTATTGTTTTTGAGCTAGTTTTGAGGATGGTAGCATACTTGAGGTTCTTGCTATGTGTCTCTAAGACAAGTGAGAGTCTTTAAACAGCGTCATACTTTGCTGAAAGAGATGAAAAGCCATAAAGTTTCTTTCAGTTGTGTGGAAAGCCCTTATATGGAGCTGGTTTGGGTGTGGTTTATGCAAATGATTTCTCATTTGTGATGTTTCCTTCCTATGGCTATAAGGGTGCAAACTAACTGGCACATGTTAGTGTGTTTTACCTTGGCTCTGGTAATGGTAGGGAAACTTTGCGTAGTTTTGAGAACTCATTCGATAAAACTTGTTGTGTAACATCATCTTCCCAAGACAACCCTGCAGGGACAGAATGAAAGCAGATTTTGACTCATCTTACATGAATTGTCACGCACGCACACACACACACACACACACAGCCTCTGATTTGATCCTTGAATGCTGAGGAGCTCTAGGAGTAGCCTTTATAACCGTGGTGACAGTGATGTGTGCGGTTGCTATGGTGACATTAATGCACCTACCTCTGTGTGCCAGTTTCTGAAGCAGCGTGCGGAATCTCTGTACCGTTGCTGCCGTGACGTCATATATGTAGACGTCTGTTAGTGGAGCAGCCTCACAGCGGCCGAACATGCCATCTACAGAGAAAATCAAATCAACAGCCACTTCAGGATGACAATTATGTACATAAGAATACTTCATGCTGTGTATGCGTGTGTGTGTGTATTTTTAGATCCATTAAGAGTCTCAGCTTATTAGAAACAGTCACCAGGGGCAACTGAGACAGGACCAGCTGGAGTCGCCATCACCTGCCTGATAGTAAGGTCACACCGTGTGTGTATGTGCAGAAAACTACATTTGAATCTCTATTTTATACTCACACGAGGGGAAACATCTCGCTGTGTTATTATTCGGTATGTAATTGGAGCACAGCAAATGATCCTATATGTCGTGACATGCAGAGAGTCAAATCATACTAATCATAACAGAAGTCATTTCCACATAGAATTCATAATATTACAGCAGGAATAAAGTCCTTAATTTTAAGGGTTAGAGAAAGAGAAGAAAATTGAAGTAAAAATTAAATACTACTTCTTGGTGCAAGAATTTTTTATTAAAATATTCAATGAAAAAAAATCTATTAAATAATTAATCATAAACCCAATGTGTGATTATGTGTGTGTGTCAGCTATAAGTCTAAACTATCATTTTATAATATTAGATTTATTGAGTCTTTTGTTTTTAATATACTGTGAAACTGTTTTTGCATTGATGCCAGACTAATTCAATATTATATATATTATAATATAATTCAACTTATATTATTATATAAAAATGTAATTAAATTTGAGAAAAAATGATTATATTGTGATCATATATGGCTTTTGTGGTATAAAAATTATTGTGTTTTATTATTAACCTTACTCCCAGTTTATATTGGTCATTTTAATTCTAATTCTTGAAATATGCTTTCATTTCATCATCAAAATTAAATAATAAACACAAAAGCAGAATATTTCAGTTTTCTTTAATAACTGAACAATAGGGAGCTGAAGAAAACCAGTGGTGTATCTTCAGTCAGGCCACACATTCTGTGCTGTTCTGTTCACTCAGTAGAGTGATAATATTTGATAATACCTAGAATATCAAACCGACTATCAACTGCAGGTGGCAGACCCTTTTCCTATTTAGCGCCCAAACTCTGGAACAATCTACCAAACACTGTTCGGGAGGCAGACACACTCTGTCAGTTTAAATCTAGATTAAAGACACATCTCTTTAACCTGGCGTACACATAACACACTAATACGTTTCTAATATTCAAATTCATTAAAGGATTGTTAGGCTGCATTAATTAGGTCAACCAGAACTGGGAACACTTCCCATTACACCCGAAGTACTTGTTACATTATAAGAAGAATGGCATCTACACTAATACTAGTCTCAAAAGGAGAACTGTCCCCCGACTGAACTTGGTTCTCCCAAGGTTTTTTTCTCCATTCTGTCACCGATGGAGTTTTGGTTCCTTGCCGCTGTCGCCTCTGACTTGCTTAGTTGGGGGCACTTCATTTCCAGCGATATTGTCGACTTGATTGCACAGATACTATTTAAACTGAACTGAGCTGGACGATGACATCACTGAATTCAATAATGTAATGCCTTTAACTGAATTTGAGTGTTTAATCTTGTCATTTTACATTATTGACACTATTTTCCTATTTTGATATTGGAAAGTTGCTTTGACACAATCTGTATTGTTAAAAGCGCTATATAAATAAAGGTGACTTGCCTTGACTTGACTAGAGCTGAATAAAAAAATAACACACACTCACATCACATATGAGCAAGAAAGTATGTTAAGTCTGATTGGTTGATATCACCTGACCTACATGTGAATGATTTCATTCATATTACAGTCTCATTGACGGAGTGTGGGAACAAATTGTACCAACAAAAAGATTGACTTTCAACCTTTATGGATGAGAGTTTGGAATGGTTGCTAAGCAACACAAAAATAGATATTAAACACAGCATGTGTTTGGGTGTTGGTGTGTTTGATAGGGTGAGTGAGAGTCTGTATTTGTTGTGATATGGCCACAGAGTTAACTGCATTGTATTCATAATGATGCTAGACACACAAACACACAGCTGCTGAATTCAGATTCAGAATTCAGAAAATAAAAACCAAGTGCTTGATCAAACAGCATGATGCATGAGAGACTCTACAGAGACTGCAAGTGTGTGGCTCACCATTAAGACAGACTTCATAGTTCAGACACAGACCCTTCTCAAACAGGCAGCCTGAGAGAAAGAGAGAAACAGAATTTTAAGAGGGCCACACCTAGGACAATAATTATAACGATAACTCAATAGTTTAAACAGTCCTTCTAATTCTATAAGAACAGTGAAGTTCAGATCACAGAAATAATGATGACACAGAAATTATATTGTTGTAATCTACAGAAAATGTATTGTTGTAATTATATTGTTGTTTCAGGTGGATGAATGATAAAACACCGACAGCCAATCAGAATCCACCCAAATTTAAAGCGCTAGAGCATTTAAAGCAACACATGACAAAAACAGGGCATTATTAAAAAAAAAAGAACGTTATCTGTTGGTGTAAATGATAATATAGTTAACTTTCTTAATGCAAACAGGCCTTAAAAAGGATTTAGTTTTACTTCTTTATTTTTGATGCAATGAGCATACAGAACTCTACAGTTTTTTAGGGATCTCAATAATATCTCAAACTGTGCTCCAGTTTGCCCCAAAATACCAAAGCCTGAAATCAAAAGAAAGAGATCTCAGTATAAACATTTCTAATCAAATTCATCCACAAACTATGCAGTCCACGTCAGTTTTATAGATCTCTTCTACTACTGTATATCAGAGGAGAAACATCTATAAAAAACTTTACTTCAAAGAATTACAACTGAGAACTCCTGAGGGATAAAAAGTAACATCTGAGAAATCAAATTTTCCTCTGGGCTGCATGGTATCTTTGTACCATATGCATTGCTGTGGTACAACATATCTTTGTAGGTGAGGTTTTACAATAGAGAGAGCAGACGTATGTTTAACATTCCTTCTCGGCATTTTTGTTTATATTAAATTGCTCAATATCCTCATCCTAAAAGCTGGGACTTGTTTTTTTAATCAAACCAGCTCAGACAGATGGCATAACTCTGCTCAGCCTCATCTCACCTGCATAAAGACCAGCAACCAAAAACATCACACACGCATTTTGCTGTTTTTGAAATCTGTCACGATGATGATGATGATATAACTTCATTGTCAGGCAATGTCTGAAATCTTTCTTGCATACTGATATAGTGATGTACTGTATAACAGGGCTTACCGCAGTGTCTGACATTCACACAAATCATTCATAGTAAATTCTGCTCACACAAACCCCCTCAAGCCAAGTGTCTCAGCAAGTATTTCTCAGGCTCTGAATGCCGGTGAGGGGTTTAGCAGTATCTGACCTCATACTCATGTGTGATTAACAAGCTGTGAATCCCTTCTTCTGGTTTTATTTAAGCCTGATTCTTCTTTGCTTCATCTATTCTGGTTTAACACTGGCTGTCATGATTGTGCTATAAAATACAAGTACTTTGTCAAACTCATCAATTATAGTTTACCCGTTTCAAATAATCAGTGAAATACTGAAAGTTCTGCATGTTTAGTCTGATTAATAAAAAAGACGTTTATCCACATAATCATTTAGAATTAAACAGCCTGATGGACATATTGCCTAATGTTCACCTGATTTGAATTACTTCATTTAAAAAAAAAAAAAACATTTGCTCATTTAATCGCCCAAATAATCCACAGATAAGTGCATAAATGTGTATAGCTCAACTTTTTGAAGATTAATGCACTCACATCCCTCTCCTTTCATAAAATGCATGATTGTATTTTGACGCATTCACACAAATAGAGCAGACAGGATGCACCCACACATGACACATATACACATAAACAACGTCATAATGCATGCTTGTCTTTTTATATTTCTATTAAAACCTCTCTGTTACTATGGAGAGCGGTTTGCGTGCTCAGTTTAGAGGGAGGCAGTGTAAAGCTGCAGTCACAGTTCATCAGAATGATGGTGGACAGACTGTCTCCTCACTGACATCCTCTCAAATAAATCCAATGGCACTCATCAACTCAAATTATGAGCCACAGAGGTGAGTTTCCTGTGTGACCATCATGCCAGCTTCTGCAGGATCCAATGTCTGAGGACTGAGTGCAGATGCTGGAGTTTAGCAGTGTCCAGGTAGCTTGATATCGGATGTGTTTCCATGAATGGATGTACAGATCATAATATCTGTTAACACTGAAACTGCATTTTTTATGAGTGTGTGTAATGTGTGCTCCCTGTAACTTCCTTTTTTGATTGAGAATTATTTCCAAAGGTAACTTTTAAGTGCTTGATCATATTTCACAGTGGCCAAATGTAGATCACTTTGATACAACTGCTGCCAGTAGGTTGGTTTAAATCAAAGATTTACTTCAATACAAACTAGACCAAAGAATAAAAGATGGGGAAAAAACAAGCCATTCAAGTATCTTTTCTTTTACAATACATTTTAAACTTTTTTTTGCATTAAAAAACAATATATGTCAATTTGTTTTAAATCAATTTTCAAAATTGTTATTCAAATTATTATTAGTATTTTTGTTCATTTAATGCATTTTTAATATAAGACAGTTGGACATAAAGCTTATATATATTCTTTATAAATAAATGTTTTATGGTCTGAGTCCTGATATTTTCACTATTATGTCAGTTTATAATGTACATCCATTCAGCCATTCAAGTCAATGTGAAATTAACATGCTGCAACCTGTTGCTATGGTTACAGTTGCTAATGACTGACAGGATGACCTTTTTCTGGGCCGGGTTTATGAATCACACACAGACCCCGTATCAACTCTATTATTGTGGCTCATGCTGAGAGCAGGGGCGAGCTGTAATCTGTGATGCTTCATTTCCTGTGCTGCTGCTGCACTGACTGCAGACAGAGGCCCTCCTGAACACACAAAACACTATCTGATGTTCACACCAATAATATGATTAAACAATACAAATAATACTATGCATTCGTCAAGATAACAGGCCGAGTGTCCATCACCGTTTCTCAAGCTTTGGACCCAGTTATGTAATGACCAGTGTATGAAGTCCTACAGCTTCACAGCCTTACATTACATGACCTAAAATCATTGAATATACAAAATTAAGCTATTTCAGAGAATGGAGCGACTGAGGGATCAGCCCGCGTTGTATTTTTGCGGAAATTAAGCTAAATTATGATATTCCCCTCCTTGTCGCTTTCTTTATTGGCTCAATACGGAAGATCCACGCATCCGCGCATCCACCCGTCAGATTACACTCTTGCTCTGGCTAGAAAACAGCTACAAACCATCGGTAACGACTCGGAAGGGAGACACTTACTCTTTATCAGCGCGCTTTAAATAGGGACTAATATTGACATGGCGCGCGCTACATCTCGCCCTTTCCCTACGGACACGCGCTCACACGCACACTGTAAAACATTTAATGTTACCGAATTTTTGATCTGCCGCGGAGGCGAGACCGGCCTGAAGCGCGAGGATGGTGAGAAACAGGTGAAACGATTCCATCCTTCCGATCACGCGTCCATCTCCTCCGCTCGTTATTAATCCATTCCAGCGGTGGATTTCCGTCTTTGCGCGAGGTCTGAGGTGATGGGGGATGGATGGAGACGGTGTGGAGATAGAGGGAGAAATGGGAGAGAGAGTGAAAAAAGAGAGGAGACGTCAAGCGTACGCAAAACCTGTCAGCGCGCACCGCAGTCCGCGCGACGCGAGAATCAGCACCGAACAGCAACCCGCCTCTGACGTCACGGACACACGAGCACACAAACACACACACACACACACACACACACACTAGTGGTGAGGCTGAAGATGACAAAAAAAATACAATTATTTTCCGTCTAGTTCTGGTTAAATAACATGCAACAAGGCTATATACGTTTTCATTAAATTTTTTTGACAGATAAGAAGTATAATTTGCATGACTGATTTGCATAATTTAGTACACACTATCTATCTATCGCAAAAATAAAAACAGTTAGACCACTGTGATTAATAGCAAAACCAATCAATCAATAATAAATAAATAAATTATTAAAAATTCCAAAAACTTGCATCAGCCTACTCTGATTAATATAGGTGCCAAATCAATCAATCAATCAATCAATCAATCAATCAATCTAAGTTAACTAAAACCATAGAAAAACATTTATGTGAAATAAAATAATTAACTGAGGTAACATGTTTTATTTAGTTTAACCACATATACTAAAATAACTAAAACTAAATATATATATAAACTATATATATATATATATATATATATATATATATATATATACATAAACTATATACACATTTGTGATAAAAAATGACAAAAGCACACAATCACTAATATGTTAAGTAAATTAAATATGAAAACAGAAAATATAAAAATAAAGAATTCATAATATTAATAAAAAATTGTAATTGATATTTGATATTAAGGTGTTATTTCTGCCAACTGTTCCCAAACTTAATCATAATATTTGACTGCATTTGACAATATGGCATCAACACAAATAATGATTCCTTTCCTCCATTCAAACTATTTACTGGTATAGAATAAATGGTTTATTGAAAAGAAAACAGTGGACATCATCAAATACAGAGACTTTACAATCCTATATCTGATGCCAAATATCCCCTAAGGTAAGTATATTGTTGGTCATAAGGCACAGGAAATATACATCTATAAGGCAAGCTCAGAACAGAGAGTTGCTCTGACTGCATACGTTTGCTTTTTGTGATAAGTATTAATTATAATAATAAAGCATCATAAAATCTGTCATAATATTCACAATAATTTATACAATAAAAACACATTCTTGCTGACAGGAATAAAATCAAAACAGTTTGAAGTTCGACCATCTGCATATCATAAGCTCAGCTCACTGACACTGCAGCAGACGAAACCACAACCTTCACTTAATATCAGACTATGCACAAGACATTTTCTATGACTGAGGAAGCACAGCTGGGAAGCAGCGGGTGAGAGGTGACCAGGTGTTTTTGAAGGAGTGAACATGTGACTGAGTGCTACAGAAAGGCCAAACAAGATACAGAGATATGGCAGCATTAGATATCCAGGGTCATGTGACACTGTAGCTGCCCATGCATGTTTAAGCACTGACAGCCAGTGCTGTGATGGTGGATGCTGAACCACACCAGAGAACACATAACACGTATATATATATATATATATATATATATATATATATATATATATATATGAACACTTGGGTGTGTAAAACATTTAGGTGCATATTTGGTTTAATCCCACACTCACACACACTTTATAATGAGCCGAGTACTACTTTGGTAAATTTGTCTCCTAAAAGGAGCATCTGTAGGCATTATAATATATAACACTTTCAAAGAGTTCAGTGCTTGTTTAACAAAAACTCTTAGGGTTAATATTTATCAAACCTTTCCAAATACTATAATTCCTTTTTAAGATTTATTCGTATATATTTACAGTCTGAGCTTAATCATATATATTACATAATCTCTCCACCATAAATGTGTAAATGGCGGATGTTGTTAGAGTTTGCCACTCTTGGTTTAGAAGTCTAAATGCGTAAACAACTAATCAATCCAACAGATGCCGCTGAACCGTATCCCTTTTTAACAATAAAAATCTCTAAACACTCTCACTCTCATTCTCTCTTTCACTCTTGGTAATTCAGTGCACATTACATCAATAGCGTTTTTTTTTTTTTTTTTCACACTGTAAATCTTTTAAAAGTGATAAAATCTGAAGATCCAACATGTACAAATTTTGCCCACGGCTAAAACACATGGCATAAATATGGCTGAGGTTTGGAGTCTTGCGCAGGGATTTGTAGTTTTTTCTTTCTTTTTTTTAATACAGTATGTGCAGGCAGAGAGAAGTTGGTTCCTTTGATTAAGGGGATTGTCGCCTCAGCCCATCCACTGAAAGCTCATGCCTGCCAAACACACACAAACACAGACATATTCATATAAAAATTTCTGATACCATGTTCACACACCTTTGGCTAAATATTAATGAAATTCTTTTTTTTTTTTTTTTTTTTACTGTGCCATTTTCATAAATAACAGGAAAGAAATGTCTGGGTCATATTTTACTAAATGTATCTATATACTTTGCATAAAGAAAATGTGGCTTATAACTCTCATTATTTAAATGTAAACAAACATAGTAGTATTATTTAACCTTCTGAAGCATGATTTATTAAATCAGAAAGAAAATTTTTACTTTAAAACAACAAATCTACAATAAAATTATTATTATAATCATATTTTTCTTCTCCAAAATGATGCATTTTGAGAGAGATTTTTAAATAGGGCACACTGTACATCAGGTTAAACTTGAAATAACCACTGTAAAGTACATTTTATGCATACAGTAATGGGAATATTCAGTATAATCGATATCATCATACTCATATTAAAGGCTTCAAAATTATATAATTTTTTTTACCATTGCGTTGAGCTCTTTGATATATCCTCAGAGGTCAAGTCAACTAACACCTGGGAGAAACACACAATTTTTATATATGAATAATTTGTTCATGAGAGCCAAAAAAAGATAGAAAATAATATTCTATAATTTAGATTTAGAACAATGATATTAAGGATGTTGTGAATGGTGAACTGAATGTTTTTTATCTTATGAACAAGATTTAAGAAGTTATTAATGTTATGAATGGTGTGAGGACTGTTATTTCTAATGTTATTTATGATGTGAGGGATGTAACCTTTCCCAGCAGCCCTCTGTGTTTTGACAGAATTCCTCCTCCGTTCTTCACGGCCACATCTAGTGTTCTTCTGTGCAACTCCACAAGTGACACGCTGAATTCAAACCTACACAAACACATGTGCACGCAACACACAAACGCTTTATTTAAAAACAAATACAAGTATTTTTATTCAATGTAAAATGAGAAGACTTAAAGAGACTGGAAGAGGAAAAAGAAACTGACGTTTGATCAAAGACCGGATTCACTGTTTTCTTTATCGTGTTTGTTTTTCTGCGTCCAGAGCGTCGTTTATCAGGCAGCAAATACAAACGGACATATGGATCAGAACCATTTTCAGTAGAAGAGATCAGATTCCTGCAAACACAAAAATATGAAGACTTTCATATTAAAAACATTTTTCGGAAGCACTGAAATACTTCAGAAGAATCAAAAGTCATATGTATTTTACCTGCAGCTGTGTACCACGACAATTAGTTTGTTTCTTTGGGGACTGTGTCTGATGGTTAACTGAATTTCACCCAAAGGAGCGAAACCAGGTGAGGCTCCACTGTAAAAACAGATTTTTTTTTTAAACTGTTGCAGTGTTGGAATCTCAACAAACCATGAATGGTACCAGATAGAAAGGTCAAAATATGTTAAAAATGTTCAAACATACTTCTGTAATTGTTGTATTGTCTTCTGGAGCTCTTGGGTGGTGCTGGGGTTAGAGATGTCAGATGCTATGCTGGGTGTCGGCTCTTTGCTGTTTAGGTGTAGCTCAGAGCCAGAGATGGCCAGGTTAGACGTGCTCCGCCCTGATTTAGCCAGACGGGTAGGTGAGTCCTCGAATGGTCTTCTGTCTATTAGGGGATCCACCCGCGGGGAGGGTGTTGGGGTGGGTTGGCTTCTGGGTGCTGGGGTTGGCTGCTGGGTTTTGGATGCTGGGGTGGGCTCTGAAACATTGGGTCGCTGAGGAGAGGGGTTGGCGGTCGCGCTGGAGTTGGGGCGATGGATCTGAACTGAGGATGGCTGATCTGATACTGGCAACTTTTCCATAGAGAGAATCTAAAATACACATATAGACAGATATGCATTGCTTACGGACCTTTTGTGTATTTACAGCATAAGTGACACTTCCTACTGAGATGGACCCTCTATATAAGGCAAGGTTCAGTTGTTTCTTTGCCAGTCATGTTTAACCTCCTCATTGAGGCACTATTTTCACTGAAGCTGCTTTGAAAATATATATTTCTAAAAGCATAAAATGAAGAAATTTCTTTTTGGTTATGGTTTTAATTGTTGCTGCGGCCACTTCCAGTTTAGTTTTTTTCTCTCATTTAGTGGGCATATTCCTTTTTTTGTTATATTTATCTTAATTTAAGTTTTAATTTTTGGTTTTTAAATTTAAGTAAATTTTTATAGTTGAGGAATCTACAGAGCATTGATGGAGCTAATTACATGTACAATGGTTAAGACCATTGAATTGCAAAACCCGCTAGGTAATATTTCAAATACTGCACTTTTAATTTTTACTTAAATTGTGCAAATTTATTTTTACTCCATCCATCAATACAAAGAGTAATTTAAATATTTAGCTTGATGAAAGACACACTTTAGTTTGGGGTCCAATTGTCACAATTAACTAACTATTAACTATGACTTTTGCCTTAATAAACTCTAAATTTGCTGCTTAATAATAGTTAGTAAGGTTTAAGTTGTTAAATTTAGGTATGGGCTAGGATTAAGGGATCTAAAATAATGGTCATGAAGAATCAGGCATTAATATGTGCTTTATATTATTATTTAATTTCAGTTAGTGCTTCAACCACTGTTTTTAGTTCCGTTTCTATTAGTTTTCCTTCACTTTCCATAAATGATTTAATTTCAGTTAACCAAAATGTATGTGTGAGATGTTTGTTTGTGTGTGAGTGTGTGTTACCCTAAGTGCCATCTTCATCTTAAGCGTAGAGCCGGGTCCTGAGTTCCTGAGTGGGAATCGCTGACTGAGAGTCATCTGATCCTCCTGCAGCAGCTTTGACAGAGGAAGAGAAAACGTCCCTAGGGAACACTCGTGCTTCTCATCCTTTACCTGCACACACACAAAACATCAGACTGTGACTTGTATGAGACACACCACTGTGCAACTTCCAGACTATATATACTTTCCATGAATAAGGTACAACTGAGTCAATTTTTATTAATACCTTGATTTCTATGATTTTTTTGTATTTTCCAGAAATAAATAAATGCACAAAAAATGACATTTAAAAAGAGAACAGACAAAAAAAAAAAAAAAAAAAACAAGTAGCAAAATGGATAGCAGGGCAACAAATCCAGTCTAAATACATCACTTAGAAGGGAATAGCTAGTATGATACCAAAGTTGGGGTTGTAATTATTGTTACACTTTCCTACAACATCAAGAACAGTATTTGCTCACCCTTGCAGTGTTCAAATCTTTCGCCTTTCAGGGACCAGCCCAAATTTTTAACCATTAAGCCACAAAACCCCATGTGCCTGAGAGTGCATGTTTGTGCTTTACCTCCACTTCAAGATCTTGAGACTTTGGATTGTGGATCAGGAATGTGAAGGCCTCCTCCCAAAGCGGCTCGTTGGTTTTATATCTTGTCTGTAACGAGAAAAGAATGTAAAACATTTAACCATTATACATTTAGCAACAGTGAAAACACAAAGGTTCTGAATTGGAATTATTTTACCATGTTAAAAATTCACAGTAAAGTCTAACTTAAGCAAACTTGCAACATCACATTTTGCAGTGAAATACTGTTATACAAAGAGAGCTAAACATCAACTATGTTTAATGAATTTATATGCATTCATATCTTTTCATGCACAGCCATTTTTTAAAGAGCTTCACACAATGTTTAAATTTGCACCTATAAGAATAACACAATATGTTATGCACATTTAAATTTAAAGACAGATTACTTGTGTGCATCAGTGTGTTTACCTTGCTCTCAAAGGATTTGTGTCCCACAGTAAACTGGACAAATGGACTGGGCACACTGGTGACCTTTTTACCAGACTACAGAGCATACAAATAGTTATTAACAACGCTTCCATATTAAACACATACAAATAACAATATGCACAAATAACATTATCAACCTTAACCACACTCTTACTAAAGCAAATAACAAAAGTATTTAAATCAAACAATAATAGTGCCATCTCAAACATGTAAGAATCTACAGTATATATTTGCACTGTCATATTGAATCATATTGAAATGATTCTTAGTAACAATTTGATATTTAGTTTGATATTTAATTCTGCAATGACTATGAACCACACCTGGCATGCTGTCCATTACCACAGACAGTTACAGTACATAGAAAGCTCACCAGGTAACTGTAAATAAATGTTTAATCTATGTGATTACCACATCATAACATTTCATATGTTTGCATAAGATTGTTTAAAACCACATTCAAACTCTTGTTATTATCATAATCTCAGGGAGCTGTTTCCTATGTAGCTTATACACATACAAACATATGTCCTATTTACTTGAACGGGAAAAGTCCAAAATCTACAAAACTGATATTCAAAATGATGTTTTAATAACATATTTTCAAATTAGCACTGTAATCTAATTGAGTGGTACTGAAAATTCTGCTTCTTTAGTTCAAATCGAAATATATTAGGCTGGTCCAGTTAATGCACTTTCACATTTAAACAAAGGAGCAATTTAAAATCAAGTAACAAGAATTTTTACTGAGCAATACATGCTAAAATCAATTATTATTGTTAAAACTTGTCCTAATTCTTGACCCTGATAATAGAGAGCATGCCATGGATTTAGTCCAGATGTGGTGAAAATTAAAGTTGGAAATATTCTAAAATATTGTATTTATTCCATTAAATTAAAATAACAGTAGTTATTTCCCCTTATGAATGCCATGTACCATATTACTATCAGAACATAAAACCTAAAAACTTGCTAGATTCAAGCAAGGTCTTATATGTTGTATTTATGTACGATTGTGTGTATAATCTTGATTCATATATTGCTTGAATTAAATGCAATCAATTCAGAATTGGGAAAATGGGATTGGAAAACTGGCTGAGATATACATAAGAGAAATAGTCTCTGTGGCATTCAGAGTCTGAAAACAGTGCGTTTCAGACAGTCATATGCACGCGCGGGTCTGCATGCGGTTAATCAAAGCACACAAACAGCACACACGATACCTGCAGCAGAAGGACCTTAAATCGACATAAACAACTTGCCACGTCTTTCTACATCATTATGTGTGTGTGTGTAAATTATGAGAAAACTGGTTGTGTTACCTTTATCGCTTTACTGACTGTACCCTTCTTCAGACCTGCATTGTTGAATTCTAAAGGATTGCGCTTATTTCCCCAAGCAGAAAAGGACAAGACACACACGCGTACACACACACACACACACACACACACACACACACAAATACAAATACAGGCAGGATTATTAGGAGGATGGCATGCAGAGTTAAATTTATAATTGCACAAAAACACAGACATCCTGGAGTACTCACTCAATCATACACAACAAAATGAATGATTACGGAATTAATGCATGGTTAATTTGATGAAAATGAGAAAAGATGATGCCTCATTGTATTTTATCCGTATGATTTGTTCAAATGATGAAAGAGTCCTAGCAGATCACATCAGCATATTTTAAATTAATTTGCATTTGATTAGTCATGCCTGGAGAGTGGGCACATGAGAGGACACAATTCAGGTGTCAAGGACAGTGATGAAGAAAGAATGATAGAAAGAAACATGAAAGAGAAATATAGACAAGGCAATCCAAAGAGAATCAGACCAACCCACACTTCACTGCAAATCAATCCGTAACAAATCTGATTGCAGAAACATGTCACACAATGTCATGGGCACTGCAGGACACTACAAGATGCCTGAATTCACTCAAACACTTTCAGGGACTGATGGAAATGATATAGTGAAGCATGGGCTGATACAGCAACAGTTATACAATAGTTACAGCTACAGTCATTCTAAATGTGCTGATATTTAATAAAATAGCCCTGGAGCTTTTCACGCTTTTGATCAGCACCGTTTGTTTTCTGTTCAACAGTTGTTCCTGTTTTTGTGTGGAACTTATTGTGCAAAGCAAATATAGACAAAGTAGTTTGCCAATAATAAGTCTGAAATAGTCAGTTTAACCTGCATGTATAAATAATGTATAACTGTTGTATAAAATGTTGCTTGTGTGACATTGCTTAATCATGTATTTCATACAGTGAAGTGCAGAATGAGACCCGTTTCATTCAACATGCTTCCAAAATTGACAATCTACTGCATCTCTGTTACACCCCCCAACACACACTACTGTTCAAAATTTCAGAGTCTGTAAAATTTAAAAAATATATATGTTTTTGAAAGAAGTCTCTTATGCTCAGTAAGGCTGCATTTATTTATTCAAAGTTACAGTAAAAACAGCAATATTGTGAATTTTCAGCAGCTATTATTCAGTGTCACATGATCCTTTAGAAATCAGTCTAATATGCTGATTTGGTGCATATTAATATTAAAACAGTTGTGGTACTTAATGGTTTTGAGGAAACTGTGACACGTTTTTGAAGACTCTGATCTGATGAACAGTTCGAAAGTAACAGAAGAAATTAATGCTGCATTTATTTGAAATAGAAGTCTTTTGTAACATTATAAAAGTCTTTACTCTTACTTCTGATTAATATAATGCATCTTTGCTATATTCAATCCTATATCCAATAATAATAATAAATTTAAAAAAAACTTACTGACCACAAACTTTTGAAGAGTAGTGCATCACAATTTTTTGGCACAATCTCTCTTACACACAGTTAATCAGCAAATATTTTGTTCTTTTTTAGATTATCAATACTGACCAATAACGATTTTGTCCTTGTCAAATATTGCTTCAACAATTGATAAAAAAGTCTGATTTCAAATAACGAAATCAGAACAAAGTTGTAAGCCTATTTAGTAAACAATTTTAATTCCAGCAATTTTGTGCACGTCTCTTTTATTATCACACAGTATTTTTTCTGCATTTTTTAAAATAATTATTATTATCATACATCCATTATACTATAAGTGATCGGTCAACCTTCTTTCTAGATATTGGTATCTATCATCGTTGACCAACAAAACAAACTTGATCAGCAATATACCCATAACCACATAACCTCATTTAGCTCTCCAAACAGGGCAGACAACTGTGTTCTGCTGCTGTGAACATAGTCAAAATGTTTTCCCTCAACCACCTCTGATGCTCTATATTCAAATGCCCTCTTTAAAAGGAAAGAGTGCACCTTTACAGTGAAAAAACAAAACACCTCTATTACAGACTATTTATATCTATGCAAAATGCAGGCAGGGGCTCTGTAAACACTAGCATGCTGACAGAACAAACCACGACAAACAAATACAAACAAAACAGTCCTCAGAGTTTAAACAGCATTACAGGAAGATTTTACGTGCAAAAGGGAAGTTGAGATGTAACTATGAAACATTTGTAAATGAAGTAACCAGCTGTTAATGCACCAAATGTAGGTAAAATGCAAGCAGACCAATCTAATGGAAATGTCAGCAGAGTGACTCACAAACATTGTCCTGTAGAGGGCAGAAGTGTTCTCGCAGAACACCAGCCCGGCAGAGCGACGCTCTCTCAGACACCCACTGCCCACGTGCCCCTCAAAAACACTCTTCACCCAGAGCGACAAGAAACCAGAGCGGGACAACAGAAAGAAACAGAGGATGAAAGGAGAAAAAGGCAAGGCAAGTGTAGTAGTAGAAGTGATACCTGATGAAAGAGGGAAGGTGGAACATAGAATGTGAGGAAGAAAGAAAGAAGCTAGTGTGGGTGAGTATGTGTGTGTGTGTGTGTTTGTGTGTTAATGCTCACTGGCAGATTTTTGGCTGAGTCCAGATGCACCAACAGTATTGCTGATGACAGTCCATCATTGGCCTGCCCTTTTTCTGCTTTAATGCTGCTTAAAACCTGAAAAGCAACACATAAAACTTTAATCAGTGCCGGCTTTGTGCTGTGTGTGTGGGGATTTGCCTCTTTAAAAGGACTAAGTAATGTCTTATTTTACATGCAATGATAATCACAAAAATATTTTGTAATGGAAATTTCAGAGTTTAAAAGAAGAAATGTGCAGTTTGTATTTTTGTTATAGTTCTTCTATACATACTATGTATGGGGTCAGTAAGATTTGTTTTATTTTATTTAGGCCAATTTTTTTTTTTTTTTTTTAGAAATTCATCCTTTTATTCAGCAAGGGATGCATTAAGTTGATCAACAGTGTGAGTTAAATACATTTATAATATAACAAAAGAATTCTATTTCAAAGAAATAGTTTTTTTTCTATTCATCTAAGAATCCTGAAAAAATCAGTTTCCACAAAAATATTAAGCAGCACAACTGCTGTTTTCAACATTGATAATATCAATAAATCTTTACTGAGCACCAAATCAGCATATTAGAATGATTTCTGAAGGATCATGTGACACTGAAGACTGGAGTAATGATGCTGAAAATTCAACTTTGCCATCACATTAATAAATTACATTTTATTTCACAATATTTCCATTTTTACTGTATTATTGGTTTTACTGTAAATAAATGCAACCTTAGTGAGCACAAGAGAGTTCTTTCTTACTGACCCTAAACTTTTAAAGAGTAGTGTACCTTTGTTATTTGATCAGTAAAGTCTAAATCATTAACAGAAGTCATATCATATCACTTTGATGTGTATAAGAGGTGTGTTATATTACCTCTTCGAGTTTATCAGGTGTAGGGAGAAGAGAAAGCCATTCGATCTTAAGGTGAAGCTTTCCTGTGGCAACATCATCAAGTACAAACCACTACACACACCCAAACACACACACATACACACACACACACACACACACACACACACACACACATGCACGCACACAGGTGAAACAGGGAGTGGATTTATTATATGAAAACAAATTTCATTTGAAAACTTTGTACTTTATAATAATAATAATAATAATAATGCTTTATTAAAGGTATAGTTCACTCAAACATGAACATTCTGCTGTCATTTACTCATCCTATGATACCACATGCATAATACAGGTCCCTTTCACTTTCATTTTTAAAAGGACACTCTTTAAAAATCTACTATTCATGCTCCACAGATGAAATTAAGTCATAAAGGTTTGGAATATCAAAAGGCTGAGTAAATGATGTTAAGTCAATTTATGAGTGAACTAATAATTTAAGCAATTTTTCTATCCAAGCTTTGAGCTCATACAAAAATAAAGCTGGACAGATGTAAGACCAAAATAAGATAAAAAGGGTTTTTTTTGTACCTCATCTACTTTCTGTTCCTTCTCTAGTTCATCTATGTTGATGGTAAGACTAAAGAATAAAGGAGGACAAAAATCAAAAGATTACAATAAAAACATATCCACACACAGATCCTGACGGTGGAATTCTGAAGTATTGTTGCTTGTAATTATTTAATGATTGATTAGATTAATCACAGCCATTACCTTCCCAAATAATCATCCTTATCATGGTCTTCATCATAAAGCTCTATCTCCACCTTCTGTCCTGGGTGATCGAACACACATGCCTGAAACACACATAAACCTTGGGTTGATAAATAAAAACATGTCAGAGAGGGACAGATTCAATCAAAAATTAGTCGCTTACCTCATAAACCTCGTTCCATTTAGGATTAACTGTCTCTTTGATGATTTTGGATCTGAAGAGCTGATTACCCAGCTTAATGACGCCATACGGGTCTGA
The DNA here is from genome assembly GCA_036784905.1 of Acrossocheilus fasciatus. NCBI lineage: Eukaryota > Metazoa > Chordata > Actinopteri > Cypriniformes > Cyprinidae > Acrossocheilus > Acrossocheilus fasciatus. Next base: position 27,603,826 of record CM071939.1, read on the forward strand.
CTTTCCTTTTATCAGGCCACCCAGAAACTTGTCCTTCCCTACCAGGTCCTGTGCCTCCAGAAAGTGAATCCGCAGAATACTCTACAACAAAAACACACATATGATATAAATATTCTGTATATGCATGTATGCATGTGTATGTGAAGTGTACAAGTGTGTCACCTTTGGCATGGGGAAGCGGAGTTTGGAAATCTGTGCATCATTTACAAGTGGAATAGTGATTTTGTTTGGCAGCACGAGAAAACTGTATATGATATCCTGAATAATGCCGTCACACAGACCGCTGTGAAAGACAGAGAGAAAGAGAGATTAGTGATGATGTGAAATTTTAGAACAAATCAGTCAAATGCATTTAATTCAATCTATCCACCCATAAGTATTTTTTTCCTAAAAAATATGTGATATTTTGAATGGCAAGACTACACGTTCTAAAGCTGTACAGACCACTTTTATTATATTTTTAGGTAAATTGAGCTTGATAGCTGCAGTTGTAATCTGCTTGCATTTCCATTGTGTAGAAAACAGCAACCTGGATATTCTGCTAAATAATAACTGTGTACAGAAAAGCTTTAGTGTTCATTCTTGGTATTTATGCTAAGATATGAAACAAACACTTTTCAAGGCCTTTTTGCTTTGACTAAACGCACATCTTCAGGTCCTTTTTTTGCTTAAACCATGTGAAATTAAACATTTGGGATAGTTCTCAAGGTGGCCAGGGCCCACTAGAGGGCCTCAGCAAACCTCAAAAAATAATAAAGTTCATATTAATATTATAATTGATATATTGAAATGTTTTATTTCAAATGAAATGCTAAAAATATACAATCAACATAAACTAAAATATTATTTTTTTAAACCCTTCCCCTTTTTTGCCCACAGTTCCTGAAATTTCTGAAACCACAAAATGAATTGTGGTTAATTAATTCATGAACACTCCCAGTTTCTGTGAACAAAAAGCTGGAAAGCAAGTAGCTTTGTCTCAATTGCACCTGAAATATCAGAGAAAACATATATTGGGTGGCCTTTGAACATTGTATTTAACTATGTGGGGCTTTCTAATAAAAAAAAATAAAATAAAAAAAAAAATAAAAAATGGAGAGAACCACTGGGATAAGGGAAAGAATTAGAGCACTATAATACTTCCTCCATCCTCCCTCGGCAGTTCTCCATTAGCACAGTTTTCATTTAAGTACTGCAGTTTATAGTCCCTTCACCCACACTATGTTAATGACTGCGTCTATAGCATTCTTTACCAATTAACTTGCATTTCAGCTCGAACATTTAACACATCAGGATTAATTCATTTATTTTTCAGAGATCAAAGAATTCAGATTGATTTCAGCACTGATGTCTAACCAGAAAAGTGCATGAAATGTGACTCTTCTGTGAGGGTGTGTGTATGTATGAGAGAGAGAGAGAGAGAGAGAGAGAGAGAGAGAGAGAGAGAGAGAGAGAGAGAGAGAGAGAGAGAGAGAGAGAGAGAGAGAGAGAGAGAGAGAGAGAGAGAGAGAGAGAGAGAGAGAGAGAGAGAGAGAGAGAGAGAGAGAGAGAGAGAGAGAGAGAGAGAGAGAGAGAGAGAGAGAGAGAGAGAGAGAGAGAGAGAGAGAGAGAGAGAGAGAAAATATAACAAAGGACAAGATCTCCCCACGCCTAAACCACAATACCAGCTCCACCTATGACATGACTATAAAAGGAGAAAAAGAGTGAGAAAGAGAGAGAGAGACTCCTCTGGGAAACACATTAAACTCTACATTTGGACACACACGCACTGATGTTAGGGGATCACAGGACACACTTTAAGATAAAACACACTATTAAGACCCCATCATTTCCCCACCATCACAAGTGGGTGTAAACGTGGATCGTCTGATGTGGTCTGACAGGAAGAACAGCATTTCTGAGACTAGAGTGAGCGTGTATAATGTTTGTGTGAGAGACTGTTATCTGTGCCACCTCAAAATACAAAATAGGTCATGTGACAGCACGTGTGCAAGTCTGCCCTATCCACTCTCCAGTTTTATGAAACTGGCATAATATGATTACATGATGTGTGATGGCTGACATGTGTATCACTCACTTTATTCCAGGGATGTCCAGCATATTTGTAAGACCTGTCCAGTTTATATCCAGCAACTGAGAGAGAAACAGACACACGTAACAATATTTAATACATACAGGTTGTGTGTGTGTGTGTGTGTGTGTGTGTGTGTGTATGTATATGTATATATGTGTGTGACCCTGGACCACAAAAGCAGTCTTAAGTCGCTGGGGTATATTTGTAGCAATAGCCAAAAATACATTGTATGGGTCAAAATGATCCATTTTTCTTTTAAGCCAAAAATCATTAGGATATTAAGTAAAGATCATGTTCCACAAAGATATTTTGTAAATTTCTTACCATAAATATATCAAAACTTCATTTTTGATTAGTAATATGCATTGCTAAGAACTTCATTTGAACAACTTTAAAGGTGATTTTCTCAACATTTAGATTTTTTTTGCACCCTCAGTTTCCAGATTTTCAAATAGTTGTATCAAATATTGTCTGATCCTAACAAACCATACATCAATGGAAACTTATTTATTCAGCTTTCAGATGGTGTATATATCCCAATTTTGAAAAAGCGACACTTAAGACCAGGGTCACATATAAATATACATATATATATACACACACACAAAATTCAAATGTTTGCACTTGTTTCCTGTAAAATACATCCTTTATTGTTCACAGCCGCAACAAAGCCATTAATCAAATACAACGCAACAGTAACTGCCTATGTTTTCAGTGGCCTTGGTTCTGGAAATATTTTTCTCTCCATATGAATTAAAAAAAAAAGTTCAGTAAATTGTTTAAAACCATGAACCAAACTAATAATCTCTGAGATTAATCTCTTTGTTTAAAAAAAGGTATTTGAAAATAGAAGAAAAGACAAAGGAACAAGACTGTGTTCATATTTTATGAAGGATATAGAATGCACTGCAAATGATGTAATCTAATAAAAAAATGAGAGATTAACCAAAAACATTGATTAGTAGTCATTGGTTATAAGTATAATGAAATATATTAGACGTATACTGTTCAAAAGTCTGGAGCTGTTAAGAATTTTTTTTCCAAAAAAGAAATGAAAAATCAAAAGTCTTATGCTCACCAAGGCTACGAGTATTTATTGTAAAATAATATTGCAATGTAAAATTACTGTTTTCTATTTTAACATATTTAAAAATGTAATTTATTCCTGTGATGGCAAAACTGAATTACTTCAGTCTTTAGTGTCACAGGATCCTTCAGAAATCATTCTAATATGCTTACTTGCTGCTCAAGAAATATTTCTTCTTCTTATTATGTTGTTATTGATAATTAACTTCTTATTATAATCATGTTATCTTTTTATTATCTTATTATGGTGAAAACAGTTGTACTGCTTAATATTTTTGTGGAAACCGTAATACATTTTTCTTCAGGAGTCTTTGATGAATAGAAAGTTCTTTAAATCAATATTTTGGATCAAGACATCCAGTTAACATGAATAGCTAAATGAATGAGACGAGGAATAGATTTAGATCTTATTTGAACACAGTTTCTGCAGAGCAGGTCAGAGCAGTGTTCCGATTCCGAGAAAAACTACAAGTTACAAGGGTGTGGGTTATTATTAAATAACAGACATTCTCATCATTCTTTATATTGTACGATTGTCTAATTTAAGTAATGCCAGGTATGTAGCAAAGGAAACAAATCAAAACACAAACACAATGAATGAATGTTCTTCTACATGTGACACAATAGTGTGTGTATATGTGGTGGTTAACGTACAGGTTTCTTGAGGAAGAACACAGACAGTGCACCAATCAGTGGCATATCTCCTAGCAATGGCTCCATGATGACCCTCAACACACCAATAAGCTACAAATACAAACAACAAACAAATAAAAGGTATAACAGTGAGAAATGCTGGATTCAAACTGGCTTGCATGTGCAGTAACTATTAGTCAAATAATTCTGACTTGCATAATGCACATACATTATAGGCCTACGTGCAGGTGACCAGAGTTTGAATCATGCATGGGTTATTTCCCAATACCACTACCTCTCATAATGTTTCCTGTAACATCTCCACTATCCTCTTCAGTTAAAGCCAAAAAGCTCATATAAATAATTAAAAAACTTCTGCTTGCAGATATGAGAACAGACTAACATTACATCTAATGCCTGACTATAAACTAACAAAGCAAAGAAGCTCTGTTATACAGTTCAAACTCATATCAAAGCTCATGTGTGGTCACTCTGATTGTCATCAGGGTAATGGGGGCATACTCAAATGTAAACAACTCATGTAAGCAACACACAAACAGGAATCCGTCACACACTCTTACCTGTATGCTCTTGATTCCTGCACGGCAATAGTATTTCTTAATATCCACATCAATTTCAGTGTTTCCGACAAAACTAGAGAAATACAATAACACACAAACAGACTTTCAATATCTCAAATCCAGTAATGATTCTCAGTGGTAAACGTTATCTGTGTGTATTTTACCTGATCTGTAGGTCCATAATAATCTGTCGTTTATCTACATTCTCTGTATAAACTTTCACTCCATCCACCCTGAGAGGCTGCAGACAGATGAAAAATTAATATACAGTGTGTATAAGAGTATGTAAATGTGTGTGTTGGTTTACTAAGTTTTAATTTGAGGATGAAAATGTCTTTAGAAGTGAGCTAAATATGACTAAACCTTCCTTTGCGGTTGTCGTCAAAGGTAAAAGGGATCTAGAATATAATGTTTTTATTAGCATTTTTAAATGCCAAAGGTTTACTTTTAGGGGTAGATTTAGGGTATAGATTGATATGTTGCAATTATAAATAGCTTTATATAATACAATTTAAGTCTTTGGTATGTGCTCAAAGCTAAAAACAGATTAAAAAAAAAAATTAAGAAGTGCTTATATTTATTTTTAATAAATAAATATGCTAATATCATTTTATAAAATTCACTTCAATATTTTTTATATAATTAATAAATTATATTTAAATTATTTATAGACAAAAAATTAAATTACAATTAAATGCTTTCATTTTTAATAATTTTACATGAATTTCATCTGAACACATAAAGTTGTCTTGTTGGGTTGGTTTAGGGTTTGAGTTAGTTAGGTCTACGGTATGCTCTCATTTAGATAGCTATGTAAACACGTGCATGTACCTTGTCCCCCATGTCTATCTTGGTGAAGGTGAAAGTACTAAGGTGCGCATTGGCTCCCTGCACTGCCGGTTCAATGGTCTCTTTGAAGATTTTATCTACAAACTGACAAATATATGGCCACAACTGATGTACAGTCTGTTAAAAAAAAGAGAAAGAGAGAGAGAGTTAATACTCTTGAGGAGACATTTCTGGGTTAGCATAGATTCAGATCTATTTTAATAAAACCACACCACCACACACACATACCTTGTTGAGCCACTCCACTCTCTCCACATCTGGAAAATGAACCTGAAACACAAAACAGACTGAATTTTATTTTAATGGCTATTTTAAACACATTCATTAGTCACAGCACATCATCAGCTGACAGTAACAGCTCTTAAAATAATTCAACAAATCAATATTTTTACACTTCATCACAATGACACGTTGATTCTTTAAATGCAGAGCATGTAGTGAAATGATGCATTGGTATAAACAGAACAGAAGAGTCCAATTTCCACTTCTCTAACTCTTAAAATGAACTAGTTTATTCTCATTACTCATCATATCTATTACTCATTACATGACCACATTTATAATGACATAATGTGGCTGTTTAAATAGAATATTTTGTTACTCTGCGGAAGACCAGCAGACTAAAGGTGCTAACAGCACATGCTCTGTCGGTCTCAGTCTCTGTCTCTCCATCTCACTGAGAGCAAACGATGCAATAAAACCAGTGCGTTCTCATTATCAGCAATAAATCTGTCAACACTACAAACTTCACACCATTGTGAAGTAGGATTAGAAATGTTTTTTAATAACATGAAGCAAATTATTTTCATGCATGTCCAGTTAGTGTTTTTTGAGCATCTGAGTTCTTTCACAGATGCTGACACAACAACACTAAATACACTAAACAGCTAGTGACACTAAACATACAAAACAGGTAGTGCATTCCAATTCACAAACGACTGACACTTATGAATTGGCTCTGTTAATGAATCGGTCATCAGTAATAAAAGAGTTGCTCACTCACTGAATCTGTTGAAGTAATTCTTCACTGCAGTAGTTGAATAAAATATAATTATATCAGACACAGGGACTTCTGGGAATGACCTTTGTAACAGAATTTTTTATGAAGACTGATGAAGGATGGGATGTCTTAGTTAAAAGCAACTTTCTGATTTTTGATGTAAATTTGATCAGTTTTTTCTTCCAAAAACAATTTTTACAATACACGTCAATTTACATTTACAATTTTTCACTCAACACTATAAAAAAAATTATAGTCAGACCGGGCTAAAACACCTCATTAAAACACGCCCCCACATGTCTACGTCACGATGTGGAAATATTTGCGTAATTCCGTCCAAATGTGCACGCAAAGAAAGAAGGCGTGGTTTCAGTAACCGCAGTAGTGTTGATGCAGCCATGTTAGGGAGACACTTTATTTGGCCTTCCGAAAGTAGATTAGGAATCATTAAGATTACAACAGAACAGGAACGCATTTTATGGACAACCGTTTTGTGAACCTAGGAGAGGATGTAATTCTGATTTTGCTATGACAATCTGGCGCTTCTTAATCAGCGACTGTAAAGGTCATTGCACACTGAGTCCGAAATTTTCGCACTTTAAAAAATAAATACGACCTCACGTTGTATCAATCATGTTGACATACGAAGCTTTCGTCGGTCAAAAAAAAAAATTCGGATCAGGTTTGATTTCCTGCCTTTTCCCATCCGTAGCATGCATTTTGATAGGAAAGGATGGGGAATATGAAAAAAAAACGGAAAAACGCATGCGAAAATTTTGGACTCATTGTGCAATGACCTTAAGTATGTTTTGTTATTAGTTTAAGTATTTGCTATTGACTGTTCAAATGCGGAGTTGTGTGTGTGTGTGTGTGTGTGTGTGTGTGTGTGAGAGAGAGAGAGAGAGAGAGACAGTGTCACATCACAGTGGAGTCTTAACCACGGCTTGTGTGCAAAAACATACGAGCTTCATCATTGTGTCTGTTACGCGACTCTGTTCCCTTTCGGGCTTGAACTGATGGTAAAACTAAGGACATTGTTAACTGTCCTTACATTTATTTTGAAAGATTATGGAAAGGGGCGTTACATTTCCGATGAGTGCTTGTGGTGTTCGGCCAATCAGAACAGAATGCGCTTGTCGGAAGGAGGGACTTTGTAGAAAATGACGCATTTGAGAAAGGCGGGGCATAGAGGACCTACAATAATGTACAGTATTTTAAAAATAATGTGTTTTTGAACATTACAGCATGTCAACATATTCTGTTACACCAAATACACAAAATAATGATCTTTAAAAAAGCATCATATGAATACCCCTTTAAATTCTGTTTAAAAATAAATTCTAATTTGAATTGTAGTGTTCTAGTTTTCATCGCATCATGCTGCTCGCTCACAGTATAAACATTGTGTCTCTCTCTCTTTGGCTCTTCATCTTACTTTCTTCAACATGCAGTCGTGTAAACTCTGGTAAGAAGAAAGGACCTATATGGAAAGATGTGGCACAAAAGCATGTGAGTGAGAGATATGCCAGAAAAACCAAATGGAAAATCCCTGACTTGTCCTTGGCTCCATTTCTTTCTCATATTTTCCTGAGGGAGAAAGCCAGCCTGTGACTCAAAGCTGTGTTATTTCCTGATTATACGCGCAGAGAGCAGACAGCAGCTAAAGTTAGCCTGCTAATTCCCATGGCCTGTCAGAGAGCAGCCGACGCTGAGCTGATCCGATCTGATATTACAAACTCTGCATCTCTACATGTCTTATCTCGGTCACAAACACATATCTCTGGCCTTCAAAGAGCTTAGAAAGCATTGTTAGGGGTCAAAGTCTCATTCACAGACACACTGTGATTATATTTTCAATGTTATCCTGGCTCTTTCTGCCTGTTTCTATAACATAGCACACTAGATTTGTACATTTGATCCATAAATACAGTAAAATATTAATTTAAATGAGTCAGAAACTTCCATGCAGTAATTCCAGTTTCAATAGCACAGTTCTGACAAAACACAGGCAGCTAGTCTAAGCACGTAAAGCTGATTCATGAGGACATGTTAACGCTCTGACCAAATGCAGTAATGTGTGTGTGATTTATCTACATGGGCGTAAACGTGTGCATCTGTGTAAGATCTGATCTGTTAGGCAATGTCATTTCCTAGGCAAGCAAACAACTTTGTCTTATACAAACAGAAACAAACACACAGGCACGCTCATTCTGAGAGTGACTGTAGCAACCAGGAAGAACTTCATAAAGATTTGACCTCATCTAACCTCTAAATGAATCAACCAGAGGTATAGATTGTATTGTGAACTCGATGAAGGACTGACAGCTTGAGCTGCTAAATGATTTTGTGAGGCATCACAGGCATGTCTGAGATGATTCAGCACGACTGGTGAACAGGTCAAAGGGCATTTGCTGTTTTGTTTTTTTTAGCGGAGCAGAATGTATCAGGCAGACAGCATGTCAGACAGTCAGTGTGTCAGACTCAAAGCAGGACGCTCATTGGATGGTATTATTTTTGTTGACTGGTGGAGCTGAAAGAGCACAAAACTTTGGTATAAATATAAACAAAATCTCAAATATGAAAAACCGCTCTTAATGTAGGGATGCACTAATGTTAAAAGTTTTGGTCATGTTATGACCAAAAAAGGCTGAAATTAACATTTTATACTATTTTGTCTGAAAACAAATTAACAAAAACATGCAATATAATGCTAGAGAAAATCATAACATTTTAATGTAATAATTATTAGTGTTATTAAAGTGTATTAAGTGTGTGCTGCATGACTACAAAGGTAATCTAAATGTTAAAATAGATGGAAATGAGCATGCATAATTAAATATCCAATATCAGACCATACATATTTAAACAAATTAAAGTAATATTGGCTGACAACTAATACTTTACTGATATATCATGCAATGATTAGAAAGACAGAGCAAGATCAGTTACAAGCAATATGAGGGTGAATATTTTAATTTCTGGGTGAACTAAACCCAAGACAATCAGCTCTATTTACTGCTTACTTGATCAATAAGAGTTTGTTTGGGTTGATGAATGGCGAAGTAAACAAGCATCTCAGCAGAGAGAAAACAGACAGGCTGACACCACACAGCAATTTACAGACAGTGATGACAGGATGACGAGATGAATGAGGCTGGCGATGGACAGATCTGCTGATATAAGTGAGTTGTATTTATTCAGTCAAAGACAAATGAAGAGACAAGAGGAGAGAGACATACTGTCCTAAAGAACACGGTGCTTCCTGAAAGAACAAGCGGATGGCTATGGGTGGAAATCAATGCAGACGTTGAGTGCTTAAACCTCTACCCCTAAATAAAAAAACTACTGGAGCTGAGCAAAGCCAGGAAAGAACCGGCCATATTCTCAGCACATAATATACAGAAGAAGAGACAACAAAAGAACTGGCTAAACAAACACACTCTCTTAAGGCCCTTGTGACTTTGATCAGACAGTAAAGCAAACATACTGTAACAAATCTATCAGTCACACACACACACAGAGTAAAGGCGTCTCTTGCATAAAAAACTGTTGGTGTCCTATTTTGTATTGTAGTGCACTGCAGAAGTTCTGAGGTATTTATTTAGCAAATAAGAAGTATTTGAAGCTTAGAAATGTTATATTTTAAGTTTACGTTAGTGTAATAATCTATATTGATTCCCAGAAGCAGCATTGCCAGTTGTTCCCCAAAGTAAACTTTTTTTTTTTAATGGTTGCTATGATTTCTAATGATATTTATGCAACATATTTTAACACACACTCACTCACACACACACACACACACACACACACACACACACACACACACAGGTCCATGTAATATATATTCTTTATTTGAGAAAAACATTTATACTTTAGAGGCTTGACTATTTGTTTCTGAAGATTTTCAGCAGAAGGATGGCAACGCTGCTCAGAAGTGGTTGACCAATTTAAGTTCAAATTCTTATTACAACCCGAATTCCGGAAATATTGGGATGTTTTTTAAATTTGAATAAAATGAAAACTAAAAGACGTTCAAATCACAAAATAGCCCTCTTATTTTATTCACAATAGAACATAGAGAACCTAACACATGTTTAAATGGAGACATTTTACACTTTTATACACTAAATTTGATGCCTGCTACAGGTCTCAAAAAAGTTGGCATGGGGGCAAAAGAGGGCTGAAAAAGCAAGAAATTTTGAAAAGATTCAGCTCAGCTGGGAGAACATCTAGCAGCTAATTAAGTTAATTGACATCAGCTCTGTAACATAATTAGCTATAAATGGGATGTCTTAGAGAGGCAGAGACTCTCGGAAGTAAAGATGGGCAGAGGCTCTCCAATCTGTGAAAGAGTGTGTAAAAAGATTGTGGAATACTTTAAAAACAACGATCCTCAACATCAAATTGCAAAGGCTTTGCAAATCTCATCAAAAGATTAAGAGAAAATTAAGAAATCTCCGTGCGTAAGGGACAAGGCCGAAGACTGTTGGATGCCTTAGACGGCATGTTTCTGTCATTGACATTACTAAATGGGCTCAGGATTACTTCCAGAAACCACTGTCGGTAAACACAATCTGCCGTGCCATCTGCAGATGCCAACTAAAGCTCTATCATGCAAAAAGGAAGCCATATGTGAACATGGTCCAGAAGCGTCATCGTGTCCTGTAGGCCAAGGCTCATTTAAAGTCTGTGTAAAAGTCAATTCTGAGAATTGTCTGTAAACATAAATGTTAGAAATGCACTGCTGAAACATGTTACAAAGACTGTGAACTACGTAGTACTTAATTGTGGAGTTAGACCATTAAACAGTTTTTCACCATTTTCATGATCAGGATTTCTTGGGCGGGGCTAAATCATGACTCGATGACGCAATTGAGCCACTGAGCACGGCCCTCCCAACACTATAAGAGGTGTGTGACATCAAAGTACAGTGAGAGCTATAGAGAGCAGATGCTCCTGATGCTTTCGAATCATTCTCACGGTACTTTGATGTCATACACTGATCGCTCTGCAGCGCTGCTTCAGGTCGAACACACGAATAACTAGAGTGCATTAGCATCAGTGGCTCACGGCTCAATCGCGAGTTACTCTCATTACCGTTAGTTACTACAGCCTACAGTTTGCTAGCTAGCTATGCCTTCATCACGTAAATGCATAATACCTGGCTGCGATCATTTACAAAACAGCTCGGTCTCCTTATTAAATAAGCTGCTAGAGGAAGGCAGCTGAGAGAGACAGCAGCTTTCCCGTGAGTGAGCGTGGTTTCAGTGCCGCCAGTGGACATGCCCCCAGCATTAGAGAACAGAGAATACTGCTTATTTATTCAAGATTTTGATACCTTATTTTATTTACTTAGTGGTTTTTTTAGCATTCAAATTTGACCGGGTAGTTAATAACACATTTTTTCTGTTGTGTGACAAACTCAGAACACACATTTAATATTGATTTTGCATGGACTTTAAAATGGACTGTTTCAAAGTGGAAAAGTGTTCTATGGTCAGACGAGTCCAAATTTGACATTCTTGTTGGAAATCACGAACGTTGTGTCCTCTGGGCTAAAGAGGAGGGAGACCATCCAGCGTGTTATCAGCGCTCAGCACAAAAGCCAGCATCTCTGGTGGTATGGGGGTGCATAAGTGCATACAGTATGGGCAGATTGCATGTTTTAGAAGGCACTATGAATGCTGAAAGGTCTATAAAGGCCTAAAGGTTTTAGAGCAACATATGCTTCCCTCCAGACGACGTGTATTTCAGCAGGCCAATGCAAAACCACATACTGTAGCTATTACAACAGCATGGCTTCATAGTAGAAGAGTCCGGGTGCTGAATTGGCCTGCCTGCAGTCCAGATCTTTCACCTATAGAGAACATTTAGCGCATCATTAACCGAAAAATACGTCAAAGAAGACCACGAACTCTTCAGCAGCTGGAAACCTACATCAGGCAAGAATGGGTCCTAATTCCAACACCAAAACTCCACCAAAAACACCAAAACTCCAACATTTCCGGAATTCGGGTTGTTTTATTACTTTATTTTTTTAATTTGCAAATTGAGTTATTTACTAATTATTTTCATAAATATTATGGAAAATAAATGTAAATACAGCAATTGTTATGCATGTGTTATTAAATTCTTAAATCTATTTTTATGTACATTTTATTATACATATCAGCTTTTTTATGCACGTTGACCGCCCTGCTCTCTGGCCAAAAATCTTATATCTGTCGACCACTACTCAGAAGTGAATAAGTTACACAGAAAGGCTTGGACAAACCAAAAACCCTTGTGTGTCCTCTTCATGGTCCAGCTAATAAAACTCAAACTTCACCGGCTTTTCATTGCCATGTTTGATAATGATTCGCTTGTTAGTTATTAACACATGCACAAACACAGACACAACAGGGCAGGAGCTCTGCCTTTATAATATCTGCCCTCCAGGTAAAGTGTCACTGTATCTGCTCGTCCAAACTATTGTTCAGAAACAAAACGTGTTGCACCTCATCTGATTGACAAGTCACTATGGCAACATTTCCTCAAGCATTTGACTCACTGTGCTTTGATGTCGTCACAATAATAACGTCAAAGTCATAATGGCAGTTACTGTAGTAACACACCACACCCACTAAGGAGAGGTTCTTTCACCATACAGCCCTCATCTGACACAAATAAACAATGTTTCACCAGTTCCTGTTACAAACACACACAGGCAGACCACTTCACTTAACTGAAAACTGATGATTATTGCAAAGTTATGTATTTAATATGAGTGTGCAGTGAGTTTCATCTTTGATTAATAGACTTTCATGCATGTTCACAATTAAAGTTAACTATATTAAAATCATGGGGAAAAAATGTTGTTACTTAAATGTTAAATCAATTAACATAAAAAGCTTAAACTTACTTTATTTTATTAAAGTAACCTTTCTCATTTTTGTTTAGTTTAACAAAGTACTAAAATTTAAACTAAATAAAAACAAACTAAAACTAAACATAATAAATAAAAAATAACTAGGTAGACATTTTCAAAAATAATACTAATAAAAATGTAAAAAATAAAACAAAATAAATTTTAAATTAAAATTATAGAGAAAACAGAAAACAAAATCAAACTCAAAATATTAACAAAACAATATTAGTATTTCAATGATACTAAAATAACACTGACTCACAACCATGCAACCAATCCCAAACTAGACAATCGGTCAACCTGAGTTTCATGAATTACCTGTTCATGTTACTTAATATCAGCCTAAAACCGAAAGAAAAAACAATGACAGCCTGTCCTGGCCATGGCAAGACTGTGATTTACAGCTAATGGAGTGAACACTGGAGTTTTGTGTCCCCGAATGCCGCTTTCAGCACACAGGCCTGCTAATATGCCAGAACTATGATCTCAGGTTAGACAGCAAACTCATTTGTTTAAAGTAACAGAACACCAAAGTCTGTAGGCCAAAAGAAACAAACTTGGCAACCTTACTTGTCCTTATTTGTGCTTAGAAGATTTCCCACAAGGATTCAAATTCATGAAAAATGACTCCGAATGCAGCCTCTGAATTAATATTTCATGTTCAGAATGTATTATCAGAATCGCACACACCATAGACGCCTCATCTAGTATTTAAATTAGTGGTCGATCAATACACATTCTTGAAAGCCTTAAAAGTCCACCTAGGCCTAAGGGCACAATATATATATTTTTTGTGCATTACACGTGAATCAATGTGCTTGACATGAAAGCTTATAAATTTGTGCAAACACTAATGTTACTATTTAATTATACCTCATTGTAAGAAAAGTTTGTCTTGGACTCTGTGGTGGTGCTGAACTGATATATACACAATATAAACAGAACCACTGATGGCAGATGGACTATTTTGCCGATGTGTTTCATTTTTCTGGGCCTTGACAGTGTTAATTGTTTGGCAGTCAATGGGACAGTCACAAGCCTCCCGGTTTTCATCCAAAATATCTTAAATTGTGTTCCTAAGACAAACAAAGCTTTTACGGTTTGGAAGGACATGGGGATAAAATGTTTAAAGGGTGCAGTTCTGATACTTCAGTTTCAATTTGTGGTCTTGATTAGATTTGTGACTCATTCAGGTATGTAAGCAATGTCAGTTACACGCCAACAACAGTATGGAATGACTACACAAACTTGACAGCATCAGATTTTAACGACACACAGGTTCAACAGGGCTGTGTAAGACCTATAGGTCAAGGCTGAGGTCAAAGTTCCCCGTGTGAAACATTAACATACTGGAGTAACGCGATGTTCAGTGTGTAACTCACCCACGGCGGCAGCTCTGAGCTCCGGACGCTCTGACGCACCGTTCGCTCCTCTTGCTCCAGAAACGCCAGCGCCCGGTTCACCGGAGCGAATCTGCTGCCCTGGTTCCGTCTGAGCCAGAACAGCGCAGCCAGGACGATGAGGACCCAGCTGAAGCTGAACTCCAGATATCCCAGCACGTATATGGGGAAAATCAGTAGGAATGTCTTGGCGAACTTCATTCCCATCTGCGTGGCGTCTGTCACCGAAGACTGCGGCTCCTCGTCCGGTAGCACCGGCTCGGGTGTTCTGACATTGGTGGGGCTCGGAGGAACAGAACCCGGTCCGTTCTGACTGACCGCCGGTGCGGGTTTGGGTTCCACTCCGTTCACTGACGCACTCATCTCCAAAGTACACAAACCCAAAACAAACAACAAAACTAAAACCTAAACAACTAAGAGAGCTTCTACAGAAACATCTCAAAGGTTTACAAATCCTTGTCAGAAAACAAAACGAGTCGCGTCGCTCGGTTCCGGGCTCTTCCCAGGAGTGCAGATGATTGGATCAGCGTTGCTCCCCACCCGACCTTGCCTTGTATGGAGCGGCCGTCGGCCCGTGATTTTACGCCCTTCCCAACGAACTTTAACTCGCTCGAGTCTTCCAGCTGCTGTCCGAGCCACGTCTCGCTGTCCCGACCGTCACCGCGCGAGCTGAGAGCAGCACCACCTCTCGCGCTCACCACATCCTGCGAGAACACGCGCGCTCTGTGTGGCCAAACCCGCTTCTCTGGGTTACACAGGAAGACTGTCGCTGGTAGAATGAGGGTGGCGTAACGAGCGCAGAGGCGGTCTACATGCGTCACCTAGTGGACAAAATTTAACACACTGATTGTTATACGAGCTAGCACAAGTTTACTTTGAATCTATCTATCTATCTATCTGTCTGTCTGTCTGTCTGTCTGTCTGTCTGTCTGTCTGTCTGTCTGTCTGTTTGTGTCAATGTATCTATCAAAATAGATACTTTGAATCTATCTATCTATCTATCTATCTATCTATCTATCTATCTATCTATCTATCTATCTATCTATCTATCTATCTATCTATCTATCTATCTATCTATCTATCTATCTATCTATCTATCTATCTATCTACCTGTCTGTCTGTCTGTCTGTCTGTCTGTCTGTTTGTGTCAATGTATCTATCAAAATAGATACTTTGAATCTATCTATCTATCTATCTATCTATCTATCTATCTATCTATCTATCTATCTATCTATCTATCTATCTATCTATCTATCTATCTATCTATCTATCTATCTATCTATCTATCTATCTATCTATCTATCTATCTATCTACCTGTCTGTCTGTCTGTCTGTCTGTCTGTCTGTCTGTTTGTGTCAATGTATCTATCAAAATAGATACTTTGAATCTATCTATCTATCTATCTATCTATCTATCTATCTATCTATCTATCTATCTATCTATCTATCTATCTATCTATCTATCTATCTATCTATCTATCTATCTATCTATCTATCTATCTATCTATCTACCTGTCTGTCTGTCTGTCTGTCTGTCTGTCTGTCTGTTTGTGTCAATGTATCTATCAAAATAGATACTTTGAATCTATCTATCTATCTATCTATCTATCTATCTATCTATCTATCTATCTATCTATCTATCTATCTATCTATCTATCTATCTATCTATCTATCTATCTATCTATCTATCTATCTATCTATCTACCTGTCTGTCTGTCTGTCTGTCTGTCTGTCTGTCTGTTTGTGTCAATGTATCTATCAAAATAGATACTTTGAATCTATCTATCTATCTATCTATCTATCTATCTATCTATCTATCTATCTATCTATCTATCTATCTATCTATCTATCTATCTATCTATCTATCTATCTATCTATCTATCTATCTATCTATCTATCTACCTGTCTGTCTGTCCGTCCGTCCGTCCGTCCGTCCGTCCGTCCGTCTGTTGAAATAAAATTCCAAAAGACCAAAAACTTTCATTATTCTCATTAACAGGTGTTTCTGCTACTACGGGCACTTTTAAGTCCCAGCACTGAAATTTTAGATTTATGTTAAATTTTGTCAAATGATGCTTTATATATATTCACAGTGTCATTACACACCTTGACAAAAAATATAATTAATGATTAATGTGATTTAATATAAAATTATGAAGCATTTATAGGTCCAAACACCATTTTTGTTCATGTCCCACAACTCTGGTCACAATATTGAGATACATAAAATAAGCTAATTGAATTACAATTTGACATTATTTCAAATGGAATTGTTTAATAGGCTATACATATTAATTTACAGCATCTTACCAAAGTCTCTATAGTCTTTGATCTTACTTATTTTTGTATTATTTACTGATCATTTTTATGATTTTTTCAACTAAATGTGCCTGTCCCACACTTTTGAGTCCTTACCGCAACAATGAAAAAAGGCTTTTATTATCACATTTTATCAAAGACAAACAAGTCTAGTTCTATGGAAACAGAAATTAGCACGTGAGCACATTGCTGACGGATTGGGCCACCTCACTACCTCACTCATAAGATCCCAAAAATATAAGGTAAATATCATCTGTTCTGTGTCAGTCTTTATTGTGTGTCCTTACCATACAGGGCCCGTATTCACAAAACATTTTATCTTACCACTAAGAGTTCTCCTAAATAGCAGTAAAAGTGTTTCTGTTGGGGTTTTTTTTTTTTTTTTTGTAATTTTTAATGATTATTTATTTAGTTTTTTTAGTTTTCTCTTAAAACCTATTCACAAGCCTGCTGAGATAAACTTGTACTAAGGAATAGAGAGAAGTCTCAGAGTAAAGGGGCTATAGATGATGTCAGCATGCTTAATAACTATGCACACAGTGATTGGCTGATAGTCTCTGTCAGAGATTTATTCATATAAATATTGTAGAGCGCAATATTAAGTTGCCATAATCAAATAAAGGTTTAAAAATAAAAATGTTGCCACATTTAAATAAAGATTTTAAAATGCAGGCTAAATGTCACTAATTAAACAAGTATATGTTCAGCTAATTGTAAGCCTCTTACATGTGAGCTTCTTGTAAACAATTAGCGGATATGCATATAAACAGCCTTTAATTAACAGAGGAGAATAATCATGGATGATAGTAAGACATTCAAACGTAAAAGAAAACCAAACTGGACACAGGAACAGCTGTTACTTCTTACCTTTCTATCTAACTGGTTAATGAAAACAAGGATATAATCAAAGGAAAATTTGGAGTTTAGGATAACCTTTACAACCGAAGGCGATATCTTTTCAAAAGCTCATTATCGTCAAATGTTTCTAAAGTGTTTGTTTCTAGACAGAAGCCACTTTAGGATAGTTAGTGGCTTGATCTTGATCTAGTGGCTAGGACTCCTCTTGACCATTCCTAACGTTTCACAGATTTAGGAGCTAGTTTTAGCGCCAAAACGCTTTGTGAAATAGGCCTACTCTTGGAGCAAAATTTCAGGAGTCCTAAATTTAGGACTGACACGCCCATTATTTTTTAAGATTTTCTCCTAAATCGGCAAGTTATGAGCTACTTTAGCCTTAAGATGTTTTGTGAATATGGCCCTGCTTAGTAGCTAATTCTGTACTTTGAACTACATTTTAAAAATAAATTTATATTACTGTTTAATTTAAGTATATTACAATGCTAAGACTCAAAACTAATGTAGTAGACCATGCTAGCTGCCAATTATAGCTGCAATGTTAGTAAAAAAATATCATTTCCGCAACATGTCCTTATTGCAGCAAATTTAGGTGTTGCGGTAAAGACCCTGTGTTGCGGTAGAGACAAGTTCAAGGTTTGCTGTATATTAAATTACAAATATTCAGTCTATTGTAAATTATATTTAAATATGACATTTTGTGACCCAAGATTACACCAAATCAACAATAAGAACAAAGAAATGTAGAGAGGAAATGAGAAAAGAATATTACAAAAAGAGAAAGGAAAATAGGCGGATAAAGAGTGTCTCCCAGCTGACACAAAGAGAGAAAAATCTGAAAAGAAGGCAGTGGAGGATATCAGTTTGTTGCAACAAACACATCAACTTTAGGAGATCATATTTTTTAAACATGAAAAACTGTTTGAATTCTTTACTGCAAAACTACTACTATCTTTTACACATGCAATACCTTCCATTTTCTGTTTATTTTACTGTTGTTCTGTACAGTAGCCTGTTTTTGATTTCATGGCACTTTAACATTGTGTCCTTACCGACACAAGATGTCATTATCACAGCTCTGCTTTATTTTATTTATTTTTCCCATATATTTTTTTAATATCAGTATTTACGAAACTGCACACAGTTTGAAAGCTATTGAAATATTACATTTTTATAGAAATTAAAAAAGATAAATGTATATAAATGAACATTATTGTAAAGTTGCGGTAAGGACATTTCAAGATTTGAAAAACATAAAAAATAAACATGTTCCAGATTAAAATCTTAATGACTCCATGCAATTTTGTTGACCTTTATGCAAGTATTACAGACTCTGACAGTTGAAATTAAAATTCACAGGGGTTGATTTTTCTAAATTTTGGAGAGTCAGAAGTGCCCGTAGTTGCAGAAACACCCTAATATAAGCGCCCAATCAGTCAATCTCAAAAAAAAAAAAAAAAAAAAACAATACAGAAAGACCAAAAACGTGCATTAATACTGTATATGTGCAAATATTTTGGTTAAAATATACTTTAAATATCTTTATTTGACATGCAGTAGTAGCTCAATAAAACCAGTTTGACTCATAAGAATAAGACTAATCATATATCACAAAATATAAATAATTTATCTTTTTCCTTATACTTGTATCCATTCAGTTACAGTAAAACACTCAGCTAAACATGCCCTTCCCTTCATATTTTACAGGATTAATGGGTTATAGATGTGATGTATGAGAAAATGCTGTGATTGGAAATTAGCTGGTGTTAATGCATTTCGTTCACTAGATGGCAGTGCATGTACATTGTGGTCCTTTAACAAATGTTTACAAGACAGATATGTATTCTCCATAAGAATAGTTGAAAATATTTTATTGACATATGAAAAGACATCGTGACATAATCAAAGTGCTTTTGTATCTTACAGGAAATGGAAGCTTCAAAAATAAATAAAGATATAATAAACACACATTGTGCATATGTCCTCTTTCTGTCACTCTTCCCATCCCTCCCTAGCTCTGTCTCTCTAGATATAGACATAAAACAGGAGAGATCAGCTGATGCTGGGCAATGAATCTAGAATGCAAATTCTAGTTCACATAGCTCTATATTTAGGCATATCACAGTGCAGATATGATCTTATTCATATATATGATAAAATGACCTAAATGTTAGCCTAAACTATTAAATCACAAAAATGATATTGCAAAAGCTAGACAAAACTGAAACAATTTTCTGTACATAATTAACAATTATGAAAATGACTTAACATTAGTATCTTTAAAATGATAAACATGCTAAATAAGTCAGTTTGTGATATTCTAATACAACTTCAAAAATGTGTATCAACAAAGACAACAGCAAAGACGAGCATAAAACAACGATATGCAAAGAAACGTACATAAAAGCACAAATATGACAGGTATATTTGTGACCGCAGGTTTAAAAACACAAATAAATAACATGAATTTAATTGGCAACAGCAATATTTATCATATAAAACCCCCTGTTCTTTAAATTAAATTTAGTGTGCAAGTTAAAAAAAAACTAGCAAAATATCGGGTGACACAAAAACTGCAAAAGATATGCTTCAGGAGTCTTGCAAGTCCCTCTGTGAATGATACGCGAGTGTGTGCGTTTGCTATTTTGAGGGTGTTCAATCTACAGTTAGCAGGCTGACAGAAGTGCTGACAGTGAGAAGGTGCTGGAAATCATGGTTGTTGTGCCTGAGCTCATGAGAATGAGCCTGTCTTTAAGATCATCAGTGTGCGTGTTTCTACATGTTGTAAGCCACATATATGGGGTCGAGCTGGTCGGCGAGGAAGCCGTCCCGTAGGTGCATGCGTTGCTTCTCTCCGCGAGAGTTGATGGGAATTACGCCCGTGTCCACAACCACCACCACGCCAACAATCAAGTAGTGTTCCTCTAGAACCACATTAGTTACCATGGGAACCAGATCTAGAGCTTCCTGCTCGGAACCGTCCAACTCCACCACCACCACTAAGAGATTCGTCCACGTGAACACCGCGCTGAAGGAGAGAGAGAGGGGAAGTTTGAACTTTACTCCATGGAAATACGTCAATACAAAATAGCTGTGCAAGCTCCATTTCACACGTTTGCGCAGTGCAACTACGCTAGACATTAGCATAAACTCTTGATCTGCAGTCAGTTTTCTCTCTCAGGTCAACTACTGTATTGTCAGCAACATTATGAAGAGAAACTTGCTGAACAAACAAGTTTATGGATGGCTACCTGAATAATAACATATCCGGTTTAAGGGCACAGACATTTGAAGGAAACCACTGCTTCCTTGAATACTGAGGTTTGTTCCTGCCAATAAAAATACACGCTTATGTTGAATGTGGCTCATTTAATAATTTTTAAGTGTTAAGTCTTTGGTTATTAACTCAAGTGTTATTTAATCTTATTCTTTTGTGCAGATCTCAGACTTATTATTCAGTTATTATGAATAATAACACTTAGTTTTGATTTGACCAAACCTTTCAGTTATAAACTATTTTAATCATTTAATCATCATAAACAAGTATTCCTACATGGATGCATAAAATATAATATGTTTTTGGGTTGTATTTCCAGTAAAAATAAGTATATTTGATATGTATACACTACTGTTTAAAAGTTTGGGGTCTATGAGGGGTCTACTTTTAAAAAAAGAAATTAATACTTTTATTCAGTAAGGATGAATTAAATGATTTTATAATGTTGTAAAAGATATTTCAAATAAACTTATTTTGAACTTTCTAATTTTGAAAAATATTTTGGCCAAAAAAAAAAAATGGTTGCCACAAAAATGGTAAGCAGCACAACTGTTTTCAACATTGATGATAAGAAATATTTCTGGAGTATCAAATCATGATATTAAATTGATTTCTGAAGGATGACTGGAGTAATGGCTGCTGAAAATGCAGCTTTGCCATAACAGAAATAAATTACATTTTAAGACATAAAACATTTATTTTAAATAGTAATAATATTTCACAACAATACTGATTTTGTTCTTTTGTTGTTTTTTTTAATCAAAAGTTAAATACATACAGCCTTGGTGAAAATTTAAAAAACAGAACAAAATCTTACCAATTTTGAATGGTATACTTTTATTGTAATATAAAATAATTATAACGGTTGACATAGCTCCCACTACTAATTAGTGTGAATATGTGGCTCTGTGAGTGTGTGTGTGTGTGTGTGTGTGTGTGTGTGTGTGTGTGTGTGTGTGTGTGTGTGTGTGTGTGTGAGCTCACCACTCTGTGATATTCCGGTGTGCCCTGATGATGGACGTTTCAATGTCAATGGGATGGTATTTCATACCTCTCAGCTCCATGACTTCATCTAACGCTCCAACCACATAAAGGGCATCGTGCCTTTCTGAACACACACAAGTGAAACAACTCATGAAACAACTCAATGCAAATCAAAAGTCTTTGTGACAAAAAGCACAGTATACACTGAACACACACCTCCACTTGCATCAGTGAGGTCAGTCCTGCGCAGGAACCCCAGGTATCCAGTTCTGGCCCACACAGTCTGAGTGTCTCCAAAGCTCAACCTGGCTCCGAAATGATCCGAACGCACATTTTCCTCTCCGAACACAGTGAAGTACCCACTGGCATTCTGTGGACTATGGACCCAGATCTGCACTCATTTTAAAATAGACACAAACGTGAGATGCTTGGTTATGAGAAGATATTTTTTGATCTATAGATGAGAGACTGCTTTTGGTCTAACCTCCCCTAAATGAGAGTCTCCGATTGGTCCCTTTGTCTCTGGGTTAGCGATGATGATGCGTACACCAGGTAAAATCTGTTAAAAAAAATGAATGTGGCTTACATTTAATTTAAGAAAACAAATAAAGAAACTTTTAATTGTCTTACTTACCTTCCCAGATTCCATGAGAGGTAGACTGTGTGGAGATCCTCTTTCAACCAGTCTCACCCTACAAACACACACAGACACACTTCAGAAATGGCAAACCAGAAATAAATCATACAAAAATACGTTCATATTTAGAAATGTATTATATCGTAGTAAACATTTTGAAAATATTTAATATTCATCTAAAATATCTATTTAATATTTAGTTTCATCTTCTGAGGCTGACAACTAAGGGCGTTCTTTTACAGACCATTTGTTAAAAAGTTTCAGGCACTATTTTGTACCCAATTTGTAGATTTTTGATCGGCAGTGTATCTGTACTAATTCTAAGAATGGAAATAATATGTGTGTGAAAGTGTGTGTGTGTGTCTTGCCTGTCATGTCTCAGTGCTCTCATGTCCACATAGACAGTCGTAGGATCCGGTCCTGATGTTCCCTGCACAAACATAAAAATCACTTTCTATAAATAGCAGTCAAATTTATTTTAAAACATGAAGCATCATGCTCATCTGGCAGACAGTTACTATCAAGGTGATTTGCATTAACAGTGAACAAAAACGTACAAATGCATAGTGCATGGAGAGGATTCAATCAATCAGCAGAACTGGGAAGGTAGTGCAATACAATAGTACAGCCTAGTGTGTGATATTGACAAAAAAAAAAAAAAAAAAAAAATTTATATTATATTATATTATATTATATTATATTATATATATATATATATATATATATATATATATATATATATATATATATATATATATATATATATATATATATATATTTTTTTTTTTTTTTTTTTTTTTTTTTTTTTTTCTGGTATATTTTGATTATGATTATTGCCTATTTAATTAAATGCCTATGTAATTTGATTTTCAGGTGCCTTCATGAGGGCGATTAGATGTATGCATCATGTTTTATGTCAAATTCTTAGAATTAATAAATTAAATTACAATAATAAGACAATATAGTCTGTTACCAATCAAACGAAAGTAGCATCAACAAAGCAAATCTTTGCACTGCAGAATAGGCATCGGAACTGTCATTTAGATATATTTACACTGCAATAACAATTGAATAAATAATGCTATGAGATTAATGTTTCTAAGATAATAATATTTTGAATATTTAAATACGAAATAATAATTTAAAAATAAAAAGACACTAAAAATATGAAACTAAATATTCAGGTAAAACAACATGCTTGCTTGTCCAACTGCATTTGAACAGGCGCAGTAAAAGTGTGCACTCTAAAAGCATGTTTTTGTTTGTTGTTATATATTTCCACATAACATAACTATGGTCAAAACAGCTTATGCCAAACAGGTTAAACTGTTTGCATCATCATTCGGAAGAAAGAAAACCTCTGTTCCAGTGTAGCTGTGAGATATTTGTTTGTATAATAATATGTAATGGCCAAATATATTTAAATTTACACAACAATGAAAATAATAAACAGTGCTGGTGCTCATTTTTTATGAGCCAACCTGAAGCTAATCAGAAATGTGAATGCAACATGACTGTTTCTTTGCATCATTTATGACTGAATCTGGAGATATACATGCTTTAATTTCTCAAACACACGCACACACAGTATCAGCTGTGTGGATCACTTAGTCATTTCAGGTAAGGTTAACACTCTGTCGATAAGTCAGCTCATAAAAATGAGTAGTCATGCACACAGGACGACTAAATTAGTGAAATTAGTGAATTTCCTCCCACATCTAAATATATGATTGTAGTAACTGAGCTATGAAATGATGAGGATCAGTTAAAAGTTCAGTCATACCTGCTCAGCAAGCTTCCCCAACCTATGAGGCTACATGAGGAGAGGAGAGGAAGATGTGATGGATAAATATTAAAAAAGTAAAAAAAAAAAAACTGAGAAGGAAACAAAACAAAATAATAATAATAATAATAATAATAAACTAAAATAGAAGGTTGAATGAGTTACATGACTAGTAAAAGCAAAAAAACTGAACACTGGGGATGCAATTAGACTATTAAAACAGATATGGGTCACTTTCTGGCCAATACTGACCTGTAGGCAGATGGCGAGATTGACCCTGCAGCCGAAGGCAGTGCTGACAGCACGCGGGTGCAGCCCCACGTCCTTAAACAGCTTACAGAAGGACTGCGTCAGAGCAACGCGAGGCCTCTCTTCCGCCACAACCACACACGAACGCACACGGGTCAGATCCATCCCACGGGCCTGAGAGAGACACACAAAAATACAGTGGTGAAATACTTATTTCAAGTTAAGAAAATGTCGTTTAACGAGATGCAGATTAAAATTCTGTGTGTGCGCATACCTTTAGAGAATCAGTGAGAGAGCTGAGAGATCTTGTGCAGAGCTCCATCACAGAGTACGAGCAGAACGTGTCTCGGACTTTAAACTGACTGACGGACTGCAGCCACAAAGCAGGATTCACCTCTAGATCCATTGGAGAGATCAGAACAGACTGCTGCCCTGCATACACGCTACACTCACAAATAAACAAATAAAAATGTCCTTAACATTTGTGTTTGCATCTGTGTGTGCATTTCAGGTGAGTGCACAGGTCTTCCATACCTGCAGAGACACCACAAGACGAAGCCAAGGCCGCAGTACGGGTCGAGACACACGGCCACCTCACGAGAGGGATACAACTCACACTGCAGTTTAACAGAGCGACACAGGGCACTGGTTGCATTGTGAGACATCTTCAGAGAAAGAGAGAAAAACAGATAAACAGATTTTTTTTTTTAAAACAAATGCAATTCTGATTTAAAAAGGTTATCAATGATAATAATATCTGTAATCACATCTGTATTCCATACGTAAAGACATAGTATCAAATATGAGGAGTCAAACCTTCACTCCAGCGAGCATTCCTGTAGTGGACACACTGAAGTCCAGATACGCCAATGAGTCTGGGTCACATGGTTTATACAGCAGGGGACAACGCCTCTTTGGCAAGTCGTCTAATAAATACACACACACACTTTTGATGAGCATCTGACAGGCGTAACTCTGAACAAAGATGGCATGTCCCTCACAAACTCACCTGTTTCCAGGATAGGAGGCCATGATTTAAAGTCCACAGCCACTGACGCATCTCTGGACTTCAGAAGTTTGGAGATTGCTTGGGTGGTCATAACACATACTGAACGACTCACCTGCACACACCAGCATGTTTATTCATTAAAAACGGTAATGTTTTAATATCCATATGTATTGTCTCATTCAATAATGCACCACATTTACAATAATTGATAATTGATTTAACCCTGTAAAGGGTTGATTTAATCCTGACATGGAACAGTTTATTGCACCTTTAGACAAAATTTTTTTTTTTTTAAATCCTAAAAACAAAAGGCCTGCATACAGTATATGTGACCCTGGACCACAAAACCAGTCTTAAGTCGCTGGGGTATATTTGTAGCAATAGCCAAAAATACATTGTATGCGTCAAAATTATAGGTTTTTCTTTTATGCCAAAAATCATTAGGATATTCATATTCCACAAAGATATTTTTTAAACTTCCTACCATAAATATATCAAAACTTAATTTTTGATAAGTAATACGCATTGCTAATAACTTAATTTGGACAACTTTAAAGGCGATTTTCTCAATATTTAGATTATTGTGCACCCTCAGTTTGCAGATTTTCAAATAGTTGTATATCGGCCAAATATTGTCCGATCCTAACAAACCATACATCAATGGAAAGCTTATTTATTAATTTATTTATTCTCAATTAAAAGAATTACCCTTATGACTGGTTTTGTGGTCCAGGGTTTGTTGAGAATCCTACTTGATACAACTGGCTTATAATATAGGAGAATATGAAGCTTAAACTCGAGGAGGAAAAAATTCACCTCAATTTTATTCAGAGGCCAAAACTGAGCAAAAAAAAAAATGCTATTTGGTGCTGTAGCTGATATTTATATAGTCAAAAAATAAGATGAAATTCTGATGGCTTGTAATGTAGATCAGAGAGATCTTTATAGCAGTATAGACAACCAATTTTATAAAATTCATTTAAACATCAGCTATCACTCTGTATTTCAAAATAATGTGTTTTAGTAAGATATTTTAATGGTTCGTTTTATGACTAAAGCTGTGTAGTTTTAATTGCGGTGGACAAAACATAATGTAATGCAAAACAATGATGATCCACTATTCATCTTGAAATATTACTAATGATATAAAAAATTATTCTTATATTTAATTTATAAAAATCAGTGAAGATTTCACAACAAAAAACATGTACCATTACTTGAAGTGCGCTTTGAGAACTATTATACTAAAAGGCCTTTTACTTGGTAAAAAAGTATAAACTATTAATGTAGAAGATCATGTTCAACAGGTTCTTCAGCAGAGTTCAGATCATTTTGATAATTTAGAAGCTAGGGTTAACTATTAGTTACTTCTCTTCTAATTTAATTCATGTAACTGTAGGTGTGGTGGAGATATTTTGAGGGTGTGTGTGTGTGTGTGTGTGTGTGTGTGTGTGTCCTCACCTCTAGGATCATTTTAACTGTAGGTAGTGTAGTTGAGATGTTCTGAGGGTGAGGTGGTCGTACAGTTATAGGAATACAGCCTGCATACAGACTGCCATAAAAGGCGGCAATCAGATCTAAACCTGTAACGCAAACAAACACAAACATGAAATCTTTGTGAAACAGCATTACATTTGTACAGTGAAAAAGGTGGAATGCAGTGCACATTTACTCATTTATTAAGCAAATGTGATGTGATGAGATTTAATTGGAGTGGGAGGATCTTGAATGTGAATTACAGAACAGGACTGACTGCTGGAGCTTGTCTGACTTAATGAAATGCTACAATCAGCACTGCAGAAAATCAACTACAGATGGGATTTCTACCCTGAACCAGAACTCAGCATATTGCTGGTGTGAAGTTTATTAACTAGTGCTCTGACAACAAAAATTATGATCATTTATTTACAGCTTAACTTGGCAGGAATGAAGGCAGAGATGTATTACTGCAGACTGCAGATTTATTGGCAAACTTTAAAACCTATTTATTGCCTTTGACTTTAAAATATCTTCATTTGGAAGCTTTTCTCAGCAAATATTGAAATGCAATTATTAGCAAATAGTTTGATGAATTAATTTGCACATCATGCAATTAAAATTAAGTTAACACAAACTGTGTGTGCTTACCTGGTGGATAAACTAATGCTACATGGTCTCCGTCTCGAAGCTGTCCTCTTTCATACAGCAAAGTGGCGATTTTCTCTGCTCTCTTGTGAAGCTGTAGACAGGTCAGAGAGCTTCCTATTGCCCCCTGAAAAATAGAAACACGTTTATAAAAACACAATGACACACCAGAATTCATAGAAGTCAGAAATGCTCCTTATTTTTGATCATTTTATTAACACTCACTGCTGAAGGGAACTGAGGAAAGCAATATATGTGTGTTACCCGTGAGTTAATGAGTGTGTAAAGTATGTGGTCAGGCGTTGTCTGAGCTCTCCACTGCAGCACCTCCGACAGAAACAGGAACTAGATTTCACATAAGAGAAAGAATAATCAGTCCGAGTGAAAAAGACACAAACACACTCGCACATACTCATAAGACCTATGCAAGTTTTCCTTGAGGGGGTCAGTTGAATTTGTGTTTCACAAATATACTTTGTGATTTCATTCCAATTTTTGGCTCTTCCCTACTCCAAAAAACAACAGAGGTCCTAGAGCTGTATGATTTAGGGGGGGGAAATTGCATTTTTTACATTAAAACTCGCAATTGTGATTTAAAATGCTTTTTTTAAGAGCTCCAGGTTTGTTGAGTTTTTTGAGGGGCTGCACAATTATTATTATTATTATTAAATAAAAACATTAAACAAAATAAGAAATACTACTATTGCAAAAACACTATTTCATTATAACAAAACAAGTATTTAAGTGAAATAACAATGATAATTGCAATCTTCTCATTTCTAAGCACTTCTTATTCGAAATCTGGTAAAATGGTAGGTGCGCGTTGCATTCCTAAATGCACGTTATAAACAACTCAAACGCACAACACATGTAGAGATGGAGTTCGTGTGAAGCATCATTTACTGTGAACTGAGCTCCACTAAGACACTAAAAACACTGAATCATGAGTTGCTCACATATAAATGAACACAGTGCCACGCTTCACTCCAAAAACCACAGAACACTTATTATTCATTAAATTAAATTGCAGCCTTTCATTTCACAATATCGGTCTTGTTGTGATCAGTCGTTCAGCAAACCTAATCTCTGAATTTACCTGCTCATTGTCCTCCATGTGACTCAGATCTCGTCCGCTGGCTTGAGCCATTCGCTTTCCTGCAACGAGATTCCCCACCATCACAGAGGCAGGACCCACCTCTGCAACAAACACACACAATATTTACACAACGTTTTCTATAAGACAAACACATTTTGCTCTATTACACACACAAAGCCTTGTGTACCAGGTTGTTTCTGTCTGGGTTTGGGCAGGTTGGTGATGCAGGAGTGAGGGCACATGAGGATGCTGCAGGGGTGTAGCGCTCCCTCCAGGAACAGCTGTTTGGTCTCAGACAGGTGGATTCCACCCAGAGGGGTTTTGGGGAGGGTGTTGGCAGGAACCAATGCCAGACAGTACACTCCCACCTGATGAATCCCATCTATAGCCTAAACACACACACATGGGTTTGGACAGAGAATTTTTTATTGTTAATTAAATTCATTATTAAGAACCTAAGTCATATAATTGATACACTGAAAAGACCAAAGGTGTGACTTAAAAACCTTCAATAACTAAACACAACTGAAGCCAAACTTGGAGATTCACTTGAAATACATATATTTCTAAACAAATATTTACACTAATGTTCTACGGTTTAGGTAAGATTTTTTTATATTTTAAATATATTTTTTTTATATCATAAATATCTTATGTTAACCAAGACTGTATTTATTTGACCAAAAATACAGTAAAAACAGTAATACTAAAGTCATTTTTACAGTTTTTGTATTATTACAAAAACTGTAAAATTTGAAAACATCTGTTTTCTATTTGAATACATTTTAAAGATGTAATTTATTCCTGTGATGGCAAGGCACACATCATATGATCCTTCAGAAATGATTCTAATATACATATTTGGTAGTCTAATATGCATTTCAAGAAACATTTTTTTTTATTATTATCAATGTTGAAAAGAACTGCTGCTTAATATTTTTGTGAAAATTTGATAAGAAATTTCAAAAGAACAGCACTGATTTATTTACTTTCACGTTTGATCAATTTAATGTATCCTTCCTGAATAAAAGTGTGAACTTCTTTAAAATAAAATTGTACTGACCCTAAAACATTTGAACAGGACTGTACATTTAGTACTAAACAATATTTTGTACAATAACAAAACTAGAATGCATTAATGCTAATTATTAAATAATGACTTTTTAATAGTCATTTTATTTCATTCAAATGCACAATTATAGAATACAAAAATATCTCTAATTTTAAACCTATAATTTCTATAATTTTATTTTGTAGAAAGAATATGGCCAAACCCAGCATGATGCAATAAACAAGCCAAGAAATGTTTTGTCCTTATGAGTGATGCCACAAGCAGCGACATACAATAAGACCTCTTGCCGCTCACTTGGTTTCTATTTTTGTCATGTTGTGGTGGGTTGCCAGTGAAAACTCACTGGTGCAAAATCTTCACCTACATAACTATACATTAAATGTTAAAAACAATGTGCTTGACTATGACTTTGTTGCTTAGTGCAGCACTTTTGCTTTCAGCAAGGACAGAAAAATGCAAACTTTGAGGCTGGTTATGTGTGCGTGTACCTGCAACACTCGGCTCATCCACTGGTAACTCTCTTCTTCAGTTGAATCTGGTCTCTGTTCTGCTACCAGCACAATCCTCTCATCATACAACACATTCACTGAGAACACCACCGTCCTATACAGAGCGAGCACAAAGATTACGCAGATGGATTTAAAACAAGATTCTTTCTAGAGTAGTATTCTGGTCTTACTTTTAATACATACCTTCCTCTATAGATGAACTTCATGGGCTCCACAGCGAGAGCTGTAGCGATGATATCATCAGCGTTGTGTTTCCGACCCCCGACCTGCATCAGTCCTTCCAGTGTACCAGAGATGAAGATCATCCCACCCGGACCCACAAACCCCAGCAGACCAGACCTCACAAATACACAATCGCTGACCAATCCACCGTCACACGCCACTGGACACACCTGCACCACAGAGACAAACACATTCCCTGACTGACAGGACACACACTAAATAGCAGGATACACACACTTTCTACTTAAAATGCACCATCATTTAATCATACAGTTGTTAACAACTTGAACCAGCTAATTACTATAAATGACCAGCTTGGACCAGAAACATTTGAAAACAATGGATAAAAGGTAGAAACCAGGTAAAACAGGCTACAAATGCACTAAATTGTTTTTTACTACTTTACAGTAAAACAAAGATGTTTTAGACTGCTGTTCAAAAGTTTGGGGAAGGTAAGATTTTCTAAAAAAAGTTTTTGTAAAAACAAAATGTATTTGTAAAAATAAATAAATA
This sequence comes from Acrossocheilus fasciatus, assembly GCA_036784905.1. Lineage (NCBI taxonomy): Eukaryota > Metazoa > Chordata > Actinopteri > Cypriniformes > Cyprinidae > Acrossocheilus > Acrossocheilus fasciatus. Next base: position 27,635,005 of record CM071939.1, read on the forward strand.
TATTTTTGTATTTATAATATGTATAATACAGTAAAACGGTAATATTGGGAAATATTATTACATAAAAAAAAAATGTTTCCTATTTTAACAGATTTAAAAAATACATTTATGAACATGATATTTTAAAATTGCTCAAGAAAATTGGTGCTCAAGAAACATTTCTTATTATTATGAATGTTGAAAACCGTTGAGCTGCTTAATGTTTGTGCAAACCGTGAAACATTTTTTTCAGGATTCTTTGAGGAATAGAATCTTCAAAAGAAACGCATTCATTTGAAACAGAATGCTTTTGTAACATTGTAAAAGTCTTTACTGTCACTTTTGATCATTTTAATATGTCCTTGTTGAATAAAAGCATTAATAAAAAAAAAAAAACTTTTCAACAGCAGTGAATCTTTACATATTGAAATTAGGTGTATATTCCGTATATACTGTATTTTCACACCTCAAATGTGTTCTTGCTCATTCCTGTAAGCCCATAATATGACGTTCCCGTGGCAACAGACGACACGCAGATCTCTCCAATCTCATCGGTTTTACACAGTTGAGGAACACCCTCCAGTTTAACAACACACACCATTTCTGAGAGAGAAGGAGAAAAGTCAGTTTTACGAGAACCATAAAGTCGTTTGATGAGGTCTGTGGTCACATGAGGAAAACAGCGCTGAACTGCTCTAAGCCGGTTTACGAGGTAAATGTTGGCCCTGAATCAAAATGCATTGGGGATGTTCATTCGTTCATGTTCTCGTAATCGATGTACCTCCTGGCATGGCCGTGCCCACATCCTGTAGGGTGAGGACAGACAGCTTCTCTCCTGTGTCCACTCTGATGACCCCGTGACTCAGATTCGTCATACTGAGGACCCCTCGGCCTGCTGGCTTAGAGCTGCCCTCCTGAGGCCTGACAGAAAACACATGTATACAAATAAATGAAAGAATAAACATGTCCATATGTGTTGCCAGAATATTATGTTACCATAGACACAATATTTTCCAGATTTCATAAACAATTTGGAATTGTGTGGTTTGGCTTCCTGGAGCTGCAAAAGCTCTGACAAAAGAGGTTTGATTGGCTGGTGCGAATATTACTTGGCATTCTCACAGTCCTTTGTGCAAGTTATATCATTATGTAGTTTCTACCACCAAATCCTTGCATCTGCACCCACAAAAATCCCATTGAATGTGTCAGCAAAAGAACACAAAACATAAAAGCATGAAACATGAGGAGCTTTGCGGTATTTTATTAAGTTTTGTTAAATAGTTTGGGGTCGGTAAGATTTTAGAATATTTTTGAAAGAAGTCTCTTGTGCACCACCAATGCTTCATTTATTTGAAAAATATTGTGGAATATTATAACAATTTAAAAAGAACTGTTTTCTACTTGAATATATTTTAAAATTTGAATACTGAATTTACTGAAAGCTGAATTACTCCAGTCTTCAATGTCACATAATCCTTCAGAAATCATTCTAAAATGCTGATTTTTGGTGCTCAAGAAACATTTCTTATTATTATTAATGTTTGAATGGTTGTGCTGCTTAATATTTTTTGTGAAAACTGTAATAAATGTTTTTCAGGATTCTTCAATGGACTGAAAGTTCAAAAGTGATATAGTAAAACATTTCTGTCACTTTTGATTAATTTAATGCACCATTTTTTTTTTTTTTTTATACCATAATGAATGCTTCTGAGAAAAAAAAACATATATACTAGATTTGCAAAACTTCATTTGAGAAATTTGAGATATCTATAGTCACACTTTATATACTCCATTTTGCACTTTGGGCAGTATCTGATTTCAGATTTATCACCCTACAAATGGCACATATAAAAGTAAAGAGTGGTTGGTCACTTTACAAGTCAGTGAGGCGGCCTTTTTTGTTTATTTGGGCAATTCTTGGCCATGTGAACCAGACGTTATGGTGATACAGTGTAATATCTGTCTGATAACACCATTTAAATTTAGACCACACACAAACACAATTAAATGTGTTTTAATGATTGATTTAGAACCAAGCAGTTTTCACTACGTGATGTTAAAATCTGAGACAGATGTATTTCTTAATAGTTTTGTGTGTGTCTTTGTGCATGAATGTGCGTAGGCCTGGTTATGTTGTTTGTAATGTGCGACCACAAAAGACAGAACCTCCCATTTTAATGAGTTTAAACTGAAAACAGATTCCTTAGCACAAGAATGGCGTGTGCACATGTGTGCCTCCTGGGCAAAGAGAGTGTGAGTGTATTTATACCTCCTCACAGCTACAGTTAGTGCCTCGGGGGAGCCAGCACATGGGCATATGACCTCTGACCTCAAGCCCATGCTCTGAAACACGTTCAGGAATGCGTCGCAGGAGGATATCGACCCTGGGAATGAAAGACAGAGAATTTACATAGGGGCTTGATTCACAAAGTAACACTCACAGGCTTTGATTCATCATTAACACACTCACAGGGGTTAGATCCATCAGCGATCAGCAGCATTCGCAGTGAGCTCATGTTGGTGTCACTCTGCTCTTTGTAGGCCATCAGAGCCCAGTGTAGATCCCTGCTCTTCACACACACCACCTTAGCTGCACACACATGGGAAGAGGCCGATTACTGAACAGAGTGTGTTACACTATGTGTGTTCTTGTTTTATACAGCAGACCTTTGTTCTGATTAGAGTGATATGTGATCTTTGAACACACAGGAGATGGGTAGACCATCCAAAAAGCCAGGGGACCAAAAGTGTGTGTTTCTGTGTGTGTACCTTTGTACTGGCAGACTTTCTGGATCCAGGACAGAGGATTCACCTTCATAAGTGCATATGGAACACTGACCACATGTAACATATTCAACACACTCTACAGTGAGAGAAATAGAAGAGAAATCACGTATTAAAAAAAGACAGGCTACAGAGAAATTGGATAAAAGGACAACATACAGTAAATGAAGTCATTTATATTACCGCTTGAACACTCTGCCAAAGGCCGATGCCTTTCTTAAAGTCCAACACATTCACCATAGTCTCAGCTGAAACACAAACAAACACAAACCACTTAGAAATAAAGTCATATGGTTTTGGAACGACATGACAGTATTTTCATTTCGGCTAAATGATACCTTTAAGAATCTGAAGTGTGATATTTTGATATCTTACCCTCACTGTATCCGCAGGTATGTGTAAGTGTTTGGCAGTGTGTGAGCATCGCCATCCTTGTTACAGTTATGCCCAACACACTCCCATCTTTACAGGTTTTATACTGTCAATCAACCACAAAACACGCAATGAGATCAGTGTATTGCCAAAGAACTACAATACAAGCTCCCTTGCATATTAAGAAGCCTTAAAATCTGCCATATAAAAAAAGTATTTAAGTAAATATATTTTTATATTTGCACTATTGTTTGTTAGGGGTTGGGTTTAAATCATTTTGAAAGAAGTCTCTTTTTCTCACCAAGGCTGCAAAAATACAGTAAAAACACTGATATTGTATATTTTTATATATTTGTAATATTTTTACTATTTGAAATAACTGAGCACTATGTTAATATATTTTAAAAATGCAATTTATTCCTGTGATGGCAAAGCTGAATTTTTAGTACCCATTACTCCAGTCTTTATTACTCAGTCAGATGACTCTTCAGAAATCATTTTAAAATGCTGATTTGGTGCTCATGAAACATTTCTTAGTATTACACTGTTTTTTAGAATTCTTTCATGAATAGAAGGTTCAAAAGAAAAGCATTTACTGAGACAGAAATCTTTTGTAATATAATAAATGTGTTTACTTTTGATCAATTTAATGTGTCCTTGCTGAATAAAAGTATTCACTTAAACAAAAAAAAAAAACTACTTCTGAACAGTAGTGAATTTAAAAAAATATATTATCATTCATTAATATTATCATTAAGTAAATTATGATATACTAAAAAAAAATCTAAATTAATTTGCCACACAATCAAATGGTCTGTTACCTCTATGTATGCTGTGTCATTGTTAGCATCTTTAATGAGAGGAAACCATTCTCGTGGGGGTTTAGATAAATGTTTGGAGTCAGTCAGCACCCAGAGCAACTTTGGCCAGCCTGAATACACACGCGCGCACACACACAACACAAACATATACAAACTGGATAAAACCACACATATATGTTTAACACACAACAATGTTCCTTTATGAAGACTCATGTGCAGGTGGTTCTAACAAATATTGTTACGTCTCTGACCTTTAAACTGCATGACATCACCACTAGCACTCTTGGGAAGACCTTTATGACATGCATCACTTGTTAATGCCACAGCAACTCCACAGCTACCCAACAGGAAACCAATCTGTTGACTCCCAGCATCCTTTGAGGGGACGGAGCAGAAGGGCACACCTCAGGCAAATTTGTTCTTGCAAAATTGTTTGTAGAACTGTAAAAGTTTTGGTGAACTATTCTTTTAATAATGATTAATTACTCAATATTCTGAATATGTGCAGTCCTGCCTGAGCTGATGTACTATTGATGGAATTTTTTTGCAGTAGAAATTACCTTCTTTGTAAGTGGTACTTCAATCGGGACAGGAACAACTTCAGCCAAAAGACAGCCATAAAACGCCACCATGAACGCTGCTGGGTCATTATTGGGGTAAACCAAAGCTACCTACAGTAATACATACACATAGTCTTTATACTTAATCGATTTTTTAATATAGTGTGTATATATATATAAATATTTGATTTCTGTCTTTATAATAAAGTCATGCTTGCCGTTCAAAAGATTAGGGTTAGTAAGATTTTTTTAAATGATTCTGAAAGAAGTCTTTTATGCTCACCAAGGATGCATTTATTAGATTAAAAATACAGTAATACTGTGAAATATTATTATAATTTTAAAGAAATGTTATCTATTTGAATACATTTTAAAGCTTAATTTTCACATGTCACATGACCCTTGGAACTCAAGAAACATTTCTTCTTATTATCAATATTGAAAACAGTAATATGGCGCTTAATATTTTTGTGGAAACTATTTTTTTTTAATTTGATGAATAGACAATGACTGCGTTTACATGCGCACGAATATTGCGATTATTTCCAATAATCAGAGTAAGCACTTAATCGCATTTTGATGTTTACATGTCAAGAGCAAGCTCTTACTCCTGTTTACATGCAAATTCCATTATTCGTATTATTCGCTAAGAATTGTGGTTAATTTTTTTACTGCCATTATTCACATACCCCACTTTACAGCACAAATGATGGACTCAGAAAGAGCAGTGTTACTGGTCGCTGTTTTAATTAATTTACGTCTAATGCATGATTTTGTATGGCTGTATTCCACGCTTTTTCGGCGCCATAGAAATGTGAGGGAATTTGTTTGCCTTTACGCTGCCGTCGCGTTCTGCTCGCCCTTTCTAGATGAGGGTCAGGAACAGAGACTGCTGGCAGCTTGTTGTGTTTTCCTCAGAATGCGATGCTTTCTTCCCCTCCATCGTTTCTTATCTCCGTATTATTACAGGTGCGTGTCACGTTGTTCATATATGTCACAAGCGCATGCGCACTTTGGTCAGAGCGGCAATACTGCGATTAAGGTGTTTACATGCCTGTATATTCCGATTAAAATCGGCGTACGCCACCTATGTTAATACGATTATTCCTGCTGCGATTATGAGCTTAATCGCATTATTTAGATCGAAGTATTGCGTTTACATGAGGTAAAGCATAATCGCAATATCGCCAAAATCTCATTATAATCGCATTAAGAGGGTCCATGTAAACGCACTTAATGTCACTTTTTGATCAATTTAATGCATCCATGCAAGTTTTTTTTTTTTTTAACTGATCCCACACTTTTGCATTTTAGAAATATACAATTTATCCACACTCTTACCCTGTCTCCAGGGTGAATGATCGGCTCTTGTTTGGACCCCAGTTTGTGGAGAAGATTATAGGCCAACTTCAAACTTTTGGACCAGAGCTTACCTACAAACACAAAAGCAAAGAGATGTAAATATGCACCCTAAACAAAGACAATAAAATCCAATGAATGAATATATATGTATGTGTACCATATGTAAGTGTGTATGGCTGTTTGGCATTGCTGTGCGTAGTGGTCAGACAGGGAGCTTTGGGTGCAATGGCTCCCCAGCGCAGAAGGGCTGCTTCCAGGGAGGCGGGGCAGTTCTTGGGTCCGTTGAGCTCTTCTCCTTGTATGGGGGTTGACTCCACCCCCTCTGGGCGTGGCAGAGAAGGATCAGGCTGTTGCACTGCACATGTCAAGAGAAGGTTAGCAATGCATTTGCATGTTGATGAGACCCATTTTCTATATCATGACTCATGAGAATTCATAGTACATGAATTTCAAGGAATAGTTTATCTAAAAATTCTTATACCATTAAAATCTGTCATCATTTACTCACTCCAAAAAAGACAACACAAGGGTGAGTAAATGATGACAGGACTTGGATTTTTGGTTGAACTATCCCTTTAAGCACTTCACCTCGATCTCAGCAAAAATAGCTAGATCAAATTAACTTGTTCTGTGCAGGGTGTGGAGCGTTTAATAAGAGTGTAATGAATCTCAAGACCTCTGACCTGTCATTAACTGTGAAAGTGTAAGAAGTGTTTATGTGCACTTGTGCAGGGTATTATATTCATTGACTTTTACAGTTACAGTATATTCATCTTTGAAATCAAGCAAGGAGACACAAAAAGAGGGGAAAACATTTTAACCTTCCAGAAGTTCTTCAAAATCCTCTACAAAGAATTCTCTCAGGGGTCTTCTCTTGGGTCGCTTCAGGGTGTTAACTAGCTGCTGGATCTTCGCCGACACACGGCTACTGACAGGCACACCTACACACACATATATACACAATTATACTACAAACACAAATTCTCACAGTGGTAAAAACAGGAAAACAAATTTTAATTGAATAGTATTTATTTTGTCATTTTAAATTAATTGAATTCCATGAATTACACTGAATAGCTTCCAAACATAATAGATGGCAAACTTGATCATTTCAGAATAAACTTACATTTAAAAACAGACCTCTGCACACACACTCACCATCTCCTGTCTCCATCAGCTCAGCATTGCCATATTTGGGCGGGGGCCTGGTTATCATGGCGACCTGTGGGCGTTGAAAAGAGATGGGGGCGGGGTCTGGCATGTAGCTGGTGATGTCAGGTGGGGCCGACAGACTGTCTGCAGTACACAAACAAACAGGTTAACTCATCAGTATAGTAACATTTACCCCAATAAATGTGATGATTCATTATTGGTTATTAGGAATGAGATGCAAAAGCGCATTCAGGTAAAATGAAATTGTGTACATATCAAACAGTGCTGTGCAGGTAAACCTTTTAACTAGAAGCAAATGCGATTATTGACATTGATATATAACATGTTGATAAAATACACAAGTGGCCCCAAATGCAAATACAGACACAGTAAAATTAACCCTTGTGTGCTTTCATCTTAAAGGGACAGTTCAAACAAAAACTAACATTCTGACATCATTCACTCAAACCTCATGTAATTCCAAACCTGAATGTCTTTCTTTCTCCTGTGGAACACAAATGAAGATATTCTGAACCACGCTGGAAACCAAACAACACACTGGAGCCCATTGACTTCCATTGTATGGACAAACCAAAAAAAAAAGAAAGTCAAATAGTTTTGGACCAACTTGAGAGTGAGTAAATGATGACAGCATTTTCATTTTCGGGTGAACTATCCCTTTTAAATGTCAATTAAGTCTTTAGCCCCAAAAAAACATGAAATACTGACCCTCAGAATCCAGAGACGACCAAGGGCGATCTGATTGGTAGTCACTGGAGTGCCTCCCAACTATTCCATTCTCAGCAGAAACGCCCATTTCTCTTAAGCCCCACCTTTTTAGAGACAGATGAGACATCGGACCAACTGAAGGGAGAAATGGAAAGAGAGACATCAGAAAGCTAACCTATAGCAGTCATATTAGCAGAAAATTCTCAAGTATATAACTCTTTTTACTATGCAAGAAGCTGATTGGCTGGTTTGAGTTAAGCATGGAATATGAAATATTCCAGTTCATTTGCTGGAATAAGTTAATACAAGCTAACAATATAAGCTAATTGGCTGAAATTAGTTGGGCAAATAGAACTGATTGGTTGAATTGAACGGCACGCAAAAATCTGATTTGCTAAATTTAGTTGAGCATGAGAAGCCAATTGGCTGAAGTGAGATGATCTTGATTAGGGAAGGAAGTTCAAGAGAGGCCTTTATCAGGTGCCAAAAAAAGTCTCATTTCATATGAAGCAAGTCGTGCATGAGAAGCTGACTGGCTGAAATTGGTTGGGAAAATAGAAATGATAGGCTGAAGTGAGCTAGACACAAGGAGCTGATTGGCTTAAATTGATTAGGCAAACACAACTGACAAAGTGAGGGCAAGGATCTGATTGGCTGAGATTGGTTAAGTATGAGAAAGCGATTTGCTAAAATTAGATAATCTTGATAAGGGAGGTTTAAAAAAAGGCACAAAAGACTAATTTCATATGAAGTGAATTAAGCATGAGAGGCTTGTTTTTTCTATGCTTACAGTAATATTGAAAGCAGCTGAAAAAGAAAGAGTTGATTAATTTATAACATGACTGATTCTCAGTATCTCAGTATAATATTTGCAAGCATTCTTACTGCCGTATGAGTGCATGTTGGTCTCTGCGAGTCGGGCTGCATTAGCAGAGCTGTTGCTGTGCGACGATGATGACGATGATGTTGAAGGTGAGCCATGGAGAGCTCTGCTGATCCAGGAGTCCACACTGACACCTCCCGCCCTCCCCAGAGACCCCTCAGCGTCAGAGCCGGAGGACGAGTCTGCAGAGACACAGAGAGAACAGTCACACACACTTACTCGCTCGCTCTTGCACACAAACATATGCACATACACACACACACCTGGAGGTGTGTACGTGTCCATGGAGGTTTGACCGATGAGCGACTGCCGCTTGGATGGCAACAGCACAGCCATCTTTCTCTCACTGTGTCGCTCCAGCGCAGCCTGAACAGCTTCTGAGTGAACATCTGAAAGAAAGAGACAGAGTTTTTATACATGCATAAAGAGTGCAAAAGCTTCTTATGTTTATGTATATGTGTGTGTAGAATAAAGTTCAGTAGAGTCGCTCTTTTTCTAGCCTGTTCAGAGGTTTATTTAGGAAGGGTGTTTATTCAGTGGGTTGCTACATCTTACAGTGGGGGAAAAATTATTTGATCCCCTGCTGATTTTGTACGTTTGCCCACTCACAAAGAAATGATCAGTCTATAATTTTAATGGTAGGTTTATTTGAACAGTGAGAGACAGAACAACAACAAAAAAATCCAGAAAAACGCATTTTTAAAAAAGTTATAAATTGATTTGCATTTTAATGAGTGAAATAAGTATTTGACAGATTTTTTTTATAGGTTTAAAGGGGGCACAAACAAAAAAGTTTGAGAACCACTGGCTAGGCCACCTGAATGTGCTTCTTCTTGAGCAGGGGGACCTTACGAGCGCTGCAGGATTTCAGTCCTTCACAGCATAGCGTGTTACCAATTGTTTTCTTGGTGACTATGGTCCCAGCTGCCTTGAGATCATTGACAAGATCCTCCTGTGTAGTTCTGGGCTGATTCCTCACCGTTTCTGAGATCTTGCATGGAGCCCCAGACCGAGGGAGACTGACAGTTATTTTGTGTTGCTTCCATTTGTGAATAATCGCACCAACTGTTGTCACCTTCTCACCAAGCTGCTTGGCGATGGTCTTGTAGCCCATTCCAGCCTTGTGTAGGTCTACAGTCTTGTCCCTGACATCCCCAGACAGCTCTTTGGTCTTGGCCATGGTGGAGAGTTTGGAACCTGATTGATTGATTGCTTCTGTGGACAGGTGTCTTTTATACAGTTAACAAACTGAGATTAGAAGCACTCTCTCCTAATCTCAGCTCCTTACCTGTATAAAACACACCTGGGAGCCAGAAATCTTTCTGACTGATTGGGGATCAAATACTTATTTCACTCATTAAAATGCAAATTAATTTATAACTTTTTTGAATTGCGCTTTTCTGGATTTTTTGTTGTTGTTGTTATTCTGTCTCTCACTGTTCAAATAAACTTACCATTAAAATTATAGACTGATAATTTCTTTGTCAGTGGGCAAACGTACAAAATCAAATAATTTTTTCCCCCACTGTAAACCCAATCCCATGTTCTGAAGATACAGAACAACCTTCTAAAATGTATTCATTACAACAGATGCAAAGACAAAAAAAGACAGGGAAAGATGGTAGAATTTTTAGTGATACATTTTACAGAAGTTTATGTAATAAATATAGATGCACTTCAGTGACAGTAATTAATTTTTCCATTAAGGAGCTATATTTGTTCCCTTAAATTGACTTTTAGGGGAATTTTTACCTTTATAAGGGCATTTTTTTCTAACCTTATTAAATGTATGTGTAATCTTTTATGTTCAATTCTTACATTTCATCTAAAAATAAATATTTTCAAAATTAATTAAATTAAATTAATGGATTTACAATTAAAACTGTATATGCAGATGTAAATTGCATATACAGTTATGATATTAATGTTTTAAATATAAAATTTTGAATACAGAAATATGAAATGATGAAAATAAAAATAAAAACAACAGTATGTGGTGGAAAGTCAGTGGGCCATTCATTCAACTGATTTGTTCAAATTAGGGGTTGACCAGTTATTGGCACCGATATTAAAGGAACACTCCACTTTTTTTGGAAATAGGCTCATTCTCCAACTCCCCCAGAGTTAATAAGTTGAGTTTTACCGTTTTTGAATCCATTCAGCCGATCTCCGGATCTGGCGATAGCACTTTTAGCATAGCTTAGCATAGATCATTGAATCCGATTAGACCAGTAGCATCGCGTTCAAAAACGATCAAAGAGTTTCGATAGTTTTCCTATTTAAAACTTGACTCTTCTGTAGTTAAATCGTGTACTAAGACCGGCGGGAAATGAAAAGTTGCGATTTTCTAGTCCTATTTGGCTAGGAACTATACTCTCATTCCGGTGTAATAATCAAGGAACTTTGCTGCCGTAACATGGCCGCAGCAGGCGCAGTGATATTACATAGCGCCTGAAAGTAGTCCCCAGCTATATTATAACTAGTTACCTAGCTGGGGACTACGTAATATCACTGCGCCTATGTTACGGCAGCAAAGTTCCTTGATTATTACACCGGAATGAGAGTATAGTTCCTAGCCAAATAGGACTAGAAAATCGCAACTTTTCATTTTCCGCCGGTCTTAGTACACGATATAACTACAGAAGAGTCGAGTTTTAAATAGGAAAACTATCGAAACTCTTTGATCGTTTTTGAACGCGATGCTACTGGTCTAATAGGATTCAATGATCTATGCTAAGCTATGCTAAAAGTGCTATCGCCAGACCCGGAGATCGGCTGAATGGATTCAAAAACGGTAAAACTCAACTTATTAACTCTGAGGGAGTTGGAGAATGAGCCTATTTCAAAAAAAAGTGGAGTGTTCCTTTAAGCATTTTTATGGTTATCAGTATCAGTCATTTTCAAAACCGATTTGGCGATAAAAAGACTTTAAAAGACAGTTTTTATTCTTAATTTTGAAATTAATTTTCATTTTTACACCAGACATATATATCAGTTATCGGTCTACTTGATCTGCAATAGTTGGTATCGGCCCTGAAAAACGCATAGTAGTGTATGTGTTTTTCACGTAGTAGTGTAGTGTATAGTTCAAATAACTGGTTCACTCAGGAATGAAACAAGTGACGGCATTTATGAGTGAGTAATTGGATAATTCATTTCACCATTTCGTTTAAAAATGTGGATTCATTCAATAACGAAACACTCGTGTTCTGTTGTGGATTTGTCTGGTGAAACAGAGCAAGAACAGGCAATGCTGACATCTTGTTCATTGAACTGTTGCATAAAATCTTTATCATATTTCAAAATGTGATGATATTCGGAAATGACTATATCATATGTTATAAACATAAAAAACAAGAACTCAATAACAACGGTTTCCATAATCAAATTAAGAAATAAACAAAAAGTGAAAACTTAAAAAAAATAACATTACTTTCTGAAAATGAGCTGATGTTGATGATCTGTTTGCTGGAATTATGGCATAAACTACAAAGAGCTTGAATTATGTCTCCTGAATCTCAGATTGTGTGTGTGTGTGTGTGTGTGTGTGTGTGTGTGTGTGTGTGTGTAAATTTGTGCCTTTTATCTCACCTGAGCGGTAACGTTCATCCCTTGTGCCAGTGGACCGTCGGCGTTGGTAGCGGGAGGACGAAGAAGACGATGAAGATGGTGTGACAGGGATGCGGCGCTCTGCCCCTACAGCAAACACAGTGGGACAAATGTAATCTTGACAATAAAAACTGTATGCTGCTTGGTAAAATATGGTGTGGGTGTGTGTGTGTGTGTGTGTGTGTTACCTGGTGTGTGAGGTAGGTAAGCTTGTAAAAGTTTGGATCTTTTCTTCTCGTAGCCCTTCTGGGTGATATCACCTGAAAAAAAAAAAAGAAGCAAACTAAACCAAACCAAACTCCCATCATGGTCACTTTTCATCAGACAGTGGCCAGTAAATGCCCTCCAAGATGCATTCAAGTTGGATAGTCATCCAGTCACTCAAAACGCTTCAGTAGATGGTTTATAAACATATAAAAGACAAGACTTTTGTCATGCATGTAAACTTTACTCCTACCACTGTAGAGATGTTTGGAAACCAACTGACACATGAGGAGCATTTAAGGATGAGACACATGGATAGAGCAATAACGCATGAGTTAAGAGGGTATTTAAAAGATCATTTCACTGCCCTGCACTAATTAGCATCAGAATTCACAGAAGTGAATTCATTCATTTTTGCATCGAAATAAAACTGAAATCACAATATAGCTTAGTGCGATTATAAACCACAGCTTGGTGGTTTAACATCTGAAAATTAAGAAATTAAAATAGCCATAAATATTAATCTAGCAATTTTACACTTACATTTAGTCATTTAGTAGACGCTTTTATCCAAAGCGACTTACAAATGAGGACAATAGAAACAATCAATACCAACAAAAGAGCAACAATATGCAAGCGCTATGACAAGTCTCGGTTAGCCTAATGCAGTACACGTAGCAAGGTTGTTGTTTTTTTTTGACAGAAAACAAGTAGACTAGAAAAAAGAAAGAAATCTAGTGTTAGAGGGTCAGATAGATACAAAGAAGACTAATAGATACAAAGAGGACAGATAGATAAAATAGAATTTGAATAGAGAGTGCTAGAGTTGGAGGGTCAAATAAAGATGAAAGAGATGTGTTTTAAGCCGTTTCTTGAAGATGGCTAAGGATTCAGCTGCTCTGATTGAGTTGGGCAGGTCATTCCACCAGGAGGGAAGAGTTAATGAAAAAGTCTGTGAAAGTGGGATGGTACAATAATGCATCGTTCACTTGCAGAACGCAAGCTTCTAGAGGGCACATAGGTCTGAAGTACTGAATTTAGGTAAAGGGGTGCAGAGCCAAAGGTGGTTTTGTAGGCAAACATTAATGCCTTGCATTTTATGCGAGCAGCTATTAGTAGCCAGTGCAAACTGATGAACAGAGTTGTGACGTGTGTTCTTTTCGGCTCATTAAATATTAATCTTGCAGCGGCATTTTGGATTAATTGTAGAGGTTTGATGGAATTGGCTGGAAGACCTGCCAAGAAAGCATTGCAATAGTCCAGTCTGGACAGAACAAGAGCCTGAACAAGGAGTTGTGTTGCATGTTCTGAAAGAAAGGGCCTGATCTTCCTAATGTTGTATAAAGCAAATCTGCAGGACCAGGCAGTTTTAGCAATGTGGTCTGAGAAATTCAGCTTATCATCAATCACAACTCCAAGGTTTCTGGCTGTTTTTGAAGGAGTTATGATTGATGAGCCTAACTGGAAGGTGAAATTGTGATGAAGTGAAGGGTTTGTTGAAACCACAAGCCGTTCTGTCTTAGCCAGGTTGAGTTGAAGGTGATGGTCCTTCATCCAGCAAGAAATGTCTGTTAGACAAGCTGAGATGCGAGCAGCTATCGTCGGATCATCAGGATGGAATGAGAGGTAGAGTTGAGTGTCATCAGCATAGCACTGATATGAAAAGCCATGTTTCTGAATGACAGAACCTAGTGATGCCATGTAGACCGAAAAGAGAAGTGGTCCAAAATACATATTTTACAGATGTAAAATAAAAATAAAATAATTATTACTGTTATTATTATATTTATTAAATACTTGATTATCAATTTACAGTGTAATATTACTAGTACTATTAGTAATATTTATTTTTTATACTTTTATCATCAACATCAACACCAACACCAACAACAACAACAACAACAACAACAACTATTATTATTATTAAATCACAACCTTTTGGACCAAATTGTGCAGCAATCCAAACAAGGACAACAAACCCGGAGCTTTTTTACATAATTAAAAATAAACCCATAGCAATTACATTTTCTAAGACATGTTTAGGTGACCAAGTGTAAAGGAAACGTCAGATAGCAATCCAATTAAAATCTTAAGAATCTCAGAAAATAACTGTCACAAAAGAATATTTTTTCAAACACATTGAAACACATACACGCACTCACATACACAGCGGAAAAAACACAATTACTTTTAGGATGCTGCTTAGATTAATATTTTAAATAGTTCCCAAATCTTTTCCTAAATGATTTAGTGTTGAACTAGTGCGGCTGACGGATTCTAGTAAACAAACACAAGTCTAAACGCTGCATGCCTGCATCCCAAAATAATATCACAAATGATATCCATGGCAACATAGGTGTGGTGGCCCCCTAAGAGACCCGCAGGAAATGAAGACACGGAGGCCCTTTTCTCATGAGACTCCCTCTCCATTATGAACAACAGAGGAAGAAAAAAAAAAACTGAACTTTAAATACATTTCTGCATTCAAAATAAAAAGAGGATTTGATTGTACACACATGCACAGACCTGGAGGGGAAAACCAGAAAACGTCACACCATAAACTGGGTTACTAGGTCAATCTGCACTGAGCTTTACATAACATAAGTGCTCATTCAAAGACAAGATAACATATGCATATCCCAAAACCTGAGCGAACACACACGCACATAATCAAATCAAAACCAAGATAACATATGCATGTCCATGAGAGCTTACACACACACACACAACAAACACAAGCTCAATGGCCACTTTATTAGATATGGCTGCTTGTCAAAATAAACAGCCAAACATGTGGCTGTGAACCGCATTTAGAAAGCATGCAGATATCATCGCAATGCTTTAGTGGCTTTCGGACTATCGGCTCATTAGAATTGGCACGTTATGGCATGTGATCTGAGCAAATGAGCGTGGGAGGATTGTTGATACAAGGTTTCTCAGAAACAGTCGACCCTGTGGGATTTACATGCTTGGGTTCACAGAGAAAGCTGTGCGAATTCAGCCAGATCTGTGAGAGAAAACACCTTGTTAAACAGAGCTCAAAGGAGCCAGCAGTACAGTTCTCTTTACTGTCGTGGAAAAAAAGGGGATTTTGAAATGCACTACAGGTCAAAGCTCAAGCAATATAGGTGAATGGAAGAAGAGCTTTTAAATGACACTGAATCAATAAAACTGGCCAATTAAGATTTGTCGAAAACTTCTTAAAGGTCATAAAGAGAAAATGGCTGACCAAAGTTTGGTAAGTGATTTTTTAAAGAAATTAACTTACTCAGCAACGATACATTAAGTTGATCAAAAGTGACAGTAAAAACATTTATACTGTTTCAAATGGTAAATAATGTGTTTTTGAATTTCAAAAGTTTGGGATCAGTAAGATTTATAATGTTTTTAATGGAATCTCTTTTTTGATCCAAATTACAGAAAAAGCAGTATATTTGAATATACTGTAAGAAATTATTTATTTCTGTGATGCAGTGCTGAATTTTCATCAGCCATCACTCCAGTCTTCAGTGTCACATGATCCTTCAGAAATCATTCTAACATGCTTTATTATGAGTGTTGAAACTGTTGTGCTGTTAAATATTTTTTTTAGAACCTGTGATAATTTTTTCTTTGATTCTTTGATGAATAAAAAGTTAAACAGACCAGCATTTATTCAAAATAGAAATATTTTCTAACAATATTAGTATTTACTAATTTATCACTTTTTATTATTTAAAGGGGTGGTTTATTGCAATTTCACTTTTTCAAAGTTAGTTAGTGTGTAATGTTGCTGTTTGAGCATAAACAACATCTGCAAAGTTGCAGAGCTGAAAGTTCAATGCAAACAGAGATACAGCCTTTTAATATTCTGGAAGTTTAATGCCTTTCCAAATCAGCTGGTAAGGGACTACAACGAACTACTTCCCGGGTCTGATACGTCACAGTCCCAGATAAACCCCGCCCTCAGGAACATGTACGGAAGGGGGCGGGGCCATGCTGTGCTGCTTTAGAGAAGAGGAAGAGAAAACTAGGGGTGCACGTAAAAATCTATTCATATATGAATCGCGATTCTGTCTTCTATCGATTCTAATGGATTCACAAGTTTCAAAATCAGTGTTCTAAAACAGCAGTTCTTAATACTGTTCTTAATACTCGCCCTGCTCTGCATCTCTCTCTCTCTCTCTCTCTCATTCAGATCGTCAGATCAGCTCCAACAAACTGTTCCAATTACACATTTTCACATGGCAATGAGAAGCGTTATACATGGACGCGTGCGGTTGCCGTACTGTATTAAAGCTTTAATCAGAATAAAACCGTATATTAAAAGCTAACATAAGTAGTAGCATAATAACAGCGTATCTAAAGGTATGAGACAAACAAACACACATACCATTAAGAGCCGTGCTTGCACAGGTTCTGCGCGATCCTCTTCACTAATATCCTCTTCGTCTCAATCAAGCTCAAATTGATAAGCAATAATAGACGACGCCTTTGTTTACAATACAACTGTTGCACATGCCGCTGAGCTGAGGGGCGGGACATTTAGACGCACGCTCGGCGGTTTAGTTAATCACAACACACTGAGCCAGCTAACCAATCAGAGCCCCCACGTATTTCTGAGGGAGGGGCTTCATAAAAACAGGAAATAATCGAGGTGTTTGTCAGAGAAGGGACAGAGCGGTGTGGAATAAAGGTAAATTATATGAAAAATAATGTGTTTTTAAAAAAATGAAGCATGAACACGTTAGACTGCACCCCATAAACACAATCAAGCCTTGAAAAACCACCCCTTTAACACATCCTTGCTGAATAAAAGTATTAATTTAATACTAAAAAAAGAAAGAAAATTATACTGACCCCAAACCTTTGAAAAGTAGTGTATAAACAAAGTATTTGAATAAACACTGTTCTTTTTTTACTTTATTTATTAAATCCTGAAAAGTATCACATGACCCAAAAAATATTAAGCGGCATATAATCCAACACTGATTATAAATCACCGTATTAGAATGCTTTCTGAAGGATCATGTGGCACTGGAGACTGGAGTAATGATGCTGAAAATTCAGCTTTGCTTCACAGGAATAAATTATATTTGAAAGTATATAAAAACAGAAAAGTGTTATTTTAAATTGCAATAATATTTGACAAAATTAAAGTTTTTTTCCTGTATTTTTTAAGATACAGCTTTGATGAGCAGAAGATCTTACAGATCTCAAATGGTTTCCACAACTTTTTTAAACATTAATAATAATAATAAATGTTTCTTGATCAACAAATTAGCATATTAGAATGATTTCTAAAGGATCATGGAATAACGGCTGATGAAAATTCAGTCTTGCCACCACAGGAATATATTACATTTTAAAATATTAAAATAGAAAACAGTTATTTTAAATGCAATGTTATTTCACAATTTTTGTGAAAATTTTGATATTTTGTTTAAATCTGAGCTCAATGTGTGACATTTTGACATCTCATCTTACTCTCTAGATTCAAAAAGAACTATTCATTCACAAATCCATATCACTCCTTCTCTCTTGAACTCCCATCAACACCGCTAGGAGAGCCAAAGCACAAACATCACACTTGACATGGATTTTCATTTTGCCTCAAGGAATGCTCCCAGCATCTTGCTTGATCCAGGATATTATATTCAACATCTAGATTGTTTGGCAAGCTAGAGGGGGTTCTACCCAGCAGAAGGACCTCAGACAAGCTTGTAAAATCTGGTATAGGCCCACAGTCAAACTTGCTGACCTGCTGTTCCATCAGAGAGCTCAGCTTTCTGGCCTGCAGCAATGATCATGACAAGAAGGCATGATAACATCAGTATAATAGTCATTTATGATTCTCTGAAACACAGGCTACATTGTTCAGACCTTCACTGAAGGTGTGAGAGTCATCTGACCTTAAACTGAAGCTGATTGTTGATTGTGCAGATTGCTTCCTTTTAGACTTATATCACTCTAGTAATGATAACAGAAGAATGACAGAATAAAAGTACACATGGACATTTTGTCTGGGTTGTGTAACAAAATGATTAAATTGAGTGTAACTGGAAAAGATGATTTAATCACTCTAAAAAAGATCAGTAATACAACATGAAATTATGCATGATGACCCGAGTAGGCTATCTGCATTAATATCATTTTGATAAAAACTATTACATTTACTATTATTTTAATTATTTAAAATCTGAACGAAGCCCAAATCCATTCCTTTTAGGAATCCCTTAATTTGTGTAAAAGCGTGATATTTCTGTCAGACAGAAGATGACCGCTCTGAACTTCAGTATCTGGCTGATGTTCTGCAGGTTTCCCGTTTAGAGATGTAAGACTAGCAGGTGCGCGCTTAACCAACCAATCTAATACCAACACCATCATAAACAGCATAATAAAACTGTATGTAGGTCACGTCTTACACAAACACACACACTCTGCTCTAAGATAGCCTGCGGCTTTAGATGAATGCAAAAGCATGGAAATTAGGAGAGAACAGAATTCTTCAGAGAAAGAGCATAACATTCCCTCTATAAAACAACAATATTTACGGTTACATCAACAAAACGCCCATGAATAATTCTAATAATAAAAGAGAAATGGCTGATATCTTTGAGGCAGTAAGCTGTATATGTGTATACTGTATATGTGTGAGAGAGAGAGAGAGAGAGAGAGAGAGAGAGAGAGAGAGAGAGAGAGAGAGAGAGAGAGAGAGAGAGAGAGAGAGAGAGAGAGAGAGAGAGAGAGAGAGAGAGAGAGAGAGAGAGAGAGAGAATGAATAAAAATAGCATCATGACAGGCTTTTGGACAGCTGCAGTTGTGGAAAGAGTAACTTCCCATGACAACACCCCAATAAACATACACACACACACTAAGCATTAAAGGTTATGAATCTAGCTGTTCACTTAATAAACATAATGAGGTTAAATATTACAAATGCACACCCAGAGAATCCATTTACATATACAACACAAAATATTTATTGTTGGAAAGTGCCCAGTGGTCCATTGGAAAGAACAGTAAAAAAAAAAAAATCCCTAGCATTTATACATTTTTTCCCACTCTTTTAGCTGTTTGAATGCAGACTTGAATGTCCAAGGACCTGAAACAAGGTTTCCCAAACTGGTTTTTTTTATGTGGATTTATTAATTATTAAAACATAAAATATTACATTTAATTAAAAAATAAAAACGAAAAAAAATTAAGTGTTATTTGTTTACCTGTATATTATGTGACCATTAACCAACATCGTAAAACCGTGAACATGCAAATAGGCCTACTGTTCAATTATTGAAATGCAAACTTAAAATCTCAGAGTACGGAGTAAATATTTTAAGTCCAAGGGGTTCGGCTGACAAAAAAAAATACATACATATGTTTGGAAAACCCTGGTCTGGACAATATAATAGAGAACACAAAAACTGCCTAAATAAGAAACATCTCTTCTGAAGATAAATGAAAAGCAGCTTTGCAGCCAAACAGACCTGCTTCACACTGAACAGTCCATCTGCTACACCGGCCATAGAAACTAGAGTACAAACTCTGTTTACTGACAGCTTAACATTCACAGAGTCTCTGCACACTATAACACACATTCAAGTTCATGGCCAAAGCCTTTCTTACCAAAATGACTTTGAGAGTTGAGAGAGTGCAATTTCTGTATCAGGCAGCGAAAAACATTCAAAGCATAACACTACATCTCAGAACAACGTTAAATTGCAAACACAAGCATTGCAACTGTGCCAAACAAAGACAAGTCGAGCTAACAAATCTTGTTTTAGGCTTCAAACTGCCTTGGGCTGAACAACACAGAATGACTCTGTTTATAATACATGTAGAGAGTTGGTTATGAAAGCAGAAATAAGGGTGAAGGGCTTACTAATAGTTCACTCAAGGTGAATATGACTCCTGGAGATATCGAATCTTTCCTTAACAGAATAATTTTGCCATTATTTACTCACCATCATGTAGTTCCAAACCTGTATTTCACTTCTGTAGATCAAAAGAGATTTGTTTTTGAAGAATATCCTGGTCGCTCTATTCAGTATAATGAAAGTGGATGGGACTGGGGCTGTCAAACGTCAAATTTAGAATAAAAGTACTATAATACAGCAAAATATAGCATGACTTGTGTGCTATTTTTTACATAAGTCTTTTTTATTTAAAGCCATATGGTGATTTTGTGTGATCAACAGACGGAATGTAATCATTCATGCATCTCATTTATTATGCGAGTTATGATAAATAAAGCCCACAGAATACTGCAAAATGTCAGAAGGAAACTTTCACAGACTTATTTTCTCCTTTCATGCAGTTTCTACAAATGCAGTATTTTGACTGCATCACTTCTCCTTTAGCTGCAGGAAGCTTCCCTCTCACGTAGTCAGAAATGAGCACTTAAACATGCTGCTAAAACACAAGTTGAGATGTTTATATGCAGGTGCAACTGCGGTAAATGAGCTATTTTGATGAGCTTAAGTCGAAATTAATTCCCTCAATGATCCAGTCAGTTAACAGCCTTCTGAAGGGTAAGGCAGAAAGTGATTTTACCAAGTCCGACATGTTCCTGGATCAACATCTTTGTTGACCCTGGAACAACATTGTGATTAACCAATCAGATTTGAAGAACCAGGTTATAGTTTTTGTGAAGTTTAGGCTTACAGTCAGTGTTTGGTGCTTGCACATTAGTGTCATTCATCTATCACTTCCTCTGATTTTAGGGATTACCCATAGTTAAGGTTAGGTTTAGGATTAAAATGTTGTTCAATATGTTGACCTGTAGGAACACATCTAACTCACCAAAATCAGGATGTGCGAAAAGTAAGATGTCAATAAACTAATTTCAGCATTTTCATCACAGTGTAAAATTAGTAAAATTAGCTTTTGAAGCTTGAAAACTCCAATTGCAGTCAAAGCAATCTGTGTTCAACAGAGAATGAAAGTCACACAGGTTTGAAACAACAAGAGAGTGAGTAAATGACAGAATTGGGTGGCGAAGTATGCACTTCACCTTTAAAGTGATATTTTGCCACCCCATTCTGTCTCTCTCTGGGCCACTAGTGAGTTTATGAAAATCTGACCTACCTGCTCAGGGTGACCTACCAGAAGTTTAAACTGTCATGTTTACTAGTACAACATGGGCAGCACAATTCTGCAGATAGAAAAGTAAGGTTGTACTAACCCACAAGCCTCATTCTAAAATGTTAAAAGTCTTCTCAACATATTAATCTGAGAAAGTATTAGCATAAAAAAAAAAAAATTCACCTTTAAAGGGATAATTTATCCTAAAAAGAAAACCTGTCATCATTTATCATTTTCGCACCCTCATGTCATTCTAAACCAGTACAACTTTCTTCTGTGGAACACAAAAGAATGATCATTCTCCTCTTTTCCATTCAGTAAGTGACTGGGGAACAGGGGCTGTCAGTCTACAGAAATAACAAAAAAAGCACCATAAATGCATCATAAAGGAAGTCCAAATGACTTGTGTACTATTTCCCAAGTCTTCTGAAGCCATACAATAGCTTTGTGTGTGAAACAGACCTTCATTGTACAAAAAGACAAGCTTGGAAATTCTGATAACGACATTTCCATTTGTGTTCCATGGAAGAAAAAAGACATTAGGGTGAGTAATGACAGAACTTTCTTTTTCGGTTGAACTATCACTTTAAAAAACAGCCTTTATGTAATTGATGGGTAAGCTGGGTCACAGTGACCAGAAGTTTGTCCCATAACTGAAAGTGGCAGATGGTTTAAAAAAAAAAAAAAAAAAACGCCTCTAAGTTAAACCTAAAAATCTCTATCATTTAACATTAATGTACAATAACTTATGAATCACAGTATACAATATACACACAATAAACAACTGATATACAGTATATGGACAAAAAGTGCAATGTGTTGAGATGCAGTGTCTACACTTTTTAAATAAATGCTACAAAAGGGGGGAATTGCAGCAATGCCATAAAAGAACCACTTTTGGTTCCACAAAGAACCTTTCAGTAAACAGTTCTTAAATGAACAATTTTTTCTTCCTTTTTCCACTATAAACAACTTTTTTTGAATGGAAAGGATCAATTGATGTTAAAGGCTCTTCACAGAACCGTAAGATGCCAACTAACAACCTTTATTTTTTACAAGTGTATAACGTATATTTCCTTTTCATTGCCAATACAATGAGTCCCGCTGTAACACCTTAACGCCCTGCAGAATCCCACATGTAAACAGTAATAATTGTGCCAGTGCTGACACCTGTACACACAGGTAAAAATGTCATTCAAACACACCCATATTTACACACAGTCCTCCTGTTTGCAATCATTCCAACAGAGTTGCTCACTGAGGATTTATTAATAGAATATACAGAATCAGAATTATTTTGTTGGATCCATAATAGACCAGAAACAGCAACATTAATAAGACAGTTTCTTTAAAAAGAAGTCATATCATCGGTTTAATGAAACTATGACAGACACTTGTCAGTTATCAAAATCAGACCACATAAATACACGATTATATTCTGCATGAGTGCATTAGTGTAAGTATATGTAACTCTGATCAGATGAAGACCCTAATCCTCCAGAATGACTCTTCTGCCCCCATAAGCCTTTGTCCGCAGAGCCAATCTGAACACAGCATGAGAGACTGTGAACCAATGAAACAATTGCCTGTGGCAAGAAAGCCAATCAAATGACAGCATGCGTGGAAACTAGGCCAGAAGCCAAAGCAACAGAAGAGTGACAACAGATGCCCCAATCCATACACACAAATAGGATATTGTAATATACGACAAGCTTACGAATACACATCTCACATATGCTAATTTATTGAAGCATATCTGGCATATATGCACATGGAAATATTGTAGTCTGAAGAACACAATATAAAAGCTCCAAAACATAAGGTATTCTGGGAAATATTTCCCCCTTAAGCATCCTACCCCGTTTCACTGGACCGGGTCAGGAGTCAATGGGAACATTCTGAACTCCTGAACTGTTTGTGTTGGAACAAACATCATGATGGATTATTTAATATCTGATTGAAGTACACAAAATAACAGAGCGCTGTCTCATGAGCACAGGGACGGCGGCAGATGTGGCCTAATAAGGGGAATCATCCTTCTCTGGGTCCTCTGTTAGGAGGAATGATGCAATCTACATGAAACATAAACCACAAAACACAGACACCCTTCTGCACTCACTGACCATGTGGCACCACTGTCTTCATGAACCGGGTCAAGTCTCCACTCATTACAGCAATGGTGTGACATTCATCCGAAACTATTTTCCCATTCTTGTATAATTATTATAAAAGCGGGGTTTTCCTTTTTTGTACGCAGCTTAGAAATGAGAAACTACATGGAATATTTGTACTTGTAAAACATATTTCTCACATTGGAGGAATAAGAAATACAATTATCTCTATGACTCTACAAAAAGTGGGGCAGACTTCTGACATCTGTGGAAGGGGATTTCAGACTGGGGTCCACAGACACCCAGGGAGACTTCTAGGGGGTCAGTGAAAAAAAATAGAGAAAACGTTTTTATACTAAATGCATTTCCACATATTTTGTTATACATCTATCTCTAAATTCTCACCTTTCCTTCTTTGCAATGTACATGTGCTTAAAAATAGTTTTAGCACAGTTTTCAGTTTGCTATATATATACACACACACCGTTAACTTAATACAATAAAATATTTTGCAGATAATATTTCAATAATTTTGGCTTTAGTACCATGACAAATAAAAGGAAATAATTTTAGACTTTTTAATATCACGTCTAAAGTTTTTCATACTATAATCAATACATTAAGATATAAAGCTTCATTAAACAATCAATTTAATTTAGGAAAGAGGTCCCTCACTGGGATATCCCTATATTTGGGGGTCCTTGGAATAAAAGTTTGAAAAGGCAGGTCAAAATTCATGGCGGTCATAAAACATTTTCACTGGCCCCCATGAAAATGCTTTTTTTAATGATCATCATAAATTCTGATTATTTGCTTGCATGCATATTTATTTACTTGCTTGCTTGTGTATTTAATATTCTTTCCAATATGTGTGACCAGCAAACTATGACAGGAGTATCAGAGTAGGCCTATCTCATATCACATGGGTTTCTCATGTAATATCACAGAGTGAGAGAGATGCACTGGGTGTTTGAAACTTCATGACCAAGCGCATTACTTGCAAAATGCACAACAAAGGAAAGCCAGAGGAATGTCCCAATGCTTTACACATACCAGCTTCACTTATAACTGATTTACGTGCCCTATATATTCACAAAGGCGGTGGCCGTGTTATGAACAGCTCACTGGAATGGAGAATGGAAACGGAATATGAGAGGAAGAGAGCGAGAGAGAGAGAGAGAGAGACTTTGAATTCCAAAAGACACATCTCCCTTTATACATCCTAACAGCAACGTATCAAAAGTGTGTTATGATTTCTTAAAATACACATTTCTGTCCTCATCCAAGGTCACCGGAACAGCTCTGTCCGGTTCTGCAAACGTAAACACGCGCTCGCCTAAATCTGATACATGTATCGAGCGCGCTGACCCGTTCATCTCTCCTTCTGTCGTTCACTTTCTCCCTCTCTGACCGGTGAAACGGGCAACTACTCACCCTCCGACAGCTCCAGCTCGAGCTCCGCGAGCCGCGCGCGCACCTCCAGCGGCAGCGGTAACGAATCACGGTCTGCCATTGCGATTCCAACACATCCGAGCCTCGGTGCCTCTCTGTGTCTCCCGAGCACACGGTGTCAAACGTGTATTTCACGGTGCAAAAATAGACCGCATGAGTGTGAGCGCGGATGGACAGCGAGCAGACGCGTTACTGGAGACCCGCCATCACCGGTCGCGTTTTTTCAGTTTTCGGTTTCGCTCGGCTTCCCTCTGATCCTAGATTGTAGTGGTGCACAGGAGCAGAGCTGCCCGTGTATCCACTGCGGTGCCACCGTGCCCGCCGCTGCCGTCTCGCTCACGTGACCTCGGTGTTCGTTCAAACGCAGTGGAGAGCGACAGTGCGCGCGCGCACCGGCTGTAACGGAAAGCGGCAGCTGTGTGAAGATACAACGACCTACAGTGCCATCAAACACACCCCGGGTGAATGAATGAGGGGGGCACACCGGCTCTTTCTGCGTCACATTTTGAAAGATAAAATAATATAAAGATTCTCACCTATTTCACGAGATAATGGTGTAAGCAAGCGAATAAAATTATAATTCACGATTCAGTCACATTTTTCAAGCATTAGAGTGATTAAATATTTTATTACCAAAAGAGAAAAATATGCTACTTTATTTATGTTACACGTTTTATTACGTTGACATTTTATATTCATAATTATTAGCTAGGCTATTTGTTAGCCTATGTCAGGGTAATATATAATAAAATTATATTATTATTGTTATTATTTGTTTATTTGGTATATAATATGATTTATTTTGTTCGAAATTCTTTTACTAAACAATTTTACTAATCACTATTAAAATGTTTAGAGGGGTTATGGTGCCTCCTGCTGGTGAGCGGTGGTATGAAAACAAACAGTTAAATCAAAGAGCAAATTGGCTATTTTATAGCCAAAATGTGCATCTTTAAATCAACTTGAAAAAGATTGTTTAATTTAAGCATGGATGTTGAAATTCATTATCATGTAATCAATAGCCTACATTATCATTTACAGATCTATTCAAATGACACTGATCTTGTGTCTTTGTCTCTCTGTACATGTTTTCCCCCATTTTTTTTTTTTTTTTTTTAGTATTCAATTTCTAGCTGCTGTGTCTTCCATCACTGGCCAAACTCCTTGTGTGTGCGAGCATAGTTGGTGAATCAAGCTCATACATTCTGATTAATTTCTTTTTCATTCTGCAAAACATCTCTCATCTTTCTCATGACTTGCATTTCCACTTTTCCACTTCAGATAGCTTGTTGCATTGTCAAAATCCCAAAACAAAAATGACTTAATGTGTTGCACAGACTATGGAAACATGGTAAACATCTTCTGACATGGGCTTAGAAATTCATTATGTGTTGCTTTAGTCACTAAGGTTCTACTAAACAAGTTAATATCCATTTAAACCACAGCAAACCACATTATTTCCTTTCTCACATATAGACCTTAGTCAGGGTTGACGCCATACTGAATTTTACAAAGAATGAAACCAAGACTGTGAGAGATACACGTACAGTCTTTACAATGACATGGACTGTATTATAGACTGTAAACTATTTTATGGAGTGATTGTCTATTTAAGTCCACCCCCCACCCTGAAATATGATTTATCACATAAACATCTGGCATGTGTTAAACAACTGAAAGCACTGTACTATCTCTCACAGCCTTATTTTCATTCAGATCAAAAATTAAATAAGGCACTACTACCCTGACTAAGGTCTATAGAGGCATGCTTACAGCAAAATCATAAAGTAAAAGAAACAGTGGCTTTAACCTCTAAGTAAAGACAAATCCAACCAGGAGTTGGATCTATACAGTTTTATTACCTGTGGTAAGCAAGTTACGCACATGTTCCAAGGCCTACCTAATACCCTTGAGAGAAACACACAACATAAAGCCAATAGCCAAGAACCAGACAGTAATAACCACCTCAGAGAAACCATAAAACACTGTGCACATATGCCTGTGGGACAGAAACACCACATCAGTTGATGAACTTTAAATCTGGCAACAGCACTGCATTTATACCAGTAAATGTCACAAAGGAGATCTGTGGAAAGCTAAAATTAAACTTTTGAAGGCCTGTTTGATGAAAAGTAGGAGATGACTGTTCACTTACAGTATCTTGGTACAAACGGTACAGTTTTAGCTACAGTAACAGGAAATTCAAAAATAAAGAGAGTAAAATCACAACAGAACATTAGGGTTAAATAAGTAAAATTGTAAATTATGCACAGATTAAATTAAATGCACAAATAAGAAATGACGCAAACACCTGAACGCAATGGTTTGACCAATCACAGCGACCTCATTTACATATTCCCACCTCGACAGTTTTACTGGGAACAGTTTACATTGTTTTAAACAGAATAATGCCATTAAATTGTTAAACATAGAAACAACATAGAAACATTGAAACGTCTTCTATATAATTAAAGTTTTATTCCTTAAGTTTTTTTTTTTCCTCTAACCACCAACGAAAAGTGTGTCTCGCTCGAGGGGCTACATAAGGACGCGCCTGTGAACTCTCCTGTTCAGAGCGGTAGGAAGTTCACTGTAGAGGTTACTAACTGGGTGTTAATCACTCGTCCAATCACCTCGGGGAAGGTCTGAGACGAGAGCCAATCGCTGTCCTCGCAGGACATCGTCTGAACAGATGAGCGAGCGCACAGGAAAGATGGGTCAGAACGCGGTGTTTACGCACAAGATGTTGGAATGTTGAATAGCAAACCAACTGATGCGATCCCCGTTGACTTGGAAACACTCGCGGCTGGCGCAATGAGTTCAATGTGTGAACTGGCACAAGATGCTAGAACCCAATTCAGACTACTCTCCTACCACTCCTTTTCTTTTATTTGGAAAATGTAGGACATATATTAGAATACAGTGTTGGAAACGTTACTTTGAAAATGTAATAGGTTGCAGATTACAAGCTACCCTATTAGTGTAACTACAGTTACTTTATTAAAGAAATGTATTGATTACATTTGATTACGTTTCTAAATTTCTAACGAATGTTTTCAACTTAATTATTTTGAAACTTTTAAACCAGACAGGGTTAACCTTACAGTAGTACTCAACACTGATTAATGTCAGACTTTCAATATCCTTCGTCACTTGAATTATGATTATAATAATTTAATTTCAAGTTTAATAGCTATATGATACTTTTTTTTAAAATCAAATCTTATCTTTGCATAGCTAAGACAGGCATCTAACAATGCTTTGGAAAAAAAGTTATGCCTAATCTTAAAAAAAATAAAGCATATACATATTAAAACCAACAAGGAAATAAAACAGTAGTATTAGATAAACATGTGTCCTGTTCTGTGTACTAAACTCCTGGAACATTGGTGTCTCATATTTTAGAGCAGTCAATGCAATTTGGGAAAGAAATCAATCAAATCTGTAGCCTATGTGTGTGAAAATATTCAGATGTAACCCCCTTTGTAATCGTTAACGCTTTCGTTTTTCGCTAACATTTTTCTCAGTAACTGTAACAGATTACAGTTAGCCTACATTTATTTTTGTAATTCCGTTACATGTAGCCTAACTAGTTACTCCCCAACACTGAATAGCCTATATATAATAAAATATATATTCCCAATAAAATATAAGCTTTGCCAAAGGAATATAACACTTTTACTTATCTTTTTATTTTATTTGTGTAGTATTTATTTATTGTTTGTTTGTTTCTTTTAAAACACTATCAAGCCTATCAATAATAGCCTTCCTTTGCTTTTTTTTGTATAAGTAAATTCTTGAACTATATTGGAATTCAATTGCTTTCGTAATAATACTAATAATAAAATGTTAATGTCTAAATCACTTTAAATTTTCAACTCTGTCACCTCTCTAAAGGCAAATGCCAAAATATATTTTATATAGGCTATATTTATTTAGCTTTAGATGGCACTGATGGCAATTCCTTTACTGATTGAATACTGAATGTTTAAAAATCCACTTGAAAATGAAAAGGTACCTGTAGGCTATCATACACCCGTAAGATACTGTACTTTCAGAGTCTTTCTGCTTATTTGTTTCATATGTGTGGCTTTTATTTCATTTCATGTTAGGGATATCAAATGACCACCGTTTTATCCAATCGCCCGGTAACTACGGTTACCATGGTAAATCTCGGAAAGGGCAATAAGCGCAAAGAGCGCGTGGCTCCGGGGCGGGTGGCGCGCGGGTCCATCATAGAGCAGTTACCCAAACGACTTTCCCGTCAGAAACAGCTTCGTCGCTCATCTTTACTCGCTATCTCATCACTCACACACTCAACCGGTAGGCTACATCTAATTCTTTAGTGGAGGTTGGCTGTGAGGTTATGCGAGTTTCGTGCCTTCACTGCTCGGTGTTCCAGCACCGCGCCCGGATGGAAATGTGTCTTCCGGGGAAAAGCTGCTTTCAGCCAACGAGACAGCGAGCACATCGCGCCGCACAGCCTGGACATCTGCAACTTTCAACAGAAGCGAGTGCCTTTCTGAGAACGCGTGCGGTTTGAGACGCAGATCTATGGCAAGACCTATGCGTCCCAGAGGGGAGAAGAGCCGTGGAAAATCTGACAGAGGCCCGTAAGAGCTCGAACCCCTAATTTTGCTATTTCATTCTGATCCTAGTGCCGTCATTCATGGATGTGCACGCAGAGGCGGGTCCGTTGCACGTGCAGACGGTGGATGAGCCACCGGGAGGCGCCACCGTTACCGTCGCCGCCGCAGAGTTTCAGGTCCAAACGGTGCTGGAGAGCGATGGCGAGCTCAGCGAGGATGACCTGCAGTCGGGCGCCGGAGCTCAAACACCGGCAGCGGGTGATCCGATCACAGAGATCGAGAGCGAGGAGGGTGCGCAGGCAGGGACGGACACACCGGCCGAGGACATCGTCGGGCAGAGCGCGGAGAAAGCGGAAACGGTGGGCTCCAGTTGCAGCAACGAGAGCTGCATCCCGACTCCAGGCTGTCGGATCTGCTTTCAAGGAGCCGAGCAGGTGAAGTCGGGCCGTTCATTCGTTCCGTCTGCGTTATTTATTGTCGGTCTATGTATATATGCGTCACACCGACGTCTTTGGTTGTTGCCAGGATTGTGCGCCATTCAGAATTGAACTGAGCCTTTTAAAATTTGAACTGAATTTGAATTGAGGTAAAACAGCAATCGAATCTGAATGTCATGAAGTTCATTTATTCATTTAGCAGATGCTTTTACCTGAGGGACTTGGAACATTACAAGCATCGAAAGAGTAAACATTAATAGTACTAAATAAATAAAATTACAATAAAATGTACATAACTGTAATTATATATGAAGAGTTCAGATGCAAAAGCCTCTAAGTGTCGTCTGAAATTTTCTTCTTAAATGAGCATTTTCATCAGGCTCCTGTTTACGTTCAGTTATTTCACTTTAATTGCATAGAAAAGGGCCTATACATTGCCATTAGTGTAAAATTACTGAACCTAAACATAGTAGCCTGATAAAAATGCTCATTTTAGATGAAATTTTCAGATGGCACTTAGAGGCTTTTGCATCTGAATTTATTATTTAATTTTAAATATATAGTGTTATATATTCAAATATTAAAAAGGTACCTAATAAATTAAGTTTTGTGGAGCAGAAATTCATTTCATACAATGCACTACCTGTGTTGAATTTATTTGAAACACAAGTTCAGTAAATTCTCAATTCAGTTTCAGCTTCCTGTTGGTTAATCAATCAATCAATCAATCAATCAATCAATCAATCAATCAATCAATCACATTTTAAAAATATATTTTCAAACAAACCAGTTCAGTACAGAGTGCTTTTGACAGACAAAAGGTATAACTATAAACAAGTAACAGGTAACTATAAAATAGAATTAAATAAATAAATAAAACAAAACTTGGATATGAATAAAGAACAAAATGATTAAAAAAAACAAGTACTAAAATCATAAAACGTAAGAATTCAGTGTTATAAGACATTACAAGAAAGCCAGGCTTAGATTTAATACTCTAAATATTTCTCATTCTTTCCAGAGGGTTGTCCAGCAGCGTGGAGTAGGCCTATAATGGCTGAAAGCAGCATCACCAAATCATTTATTTCTATACTTTGAGATTCAGTTAAAACAGAAGAATTGGAGAACCTGAGAGTCTTTTTTGAGATGAGGACGAGGCCTACGTCCTACGTCAGTAACGGCGGTCAAAGCAGTTCATATATCCAGCTGTGTTAGGACAGTCTGAGAAATATAAACCTTCTAAACACCTTTTACATTTATTATAGGCCTACATAATTAATGCAATTATTAGAATATCGGAAACCTCAATGATTCTTAATGCTTTAAACAGACAGTGCGGTGTGTGTGTGAGAGATGGTGAGATCCATTAGAATACCTGCTGCGCCATTCATGTCTAATGCTCTTCACTTCCTGCAGCTAATGTGCTTCCTCGAGGCGCCTTGTGTTTGTGTGTCTGTAAGTGTGTGTGAATGTGTTCCACTCTGTTTCAGACTCATTATAGTTCTAAATGAGGATGTTTCTGAAATGATTCATGAATGCACAGATGAATCATTTCCCGTCCACTCACAGAAATGAATCTCTGTCATTATGTGTATAGTGTTTCATTCACTCCAAATGTTGTCCAAATGAAATAGCTCATTTGCTTCATTGTCCAAGTGTTCTACAACCTCAACGCTCAACTCATCTGCAAAGACGCACAATAAAACAATCGTACAGCAGAGAATCATCAGCTCAGCTGAATCTGTCTTTTATCTTGATGTGTTTTGATTGGCTGATTGACAAGTCGGTGTGTGTTGTGATTGGCTGTAGGGGGAGCTGCTGAGCCCGTGCCGGTGTGCCGGTTCTGTCCGACATGCTCATCAGCAGTGTCTCCTCAAGTGGATCAGTGAGAAGGGCTCCTGGAGCTGTGAAATCTGCAACTATAGATTCAACATCCTGCCTATACATATCAAACCACCACAACAGGTAAACACACACACACACACACACACACACACACACACACACACACACACAAAATATCGGTCATGGCTTTGGACTAAAGCATTTAGGAGCTAACTGCAGTTAAAAATGATAGAGTTGCTCAACTGTTATTCAGATGTGCTTTAGTTCCCATTTGATACTGTCACTAGTGATTCAAATTGTATTTGTGGCATATAAATGTTACTCGTAAGAATATTTATGGCTGTTTATAAAAATAACACAATGAAAAACGTAAGTCAAATGTACTGGGTACATCACACTAATGGTTCCTGATTCCAAAAAAAAATAAAAAATTAACCAGATCAGAATCATATGTTTGCGAATCGGACACCACAGCTTGTGCTTTGTTTGTTGTTTTTGATTGTCACCCATGGTGACTAGATTTTATTTTTATTGCATTTTTGAGCATATTAGGGCTGGAATACCCTACATGACTTTTGCCCAGATTTTTTCCCCCAATTTTGGTTTTCATCAGACTATGAATCCATCTATTCAGAGGATGTCAAACATGTTTGATATTTTGAGACACATTCAGAACACATTATTTGATTTTGTCATCCACCTCATAGCAACAAAGCACATGTTTCTGCCTGAATTTGTTGTGATTGGAACAGCTTGAGTCTGTGTGTTGCTATGTTAACCTCAATCGTTTAGTGTATGATTCCCAGTTTTTCCTCTGTGACCATTTACAAAGTAAGTAAGTGTATGATGTTTCAAAATCTGTTAAGATTTGAAGTCGTGTACAGTATTCCAGCGTTTAGTTGCAGTCTGGAGCACAAATTGGTGACCGTGTTTGTATGTTTTGCCAGTGGCAGACCGTCACCATGACTCTGGTGGAGAAGGTTCAGGTTATTGCAGTGTTGCTGGGTGGCATCTTCCTGTTGGCCAGTGTATCATGGCTGCTGTGGTCAGCACTGAGCCCAGAGGCACTATGGCAACGCAGTGACATCCTGTTCCAGATCTGTTACGGCATGTATGCAGTCATGGACCTTGTGTGTATCGGTGAGACACATTTATGCACTAAAACATCCATTATTCCTGTACAATGCCATTTTCTCAAGCTAATATGCATATGATACAAAGTATCATCTTTCAAATTCAATCAATTATAGAACGAAACGTCATTTTGGCACTCTAATGTGGCGTGACAGACCTTTGTAGCGGCACCAGTTCAATCTGATCGTTTCTTCCTTTTATTGCATGAAATAAACATGCATGAACATCAGAAGGCATGTTTACGAAACAGTACAACTTGAAATGTATCATGTCTCATGAATCGCTCACTCAGTGTTTCAAGTGCGGAAAGATGTTAAGTTAACAGCTTGTAAACAATGTCATGTAATGTTACATTTACCTCAGAAAAGTCATGCAATGTCCAATTTAAGTTTTATGTGCAATTTAAATGTTTGTAAATAGTGTTGATTATTATCTACAAAAAATTGCAATTAAATATTTAATATTTATGTACCAACTGACATGGTTGTATAGATCACAGCTTTTGTTTAACCTTAAGAAACATTGATATGTATTCTACCGTATACATACAAAGAAATAATATCAAATTGAATGTGAATTGTAATGCAGCTTGTGAATCAAGTTGAATCGTGAAATCTATGCCAATACCCAGCCCTACTAAAAGTGTGTTTGCATGTGCTAATCATACGTTTGTGTTTCAGGTCTGATTGTTCATGAAGGTGGTGCTGTGTACAATGTGCTGATGCGCTGGCGAGCTGTTAATCTCTTCTGGGACGTCCAGAACTACGATAAAAGCCGAGACCTGGAGAACACGCACAGCCCGCACCGTAACCTGTGGCTGCCTCTCACACACACACATACAGTCTCTAACACACACTCACAAACCACCCGACTGGAGTCATCGCCTCGATGCCCCCTTCGCCTCCTCTCCATGTGCCTGAACGTGACCTCTGACCTCTCCCCTCAGGAGCAAGGCTCAGGCGAGCTAGTCGTTAGGGTCACGTCAGTTTGACATCAAATTAAACTCATTCAGGGACCAATCGAACAGCATTTGTGGGAGTGGCTAACTAGTGGAAGGAGCCTTGGCGTTGGGAGGAGCCTTACTTGAAAAGCACTTTAGAAGACACGCAAACTGAATTGAATACAGAATTATGTATTGCAAACTGAACAGGTGTTTCCAGCCTGAAGTTCTGGATCGGCCTTTGAGCATCGAAGTAAGACTGCAAAGCTCTCCACACACACACACACACACACACACACACACACACACACACACACACACACACACACACACACACACACACACACACACACACACTTATACAAAATTATAATGCACACAAAATGTACTACTGCTGTTAGACAAATGAATGTTTGTTTTAAACCAACTGTTTTTATGTTCAGGTTTTTAATCATTTCAGTACTGATAAACTACAACTTATCACCGCTTCTGTTCATTACACTTCACCTGCCATAATGTACAGGCACCACAGTTACAGGCCTTTTCACATTAAGCCGCATTTTCACTATCTATGTAATGTACGATCATCACATTTTGCCCCTTGTGGCAGCCGCATGACACTTTCAAATTGGTTGTGAAACAGCCGTTACCCTTTGCTTATTCACTCTTGGTAAAAAATTAATGAATGTATATCCATACAAAACAAATGAGCGCTGATGTTGACAACGCTGTTGAAAACATTGATTTCACAAGTAACTAGTATAGAAAATTTGCAAAAGGGTAACAAAAGTCATTGAGAAAAAGTTTTAAAAAATTAAATACCAAAAAATTATTTAGGTTTATGCATCTAGCAGACACTTTTATGCTATGGAAGCCCGTTTCCGTCATGGAATAAAAAAATTAAAAGGGTAATTGCGACATATGTCACAATTCTGATATTCAACTCTCAAATTGAGGGCTTCCATAAAATGCAGAGAAGAAGAAGAAAAAAAAGATGAATGTTTTTGTTTAAATATCTTGGGAAATGTCAGTAGTGTTTGTCTGTGTAAAACTTGCCACCATAATGGGTGTTGTGAGTGGTTGGACAGGCGGTCTCGTGTGCTCTAGATGCAAAAGTGTAAATATTTCAACGCATCCAAAGCTCAAATTGGATCTTAAAATTCTGCATACAGTTAGAACGCCACACAGCTCCTGTACTACTCTACATTGGAAACTAAAGACTTCAGAGATTAATGCCAGGGAGGTAGTGGAGAAACTTGCAAAAGTTGAACAAACATTAACTTTTGCTGCAGTGGATTCTGTTGTATGCATCTGTGTCAATTTATTCTATTCCCACCTGATTTTAAATGACCCTCAGAAAGATCTTACACACTGTCATCTGTCAATGCTTAAGTGCCCTACATCTCATGTTGCGTATATTACAGCAAAAAAAACTAACTGACTTTGGACTTTTAGTCTCTAGACTCATACAAAATTCATGAAGAAATGGAGTTGGTGGTTAAGATATTGTGATGCTGGTAAGCATTTTAACCATTGTGCCCTTAAGAAACCAAGCCCTGGACAAGCTTTCTAAGACTGATATAAATGTAATATAAAATGTTAGGAGTGAAATAATTACAAATACTTTTAACATCGTAAGCACATTGAAAATCTTCCTAAGCAGCTCAAGTCTACAGTGAAAATGCAAACCATCACAGAAATACTGAATGTTCAATGATTCCATCTGGGCACATTGTGTTTCTGTCCTTGAAACTTGACCAGCGTTCATGCTAGCTGATTAGCATAGCCTACAAAAGATTTCATTCAGATGTCCCAGAGATGTGAAGGGTTAAATGAGAAGGTCTTCTGTCAGAGAAACCCGTTCTGTACTGCACAGAGCAAACGTGGATGAACATTTTAATGAATGTAAGAGTCTTTGAATTTTGTTATATTTATTGCCTATAAACGAATGCACAGTAAAGATACAAAATGAGAAAGATTTTCCTGTTGTTTTAGTGTTTTTATAGGCTTACAGTAGAAAAATAACAGGACCAGAGGGAGCGAATCCAATAGTATTATCACAATCCTGCAGTTCAACAGAAAAGGTTTATAAAATATACAGCTTCTCAGAAATATATAACATACATTATAAACATTGCACATATAAAACAGACGTGAAGGGCACTCTGTGTGTGTTTGCACATGTGTGTATATTTCTGTGTGTGTTTTTAAAGGCACTGGATTTGAGTGCTGGTTTATTTTGGACTGGACTTTCTGCCTGCAGAATTCCAAAGAAATGCAACTGGACTGGATTTAAAATGTTAATACAATGTAAAATATGGGGCTCAGTGAACAGACATGTACGTGTGGCACAGTTTCAAGCACAATGTGTGTCTGTGGGAACATAATAGTGTCTGTCGTGAAAGTGTGTCATGATATTGTCTTTGGTTTTTTTGCACTTGGCATTGAAGGGTCACTTTTTTGTGAACTCATTAAACTGTCCTGTTTGCTGACGTTTAACCTCAAAGGCACATTTATGAGAAGTGTTTGTCAGGAGTGAGAGATCACCAGTTGCTGCCGTGGCTGCTGATGGATTGACAAGTGCTGAAACGTTTCTTCACTATTAGACTGATGTAAGCCTTCATGAGCTTTGCAATGTCCATCACCTACAGAGACAAACACAAAAGAATCCAGTGTTATTTTAGTGTCATTGATATACTGTTATAATTTTAATGAACGTTTAGATTTAGAATGTTTTAATTATTTTTTTTAATTGTCATTTAGTTGTGATTTTATAATTTTTTTATACTATTTTTTAAAAATATATTTTATAGTTAAACTGAACAAAAGGGAGAAATGTTGCTCTTGCAACTTTCTAAAATAAAATGTTAAACATTTTTATGTATTTTATTTCAGTTAATGTCTATTTTATTTAACATTTTTTTTAAAATAAAATTTTTTATACATTTTTTTAATGGATTTAGTTAACAAAAATAATCCTGGAAGAAACATCAACATTCAGACCTTCATAATGACCAAAAAATAAACAAACAAACAGATAAATAAAACAAAACAATGACTGTTTTTTTTTAATATTTTCTGAAGTAACTTTGAGGAGTGTTCTCCAGTGTAAAACTTGGGTGTTATGGGTGGTTGTTAAGTGGCAATGGTGGACTCTGACAAAGCATTATTTGTCTATTACTGAACATTTTTCACTACATTTTAAAAAATGCCATTCCATCACTCTGAGACATGATAGTGTTGTCTGATTCATGATAAATCATTTTTTGAGCAGATTTGTTTTTTTTCAATGAACCCGTTGAACTGATTCACAAACCGTCCACAATGATTTATTCACTAATGGACTGATTTTAGCTGCAATTCCCGAGCTAAAAACTCACTGATGAGTAGATTGATTCAGTTTGAGTTAATTCACTGAATAGGTCATTTCCATCTAAAATGATCCACAGGTTTGTGGAAGATTTGACCGATGAGGCAACAAATGACGAATTTTAGGGTTGTTTGATGTGGAAGCATGCAAGTAAATGTGGAAAATTTGTACCATGTTGGTGCTGAAGAGTAGCTCTCGTCCCTCCACGCTGATCTTGTAGATGTTTGGCTGCGGTGCACCGAAGGACAGAATGACCTCGTAGGGAAACACCTCCAGAGGCCACGCCTCCCCACGCTTGTACACACACACCCCCTTACGACTCACGCCCAACCACAGCTCTCCAGGATACACACCTTCTACACACTGATGAACAGAGAGAACTTGTTCAGAGACACTGCTTTGCTGATGGATCATGTGTGTGTGTGTGTGTGTGTGCGCGCGCTCACCTCCACATCAAACAGTGTTGATCCATATCCCTGCCACTCCTTGATAAGACTCATGTATTTTTTCATGGCTTGGTCCTGTTCCATCCCCTGCAGTTTACGCCATTTTTCGACTAAACAACTTCTCAGCCCCGCCTTCTCGTCTTGCAGCCACGCCTCTATGGCTGCTGGCCCCTCCCCTTGTCTCTGTCGCCCCAGTGACCCTCGGAAGCTCCGCCTCAGAGTGCCTTCCAGAAAACTACCCCTCTTTCTTTCTGTGGATGGCGTGGCAGATGCAAAGCACCGTGCGGATTGCTGTACTCGAGCACGCAAGCGGTCCATAGGGAACACCTGCTCCAACTCAGGCAAGGCACTCTGGGTAGTGTAGTCTCCCAACAGATACTGAAGCCGAAGAGCAGCCAGAAATTGCAATGTCTCTTCTGGAGCAGGATACTGACCCCTAATGACAGCTTCATGGGCCTGAGAGAGAGAGAGAGAAAGAGACATTGAAATTGCATCTGTGAAACACTGACGGCAAAGAAATCATTCTAAAGATCTGTTAGATTCATTATTAAAAACTAGGTACTTAAAGGGATAGTTCATTCAAAAATGATAATTCTGTCATCAATAACTCACCCTCAAGTTATTCCAAGCCTGTACAGAGTTTCTTTAATCTGTTAAGTACAAAAGTCGCTCATTAGTTGACGGTGGCCATTGACTTCCATAGTATGATGGAAGTCACGATATGGAAGTCAATGGCTACCGTCAACTGTTTGGTTGCCAACTTTCTTCAAAATATCTTCTTTTGTGCTCAACAGAT
Source organism: Acrossocheilus fasciatus (assembly GCA_036784905.1). Lineage (NCBI taxonomy): Eukaryota > Metazoa > Chordata > Actinopteri > Cypriniformes > Cyprinidae > Acrossocheilus > Acrossocheilus fasciatus. The sequence goes on from CM071939.1 coordinate 27,673,643, forward strand.
GAAAGAGACTTAAACAAGTTTGGAACAACTTGAAGGTGAGTAAATGACAAAAATTTTATTTTTGGGTGAACTGTCCCTTTAAGCCTGTATGTCTGTGTGACAAACAGAATACAACAGGATGCAGGGAACTCATGAAAACAGCGAGAATTTGTTTGCATATGCACACACATCAAAAATAGACAATACAGTATTAGTGACTTTTAAAGGCACTTTTTGTAATAAGTAAACATTTTTTCAGCTGACACAATGTAATGTATATGTGTATGTGATTAAACAATTAGTATGATTAATTAAATGAACACAATTTTAACTGACCGAAATCCTTATTTTTATGTGTTTTGAGGCCAGATATTAAAGTGAATTCAAACCTGCTCAAACATGAATGCAAACTCCACACTGTCAACAGGAACACTCTCAGGCTCTGAGAAACAGAAGAGCTTGAAATAAAACTTCCAGCTCTCTCCTTCCTGTTCTTTATTTGTCAACCTAAATGAGAGAAATAGTGAGAGAGAATTTCACAATGTTATCCCATATAATAAAAAAATAAATGTGCATTATACAATGATTTTCTGTGTAATATGATGCATAAAATCTCCCTTGAGTACCTAACAGAAATCACACCAGCATTAAACTGTGACCCACTCTTTTTTTAGCCAATCAGAAAGCGCTCTCTGCCTCATGTATTTATGTTTGCTAACATGTTTTCAGAGGGCAAAGTTTTAAATCATTTTATAGCACCTTTAAATCATTTAACATCAGATTAAATGTTCTATGGTTCTACAGTTCTAAATATTTTATGTTTTATAACTTCCCTTATTATACATTTATAAATTGTAGGGGATGGTAATTCGAGGTTGAAACTCACTTTTCAAATTTAGCGAGGACGTCGGCCACCACATTCCTGCTCTCTATGGCTCGGTCTGTAGTGTCATTATGTTCAAACAAAGCGAACATGTTCTTACAGTCCTCCATTGAGAGACCCTTCAGCAGCTTCTCAACCACCTGGAGGCCATCAGACACACACATGTACAGGTTAACGTGGTTCTGGAGCTCACATGTATGTGTGTGTGTGTGTGTGTGGATGTGTTTACGTACCTCTCCTGCAGTTGTGTGTGAGTTAATGGTGATTTTGCAGGACCCGCCACCGTGGCAGTAAACTGTCGAAGTCATTTCCTGTCTGCTCAGTATGGCCCTCAGCTCCTCCTGTGAGGGAACGTATTCGCGGCCACGCACATGCCGCAAGGCATCTTGGGAGAAGCCAGCATACCGTTCCATCTCGGTGCCTGGATACAGCTCTCGTGTCCTGAGCAGAAAATCAGTCACAGTCTAATCAGCTGTGACATGGTTAAATCTTGCCCTCTAGATGCAGAATATATCAGGAAATTTTCATTCACCAGTTGGGTATTTCCTCGATTTTTTTATTTAGAGTACCTTTGTTGTCATCTAAGGCTCACTTAAAGTTAATCGTTAAAAAACTATTTTAAAAAACATGTAATAACACTGTTACATGTAATCTTAAGTGAAAAAATGATCCATTTTTATACTGTACATTATAATGTTGAGGTCTAAATATACTTGTATCATTTAAAATATTAAATTTTTAGTGTTTTATTATTTTTTTATTTTAATGTTGATCCTTTATTTTAAAATCTTATTAATTATTTAATGACACTGTCAAAAGTTTTACACAAAAACAACTACAGCAATATAAAGATTAAAAGAAAAATGTTTAGTAGTAGGACAGTTGTGCTGCAAAATATATTTTTATGGAAAGCGTGATCTCTTTTTTTCGGGATTCTTTGATTAATAGAAAGTTAAAAAGACCAGCATTCATTTGAAATTTCTCTCTTTTAACCTTATGTCAGAACTAAATACTCACACACACAAAATTCTCACTGACCTTTTGAAGTGAAATTTCAGGTATTTGAGAATACTTCTGGAGGCGGGGCTAAATGTGCAGCACATGCAGGCTATGATTCGCCAGCCACAAATGTGGGCGGGGCCAGCAGGCTTTGGGTGGTGTGTTGTCTGTTTGATGAGCTGGCAGAAGAGTTCATCTCTTAGGGGTCGTAGGTCATGAGCCGTCTGCAGGAGCCCCTGAATCTGAGGGATGGGATTGTCCTCGGCCTCAAGCTGATGAAGAACGTTGAAGAGCTTGAGGGCCTCAGCCTGCAGCGTGCCGTAACTTCTCCCTTTGTCAGCTAAAAACATGCATATACAGTGTTTATGAAGGTTAGGGTGTGTTTGACAATGCGTGCGTGTGTGTGTGTTTTACTCACAGCTTTGCTGTGCATCTCCATAGGGTAAAGGCAGGAGGGCTGTATGTAGAGGGTGGTGTGTGTAACGCAGTATTGGGTTCCTCTTGTAGATCTGCTCCACCACCTCCGAATTCAGACAGTTCTCCTGATATCAAACGATTACAACAGTGTTTCAAGAAAATGATGTTACAAAAACATGAATGTATGTGCATATGTGTGTGTGTGTTACCTTGATGTCCTGTATAAGTTGCTGCGTGGGTGTATCCATGAGCGGTTTGCTGTCGATGACAGTCTGTACAGCGTTGGCCCATCGACTAGCCTCTGTCTGCAGCTTACAGTACAGCCTATATGAATGCTTACGACCAAACACGCTCACGTTCCAGTAGCCTAGACAAAAACAAATATAGGTTAGAGTCTGAGAAAGATGTAAAGTTTGGTTGTTTTGTTATTTATGTGTATATATGAGTGTGCTAACCAGTCTCTCTGAAGACTCTCTCATCAGGAACGATCACGGAGCAGAGGCTGTTGAGCACTAAAGAGCCCAGTTTAAGAGCATTTCGCTCTGAGCTTTTATAATAATCCACAGAATTGTGAGTCAGCACAAACCAGCGCTTCTTCAGCTTAAGATTCCCATGACTGCTGCCCCGAATCTCTTTATACAGCCAACCTGGAGAGAGAAACAGACAGGAAGAGATCTGAGACATTTTCACATTTGAAATTTAAATTCAGTTTGTAGTTGAAGACATCCTAACATGGTGCTGTTGATTTGAAAGTGAACACTATAACATGCAATTTTACTATTTCTTTGTCCAAATTCTTTGTCAAAAATTAACCATCAAGTATGAACTGAACGTAAAAATAATTTTCAGGCAATCCATAAATAACTGAGCATGACTTTTGACTTGTTGAGTAGGTGGCCTCTCACCCCTGATGATGAACTCTTGTCCCTGCACACGTGTGTCTCCTTTTGTGCGTTGAAGCAACGTAATCCAGTGATGCATTTCTTCTGCTGATTCAGCCATGCAATGTAGCACACGATGGGCTGTGATTATAACAAAGGCATTTGGCCTGGATAGAGAAAAAAAGCAGAAACATTTAAAATATTTTAATGCCTGTACGTGAATATATATTTCAAACATTTCAAATATTTTAATGCCTGTCCATTTGGCCTGGATACAGAAAAAAAGCAGAAACATTTCAAATATTTTAATGCCTGTCATATATATTTGAAATATATATTAAATTTTCCACAGAAAAACTAAAATGGAAAGATTTGGTGATTAGGTTTAAACATTCATTTAGCAGATGCCTTTATCCAAAGTGATTTACACATAAGAAGCATCACAAGCAATTTGTGATAGAGCAAACAATATTCATAGTACACAAAGTGTAGTAAAACATTGAAATGAGACAAAAATGAAAATCAATTTGCGAGTCAATTTGCGAAATATAAATTCATAATTACAAAATGTTGCAATTGTTAAACAATTTTAAAAAGTTCTCCAATCCACTAAACTGCCCTTTTAAAGTTTTTCTTTCAAAAACAAAGTAATTACATGTTTACATAATTACACATAAATACAAAATGTTGCAATTAAAAAAAATTATATACTGTATATGTAAAACATTTTTTATTTATATTCTGTCTCATCCCATTCTAATGTTTTTTTGTGTCTTGTATTGTGCAACAAGTTGTGTAATATTTGTATTCTGTATTTTTTTTATGTCATGTCAAAAGCAAAAATAAAATATATATATATATATATATAAAAAAATGTAATTTAAAAAGTGCAGTTCTCCAATCCACTAAACTGCCTTTTAAAGTTTTTCTTTCAAAAACAAGCCGGGGTGAGAACAAAGTGTGCATATAAGTGTATATGTGTGTGTGTGTGTGTGTGTGTGTGTGTGTGTGTGTGTGTGTGTGTGTGTGTGTTTGTGTTTACCTTTCTGGGTTGTCAGAGGCACATACAGAATCAATCATTCCCACATCCAATGTGCCCTATAAAAAACACAAACATCTTTTCTAAATATCTTATGAGCTGTCTGCAAATTTGTCTGTGTGTGTGTGTGTGTAATACTTACCACAGCATTCTGAGGATTTGCTTGTTCATCATGCATCTCTCGAATTTCCTGTTCTGTCGACATGTGCACCTGACTCAACATGCTGAACCAATGACTGCACACAACAGAGATTCATTAAAAACCTCAGTTTAACAGTTCTACATATTTATGAAATAACATCAAGGCTTGACACATACGGTAAAAAAAATAAAAAAAATAAATAAAAAAAAATTATATATATATATATAAAACAAACACACTTACCTGGAATCTTCTGCAGTTTCTGCAACAAGGTGGTATGTTCTCCCTGGCATGACAATGTCAATCCCATTCTCCTTCCCTGTTACGTCAATAATCTCTCTAATAAAACCACACACAATGAAAGAGAGAAATAAATAAATAAATAAATAACCATGCACAGAATAAATTATGCTTTGTTTTCTTTTATGTACGGGTTCAAATCAAACATTTCTAAAAAAAAAAAAAAAAAAAAAGTAATTCTATATACAATATTTGTCTTTTTGATTGACAAGTTTAGCATGACTTTAGCATTCCAGTTCCAGTGTCACACTGATTATGACCTGAAAGCTTTGTGCACTTCCTGAGATCTTACTTGGCTTCATGCATGTCCAGCATGCCTTTCATCCGCTCCTCTGTGTCGTTCTCGTAGTAGATGAGTTTGCTCTGTCGTAGGACGAACCAGCGGCGTCTCCAGTTGCGTCGAGAGAGTGTAGAGGAGCCTCCGCCCTTCTTCAGCAGCCAGCCCTGTTTGAGCGCCTCCTGTCTGCTCCTGAACCACAAAAATGTTTCATCCTTCAGCACACACCAGCGACGCTTCCAGGAGTTCAACAGGCCCCCTGCAACACACATATGATAATGACAAAGGTCATAGGTACGTCTAGACTTCCCTTAATGAAATGCTGCAACAGGTTCAGTGTAGACAGGGTGTTAAATTGTGCTAACAATTTAAGAGGAAACTTCAATTTCTTAAAAAATATAACATAAAAAAACAAAGATAGACAATGCACCAATAGCTGAAATAAGCTACAAAAGTTACGTTTACACCTTCAAGTTAACTGCAAAAATGTTTGGAGAGAAGAGAAAGTAATATGAGTTTCATTATATTCTCTAGCAGGCTCTGAAATCAAACAAACACAATAAAGAAAAAGGTGTTGAGAGAAGAGTGGGCAAATATTTACCTTTAATATAAAGGAAACTGTGGAAGTAGGGGAGAGTGACACAGCTATAGACAGAATCCCGCCGGTAAGATGATTCATCGTCAGTGTCAAACCTATCAAAGTCATCTTCACTGTCCTCAAACTGAGGGAGAGAACCACAGGGACACACAATCAGCAATCAAGTGTGAAAACACAAATGCATGATACGCCATTTGTACACTACCATTCAAAGGTTTGGGATCGGTAAGAATTTTTAATGATTTTTAACAAAATCTCTTATGCTCACCAAGGCTGCATTTATTTGATCAAAAATGCAGCAAAAACAATTATATTTTGAAATATTTTTACAATTTATAAGAACCATTTTCTATTTTAATACATTTTATAATGTCATTTATTTCTGTGATAGCAAACAGACATTACTCCAATCTTCAGTGTTTATTTGAAATAAAAAACTTTTGCAAAATTGTAAATGTACTGTCACATTAAGTCCTTGCAGAATAATTCCTATTTTAAATTAATTTCTTTAAAGCTGCAGTCTGTAAAATTTGCCTCTTTGTCGCCATCTCTGTTTGAAAACCTGGAATTGCAGTTACTTGTGGAATTATCTTGCTTGTGTGGGTTGTGCTCCAGCACAGCTCCAGCTGGATGAATCTAATGTTTTGAGGTTAATGTGTGGCAGTCGGTCACGCACCGGTGGACATTTACTGTACTTTGCAACCACAGATTCTAGCCTACGTCTTGGAATATATGACTCAAATAAGAATTTTCACCATATATTGTCATCTGAACAAGTCTGCCACGTTTGTTCTGACCAACTGAGGAAAAAAGCATTACAATAAATAGCGCTACCAATGGTGATTAAATCTAACGATCGGTTAGCTCATATCACATCAAACCGTGCAAATGATCTTTATTGTTATATTTTATTCTCAAATTATTAATGTTAACAACATCAGCATTGCGTAACTATGTGTAGATTTCAATTTCTGTACAGTCTAATCTAATTGTCATGCCATTCGAATTTCATATTAAGAAATTTTTTTAACCCAAAAAGCTAATTATGCTCCCTTTGAATTTGTTTTCTTCCAAATACAAATCTTGTGTGATCCCAGGCTATCTGTAACCAGAAGCACATTTCCCGCGAAAACCTACCCGTACCACTTAAATTAGAAAACATTATTATAAGCTAACCATTGTAAATCGGGCTAAAGTAAGGTGATAGTTTTGAACACTGCCTGATTATGTACTTGCTCAAATATTGATTTTGGATTATTTTTAACCAAAAAAGTTACAGACTGCAGCTTTAACTTTTGAACAGCAGTGTGTTTACAAGGGAAACAGGGAATTCAGCAAGTGAACTTTTCAATTTTATTAATAATGAATTTGATGAATTAAGGAATTTGCTTGAAAGGAACAGATGATTAAGAACCAATTTACTGCATTTTGAAGAGTACCAAAGCATCAACGTGCACAGAAAAACCATGCACAATAAGACAGAAACATGTATTAAGTACCAACTGTCAAATATATTTGGGAATCCCTGCTCTACAGGAACACTCAAATCTCAAACGCTCGAATCTCTATATGAATCTTAATTAAATCGTACAGAATGTATGTGGTATATGAATCAACCCTTTTGAATGTGTGTGGAAAAACTCACAGAAGACTGCGGCCCCTCTGAGCTGAAGCGATACGCCCCTGAGCTGACACTGGTGCTGGTTGCCAAGGAGCTGCGGTGGTCACGTGACCAGTGGTCATTGTGAGGCGGGAGGCTGGGAGGCCGCATGATGATGCCTCCTTCATCATAATCATCTGCATCATAATCTGAATCTTCATCAGGAGGGATTAGCTCCGCCTCCTCTTCCTGAACAGCGTGAGAGTAGGTGGAGCCACTGCTGGAGGGCGGAGCATGATAGGTTGAGGGTGTGATGATGGGAAGGGCAGGGGGCAGAGGCATACGGTCGTTTGCATAAGGATCCTCCTCTGAGGAATCATCGCTGGTGCGGATTCCACTGGTGCGCTGGCCGTCAGAGTGTCCGTGCTCGCTGGGGTTAGGAGAGTCTTTAAACCCATCTTCGTCCACTCCCAGGCCTTCATCCACCTCATCTTCCTCACCTCTGGCTACCTCCCTCTGTGAGCCACCAGACCCTCCCAGCTCGCTTTCGATGTTACGCACACACTCGTCGATCTCATCGAAGTTGAGTGAGGTGAGGAACTGCTGCGCAGCCTTGCAAGCCTCCTCTTCTAGCCTGCGCAGCTCCTGATCACGCAGCCACTGCAGGCGATGCAACGACTGCGCAGTTAGACTCTGCTCCTGAGCCTCTTTCTGTCGCCGCAGGTCTTCAATCTCACGCTCCAAACGCAAGATCTCCTCCACCTGTGATGCCTGGTTTGTCTCTACCTCGAACACCTCGTCAAACACCTGCTCCACCAGTGACTTCTCTGCTATAGAGAAGGGTTCAGGGTTCTCAAGTGGGTCGTTCTGAAGCGGAATACTCTCTGGTACAATACTGTCTGGTGTGGCTCTCTCGGTTAAGAAATTTTCAATCTGCTCATTTTTATTTTTTTCCTCTAATCTTCGAGCTTCCTCTGCCTGTGTTGAACACAGAGAAAAGACTGCGTTACCCAACATTCTATGATTCTACTTAAACAGACTATCACTTGAATTTCACATGAATGTTGCACTGAAACCAACAGTAATTCAAATGAAAATTAACCAATTTTTAACCAAATTAGCAAATAAATAATCATATCCATTGCTGTCAATGGCAATATTTCATAATTAGAAAACTAAGACTGTTTTAAAATATCAAAACAGTAATTTTAAAAAATTGTTTCTTCACAGATAGAAAGACAGACAGACGGAGAGATGGATAGGTAAACAAAGACAGACAGACAGACAGATATAGACAGATAGATGGATAGGTAGACAGAAAGACAGACAAATATAGACAGACGTAGATAGACAGACAGACAGATATTTCACTAACTGCTTGTGCTAGGAGCTCCAACTCCATGCGCTGTCTCTCTCTGATAAAAAAAAACAAAAAAAACAAAAAAAAAACACATTCACTAGAAAATCAGACACTTTGAAACAAACTGTAAAGACATAAACATAGATATAATAATAAAGGCAATTGAACTGCTTACCTCTCCTGTGCCTCCTGCTCTTCTCGTCGTCTCTTCTCTTCTTCTTCTTCCTTCTTCCTCTTCTCCTCTAGAAGTTGAATGTAGAGCCGTCGTGCCCTTTGCCCTCTGAGCCTCTTCTGTAGGGTGATGGTGGCCCAGCGTGTCATCTGGAAGCGCCGACGCCAATACAGTGCACGGTAGTTTTTCTGAATGACAACAATGCACTGCAATAACAGCCTGTACTGCCTCCTATAACCAGCAGAGGGCAGAGAGACAGCAACAGAGGGAGTACATGAGAGTTGGCACCAACTGGAAGTGTGAATATGCATGTGTAAGTGTGTTTACCGTGCTCTGTAGCCCAGTATATGAGCTTGAATAACTGAAGCTGCTTTGAGGACTTCTGTTTCTCTCTGCTTCTCTAACCGCAGCTCCAAACTTTCTCTTATAAACACCTAAGAACAACCAATATATAGACATCATTCACACCAGATCTTGACTGATCTAGAGTACAAAACCAGAAAATTATGATTAGATGTATTTATCTTTCAAACTGCTTCATTTGCACTAAAATCCCCCCTACCCACCGGAAGAAAATTTTGTACATATCAAAGTTAAATTCATCTATCGGGTGCACTTTGAAAGTTTAGAATTAAGAGCTCCAACACAGGTTCACTGTGCAAACTTAACAAAGAAAAAAGCTGGTGAACTGACTTGTTCTTGATGTTTAAAGGGGACTCAATCCTCTTTTTAGTTGTGACATAGTGTCTCAGTCTAAATTACACTCACACTGGTGAATTTGGAAGCCAAACTAATTATATAATGGTAATGATAATGATGATAATAATAATTTTATATTATTATTCCTATGACAGTAATATTGGAAAACAATTCTGTAAGATAAACGAAAATGAGTATTTCACAGATATATTATTTTACCTTATTCTACAGTAGGGAAATTACAATACTTTTGTCCTAATTTCTACACTTGCAAGCAGGGCCTAAAACCTTTTGCCAAATCTGCCGTTTTAATCATGATACAAACAAAATTTTCTGGTGATTTAAGAAAATTTACCGGCCATAAATATTTTTTCCTGGCCATGAAACTCTTTTCGCTGTTGCTGCTACTACAACAACAACAAAACATATTTAATAATAAAAAAAGAAAATTAGAACCAAGCACTGCATTTTAATCATGATACAAACAAAGATGCTACACATGTAGCATGAACAGTTTTTTTATTCAAATTTGATCTTATCATCAACATTTGAAGCAAAAACAGAATGGTCTGACTTCAGTATTGTGAAATTATGCTAAAACCTGCACAAAACAAAAACAGCAGACAGGCTGAATTTCTCTCTTCTGACAGCAGGTGGTGTTTATAGAACAGCAGTGATAAGTGATTAAGTCAGTTCCCTTCAGAAATACATTCATATAAACCTCACCCCAGTATTTACATTTTTCTTCAAATAAACAATGAGCATGCTCTGCCCGTATTTTGTTTGTGTGCGTCTGTTAAATTTAGTCCTTGTTTGCAAGAGATAAACCTATGAGCTTTTATGTTGGGGGAAAAAAACAGCTTCTTTGAAAACAGGTTTACAAACGTGTCTTATTATAAATAAATGTACAGTGAAAGAATTGCAAGATTTACTAGTCATTAGCTACTTTTATAAATAATTGCAACCGCATTTTAAAACTATTTTGATGAAAATTAAAATATTTCTCTATTAATATATTATTCTGCATTGCTTGAACATCTGTTCTGAGAAATAATATTTTCTATTATTTATTATAATATTTATGTCACTCCCAAAACTTTGCAGCTTGAACAGGTTATATGGCCATTAGCAGAATGAAAAACAAAACTTTTATTCAAATTCTGAATGGATTATATGTAGCCTAGAAGTGCGCAAATAGCCCTTCCTTTATAATCACTAAAAAGATGTCCCTTACTTCAGTTCATCGCGATCTGAAGCAATGAACCTCTTATTTACAGTGAGAGGATTCGCAAGTGTGCAGGAAAAAAATCCGGCGTTTAGAGGTGAGTGAATTCAGATTACCTTGAACGCAATGACCAATCACAGGTGTTCAAGAAATCAACAGATTTGTCTGTGATTGGCTACATTGCTCAGCACTACGAAAACACGTTGTAAATAGAATCTTTTGGCGCTTTCCAGAGCACAAACACATACGCACTGGAGCCTTTACCATATCTGTTTTGCCAATTTTCTATTAATACAGTTTTAACTGAGAGTGCTTTTGACTGCGTGAGAAAATGGATGTGTGGTATGAGAGCGTGAGAAAAGTATCAATTGCGTGAAAGTTGGCAGCCCTGATATAATCATAAATCCTAAAACTGGTCACCAGTTATTTATTATTTTAATCACCTTCTGCCTCTAACAGCTTATTTTATAAGGTCCTATGTGATAAAATGACTACAAATATTCCAAGTAGTGTTTCTCTAATAATTAAAAACAATTATCCATACTGTGTGATTAATTGTTAAAACTGTGAAAAAAGTATTTCATGTCAGCTACCCACAAAGATACACATGTCAAAGTGAATATCCAGAGAACATGAAGTTGCTCACTTTGGTTTTTCCCAGCTGCCATTCAGTACTGCTGTTGTCATACTGCTGCAGCAGGAGGAGGCACCGCCCCTTTGGGTCATCTGACAAAGCCAAACCCCTCATCAACACATAGTACCTGACAAAGAAAAAAATAAAACAGTGATTAAACTGTCCTGCAAATTTGGTTCACAATAAGGAAGTCTAAACACAAGAGTTTACGTCAGTGAACACTGTGAATCTATTGATTTCAATGGAGAGCGAAAAATGTGAAGTGATGCGACATCATGTGACCAAAATTTGGGAAATGTTTTGTTGCACATCCATGGACCAGTGAGAATTTTAGACAAATCCAATTCGGCATAATATCAAACTGACCTGGCTCTATCCACAGACTAAAAACAGGTCTTACTTTTCAATGCCAACATTGTGCTCGACTTTCTTCCATCATTTGATTATCATTCAATGAATTACTGCTACCATGAACAACAGAAAATGCAGGAAAATCAGAAGTAATAGCACAATGTTAATTCTGGGTGTCAAATAGCTCAGAATTTTGTGAATAAGACACATTCTAGTCTCATTTGCATAGAAAGAAGACTTGTATGGACTGAAAAGAATGATAATGACTTCATTTAACTATGCCAGGATTCACTTTCAGGATGTCACAATCCAAAATAAAGTTTCAGAACAAATCAGTTTTTAGCAAGAATATGTAAGTTTATTGTGTTTGGTGGACAAACCTGGAACAGAAATCATTGAACGTTCGACGAACCGGAAACCCGGAACGTCTGATTTTAACGGTCTCCAACATCCCAGAATATCTCAGCTGGTTGAGGACTACAGACTGCTCAAACTGATTGGGCATCTGCAAAAGACAGACAGAAACATTGTAGCAACTTAAATCACTACAGCTTCTTCACTGTTCTATTTTAAAAAAGTTCTAAATCTAAATTAGCTGGATTAATTCTGCTTTCAAATATAGATCGGTTGAGCTTTGAGTGGTTTCATTCTTCAAACACATTAAGTGGGTCATCATCACCCCCTCTCCCCCTGACCTGTGACCCTGTGTGGGGGTGAGGTCGGAAACGGGGCGCTGTGATCCCCGCTTCTAAATGTCATCTCTGTGGAAGGAGGAATGAACCAGAATGAAAGTGAGATGGGGAGATGAGTGGTGAATGAGCTCTGTGAGAGCAAGGTCAATACCAACACACACACACACTCGCACTCACACAGTCATTCATTATAGTCAGAGGCACATTAACATACTGATACATGCAGCACAAGTCTCAGAACGCAGACAGGATCAATGTCAGAGCGCTTCATGGGGGGAGGAACAACATCTCTCTTTACTAGGCTCCCAGAAAAACAAATACTACCAACATATAAACATATTAAAGGGATATTTCACCCCCAAAATGACAATTCTGTCATCATTTAGTCATCCATATGTTGTTTCAAACTTGACGAATGTGTGTTTTGCAAAGAGTGAAAGTCACAGGGGTCCAATGTTGTTTTGGACCCCACAGGCTTTCACTGTAAGGACAAAAACAGTTCTTCAAAATGTCTTCTTTTACGTATGTTAAGTCATACGGGTTTAGAAAGACAAGAGGATGAACAAATTAGAACAGAATTGTCATTTTTGGGAGAACTATCCCTTTAAATAACAAACCATCAGAATAGTGCAAACAGTTTTCATAAATCTGCTGTTTAATAAGCAAAAACTTTGAGAAGCATCTTCATTCTCCAACAGGTAAACACATATCTGACAACTCATATCATTGAAGACTGTCAAAACAGTCAAAACAATCTGGAAAAACTCTAAGCATCTGTTTAAACATCATTACATCAGTTCTGTTCTTCAACAGCAACAATGTAAGCATCTGAAAGTTTACTTTTTATAATATATATGAACTCTTACTGTATAGTAAAGCGTCCTTTCTCATCCTCTGACCGACAGCAGCTCTAAGCGAGTATATGTCCACAACGAGCCAGCGATCGACTGGTCAGCTCACACACATAAACACCCCCAAACTCTCGCTCTCATTCACACACTGCTGGTTGCCATGGTGATCAGACCCATGCTGGGCTAATTTGTGTTTAAAGGGGGAGGGGGGTGTTGGAGCGAAATGCATTGTGGGTAGAAAAGGGGCAGAAGTCACCCCAGCTGTTTACATTCAAATAAAGTGGGGGAACAGCAGAACAAGAGAAATTCAACTAAAATTTATTAAATTAACAAAATATTGTATATTTATATTATATATTATTCCTGTAGTTATTATTTTAAATAGTAATTAATTATGATAATCTACTTTTTTACTGAAGAATGATTTTAAATCTAGAACTTAATATTAGATATAGAGATAAAAAATAGAAAACAGATAATTTGATAGATGTTATACATGACCGATGTCATTTTAAAAATTATTTATTTTATTTTATTATTTATCTAAATTTAATTTACTTCAATAACTCATTTGTTTAAAAAGAAAAAAGAGACAAATTCATGTAAAGTCAAACTTATTTGAAGATTGAAAAGAAAAAGGAAAAAACAATATGATGTTATACCTGTTGGATTTTTCTTTGTATTTTCTTATTTTAAAATATTATTCTGTACTGTATATAGATAATCAAAAAGTAAACAAACTTGTCGCACAAGTTGAATTAATGAGTTAGTTTATTAATTTAGTTTTTAACAATTATAATTTTATTTAATATTCTACATTATTAATTTGCTTGCTTTCTCTTCTGCTGTTTTTAAATATCACTATATACTATTTACTCGTGATTCTGCACGAGGCTAAATTTGCATATTGATTTACTTCAGCATTGATGTGTTTAAAGCACAATCTAAAAGCATAAGTAGAATGGAACAGAATTGATGTCCCATTAACACCTCAGCACTGACCTTCAACAACTGAACAAAGAGGAACTAACATACACAAAACATGCAGTCTGACATCTGCTGTAGAGTTAATAGGCAGCCTGCTGAATGGCCTTGGGTCCAATGCAATCTGAATAGAAAAGTATTCAGAGCGTGTGTGTGTGTCTCTCAAAGGAGTCTTATATCTTCACACCGAGTTTATGATGTGTAATCTCCTTCTGTCACTACTGAATGAAAACATGGAGAGATAAACAACCATACAGAGAATTGCCATCTGATAGTGTGCATGTCTAATCCGTGAGTGTTTTAGATGTCCGCATTTGAATTTGGCCTATAAATCTGACCAGACCTGATTGGCATTCTCAAAATAAACAAAACCATTCATTCCAAACCTAAATACAACACAAAGTGACTCAAACTTAGCTCAATCAGTTCATATGCTTGTGTGTGTGTGTGTGTGTGTGTGTGTGTGTGTGTGTGTGTGTGTGTGTGTGACACATACCTTGTTATTGTTGGGTTTAATGCAGCGTACAAAGAATGGATTGGAGGCACTAAGGTTGGACATCAGAGAGTGCAATGAATTCTGGGTAGACAGAAATAAATAATCTGTTACGAAATGTTTTATACCTAATACACTTAATCTACTAACTAATACTTTTAGTTAGTTTATTATAACTGAAAGGTGAACCGACAATCGTTTGATAGTTTTGGATTGTTTCTTTTGTGAAAATAACAGACAGTACACTTTTTGAATCAAATTTTCGAAACTTCTGTAGAAAAAAATAGTATAAGAGTAAAAAATTCAGTCAAATATCTTGTTACCTTCACTTTCATTCAAATTTAGCTTTTGTTTACCTGCTCTAAAGCATTATGTGAGTTGTAGTTTCTTACCTTAAACTGGGAGCTAACAGTAGGCCTGCGATACTTTGAGCCGCACTTGACAGTGTCCTGTCCAGTCCAGGTGTTCACTCGTTCAAAAAGATCATACACAAAATCCAACCTGAGAGAACAGGAACATGTGAACAAATGACCTCACAGAGAACAGTTACACAACCACACACACACACACACACACACACACACCTGCTCTCCCTGAGTAAGTTGAGAATATCATCTCTGAAAGTGTCTCTGTTCTTCTCCAGGATTCCTCTGACATCATACACAACCTGGAGACAAAAAGCAGGATGTTAACCTGAGACATGACACCTGTAATGCTGATGTTGAACACATTTTTGTCCCATTTTCCAGTATATACCATAACACATGATACACACTGGGTCAGAAATGTTGGTACCCTTGGTAAATATGATCAAAGTAGGCTGTGAAAATAAATGTGCATTGTTAATCCTTTTGATCTTTTATTTAAAAAAAAAAAAAAACAATCACAAAAATCTAACCTTTCATTGGATAATAAGAATTTAAAATGGGGGGAAATATCATTATAAACTAAATGTTTTTTCTCAAATACATGTTGGACACATTACTGGTACCCCTAGAAATTCTTATGAGTAAAATATATCTGAAATATATTCCCATTCATATTCACAATTTTGAGCACACCACCGTGATTATGAACATGGAATTATCCAGCCATGGCTTCCTGTTTCACAGAAATATAAATAGGAGGGAAAACAAAGCCCAAATTCCCTTAATCATCCATCACAATGAGGCAAACCAAATAATATATTTCTGATGTGCAGCAAAAGATAATTGAGCTTAACAAATTAGTGAAGTGGCTTTAAGAAAAGAGCTAGAGCCGTGAAAATTCCCATTTCCACCATCAGGGCAATAATTAAGAATTTCCAATCAACATAAAATGTTAGGAATCTGGCTGGACGAGGACGTGTGTCTATATCGTCCTAATGCATGGTGAGAAGGAGAGTTTGAGTGGCTAAAGACACTCCAAGGACCACAGCAGGAGAATTACACAAAAAGGTTGAGTTTCAGGGTCAGAAAACCTTGAAAAAAATTATCAAACAGCCCCTACATCACCACATGTTGTTTGGGAGGGCTTCAAGAAAAAAAAAAAGAAAAATCAAGAAAAGAAAATGCTTTCACCAAAACAATCTCCAGCATATTCAGTTATCAGACACGACTGGAACTTCAAATGGGACTGGCTTATATGGTCAGATATGCAGTTTTTAGCAGCAAACACTCAAGATGGGTTTGGTGAACACAGGGATAAAAAGTACCCCATGTGTACAATGAAATATACTGCTGTATTTTTGATGTTGTGGGCCTATATTTCTGCTGGAGGTCCTGGACATCTTGTTTAGACACATGGCATCATGGATTCTATCAAATACCAACAGATAAAAAAATAAAAAAGTGACTGACTCTATTAGAAATCTTATAATGGGCCATGTTTGGATCTTCCAACCGGACAATAATCCAAACACAAACCTCAAAAACAACACAAAAATGGGTCACTGAGCACAAAACCAAGCTTCTGCTGGCCATTCCAGTCCTCTGACCTGAACCCTGTAGAAAATGAGTGGTTAACTGAAGAGAAGAAGCATCAACATGGAGCTGGGAATCTAAAGGGTCTGGAGTGATTCTGAATGAAAAAATGGTCTCTGATCTCTTGTCAGGTGTTCTCTAACCTCATCAGGCATTATAAGAGAAAACGCCTATACTATTTTGGCAAATGGAGGTTTTGAAAAGTATTGAATAAAAGTTAATTGTGTCCAATGTGTATTAGAGAAAAACATTTTTTTCATAATGATATTTCCCCCCCATTTCAAATTCTTATTCTCCAATGAAAGATTTTTGTGAACTTTTTAAATAATAGATCAAAAGGATTAACCATGCAGATTTGTTTCCACAGCCTTCTTTGATCATATTTACTAAGGGTACCAACAATTCTGACCACGTGTGCATGTGCAATGCACAAACTACACTTTTTCTTTATTTTCCTAATGAAAATTTGCCATACAGAAGTAATAAAAACAAAAAAAAAAAGATTTTTATTCAGATGCAATGTATATCTAAATAAAAATGCAAAAATGTTTATCTCATAACAAAATTGATACAGACAAAAAAACATATGATCACGAACTTAGTGACATTGTTACAACTGACATTGTATGTTTAATCATATATTTAATATAACACCACTTATGTTAATAAATAATAATTCTTCTTGACCCTTTTATAAGCAACATTTGTCCCTGTACCTATCATGAAACATGACCTATTTTGAAATATATACACTGTACCTATTTTGAAATATAAGGTTGCATTTGATATATGAGCAAAATGTTTTTACTTACATATACTGTAAATCATAAATAGTAATAAATAAGTAATAAAATCCAACTCAAATAACTAAATAATAATTGAAAAAAAAAACTCAGTAGGCAGGGTGCTGTACCTCTCCTGCATAGTGCTTGATTCCAAACTGATGAACTGCAACACGAGGCTTAACATAGAACTGATTCCTCTAATGAGATGGAGAGAGAGATATAGATTAGTGATTATACAGCAGTTCCCATATTCAGGGTGACTTTGTGCCCAATATTCAAATCTGTGGTGGATCAAAAGTTTGTTCGGGCTCTTCCATTTGGTTACATTTTTGCTTATAGCTCTTGCTCATGCAAACCTGATGCCCTTCAGAAAAATGATGATATCTGTGTATGACGTACAGAATGCTGGCTATGGAGTTTCTCCAGCAATGTGTCATCAGTTCCTTTAGGAAAATGACTCTCCTCATTCACAAGAGCAAGCAAACCCAACTTCTGCAGAGAAAACACACGCACAGACAGACTCAGATCTAGAACGTCAGAATGTATACAGTGATTTTGAGTGGAACTGTGTTTGTACCTTTTCTATGAGATCAAGGCACTCTCCATTGTCCATCCAGTTGACATCATCCCAGACCAGCCCTTCTCTATGAACACAAACACACAAAAAGAAATAAAATGGCAGAGAATTAGATGTTTGCCATGTGCGTTAGTTGCATTTGAAGTGCGTTTTGCTTGGAGATGTGTTGAGTGTGTATGTTTGTATATTTTTAATGACATACTTGTTGTACTCAAGTTGCTCTAGAGAGAAAATGTGCTTGTTGAAATACTCCTGTAGCTTCTCATTTGCATAGTTAATGTTAAACTGCTCAAACCGGTTCACCTGAGAGGAAGAAAGAAAATTAATCAGAAAGAATAAAACAACACTAGTCATGACCAGTGGGTTGAAACTTGTCAGAAACTCATCGTAATGGCTCTCACCTCAAAGTTCTCAAACCCGAAGATGTCCAGGATGCCGATGGATCGGAAGTCTTCATTGCCATTGATACGGCTGTTCAATTTACGAATGATCCAAGTGAAGCACTGAGAGTAGAGAGCCATCGCCATAGAGTCCCGCGAGTCCACCGCCTGATGCACACACAGACATATCTGTGCTGTTATTCTGACTACAATGGGTATAACTATTTATTATTTACTTAAATATAATTAATTAAAGTTAAAAAAAAAATGTGGGAAAAAAGTGTTACAGTCCATCCTGACAACATAACTCATATTCTGATTTTCTGCCTTTTTGATTTGAATTCTAGTAGTAAAGTCTTCCACAAATTTTTTTTGTGCCAAGACTCTTTGTTTATTTATAGATTTCATATTCAATACAGTAAACTTTTTGCGATGTTTGTGAGTCTTCAACCAGAAGTTATGCTGTATCCACACAGTGATAAAAAGGTGGAGTGAGGAAGGTGAAATGTTTATTAATAGAATGCAGTTACATGTGAAGTCCTCTAGAGGGAGGGAGAGTTTCTAGACATGTTTTTGATGAGTTCAGAAGCATTCTGATAAAAATCTATGCTGTTTTCACTAGGGTTGCAAAGGGGCGGAAAATTTCAGGTAAATTTCTAAAAGTTTCCAAAAAAATCCTGGAGAGTTTCCAAAAATTCTGGAATGTTTCCAGAAATTCTCCACCTCTTAGCAACCCTGATTTTCAAGTGTGACTTGATTGATTGTTCGTACATGTTGAGTATCATCTCACTGTTTCACTCTGTGAGCTGCTTTGAATATCTCTCAATATTGCACTTAACAGTAATAAGCCACTGAATTTAAAATTTTTGTAAATATTGTGTTAAGAAGTTAAGTTGTGATGTTCGATGGGAAACTTTGTTATTAACACCCCTGTTACCTGCTCTACAGTGAGAGGTGTGCTGATTTCTTCTCCTCTGAGGATCATGGATCTGTGGGTCAAAACTTCAGCCAGCTGGGCACAATCCAATCCCAGAAGATCTGCAGCTTTACTGAGAGCTAAACAAACACATATCTTTTTTTATACATTAATATAAATGCAATGCAATTAACATCAGCAGATTACAGTAAACAACTCAAAAATTCAACAATCAAGAGAAAAACAGAGCGGAGAGTGGAGGAGTGCTTACCTGATTTAGAGCAGACCTGTGCACCACCTGCCGTTAAAAACTCAATGTTTCCCACATGCAAGATTCCTGACAGGAGCCTCAACACCTCCTTGATGTTCTCTTCTCCAAACTGCATTGTCCTCAGAGCATTCTAACACACAAAACACAGTCAATCAGCGTTAAAACCCAAGAGATCAGTTTATTTATATGTAATACTGGAGTATTAATATACGGTACTTAATACTGGAGTAATGGTTGCTGAATAAATAATAAATGCAAAAATAAATGCAGCATTAGAGACTTTCTCCAATAACATTAAAATTAGTACTGACCACAAACGTTATATGTGAGGTAACAGAGTAGTGCAGTAGTTTGTTGCTGTACAGCAGTGGAGTGTGTGTTAATGTACATTAGAGTAATCATACAGTGATGTTGTGACTGGCTTACCAGCACTTCCTGAAAAGTCTCTGTGTCATTGATGGCTTTGTCCTTCACACATCCTGACTGACCCAGATAATGAAAGCCCTCCGGAGGGGAAAGGGAGAACGACTCTGTGAGAAAATGAGTGAGAGCGATAAACACAGATCTTAAACAAACTGATACTGTGTCACAAACAGCACTGATTCACTGCGATACTATGACTTTCTGACCTCTCTGTCTGATTTGACAGTGACATTGGCAGAAGTTGAACTCTGGCTTAGGTGATTAAACTGAGAAAGCCATGAATAACAACACATTGTTGCACATTATGTGGCTCATCATGAAACTGATAATCTCTCCTTTGTCACCTCTGTCATATTTCAGGCTGAAATGGATTTAAAATGAAATGCATTCTTGGCTTACTAGGATTATTGATAAGAGTCACACACTGGAAGTTGAATATAAAAACAGAATCACACATGCCAAAAAATTCAATCAAACAATTTTAGATTCCCATCATCTAAAGCTGAAACACACAGAAAAACTTTAGTCACTTTATTTTACGCATTCCATATTGTTAGTGGTCTTAAAAACAAAGAAAATATTACTTGAAATAATAAACATTAACTGAAATGAAATAGTACCTCAAACCTATTTTATTTCAGCTAGCTGCCAATGCAACTTTTCTTATTTTGATTTTGATTAACTTGACGGACTAAAATATTTAAAACTGAAATAGAATGAAAAATGAAAACTAACAATATAAAATAAAAACAAATGCAAAATATGAATAAAAGCTATAATAGTGTCTCAGTGATACTAAAACACCACTGGTGTTAACAAAGCCTACATTCATTTGTATCATCTGTTTTTGCAGATTATAGATCATCCATAGTGCCCTTTTAAGGATGTAATACTTATATAAGGCACTTTTGAAGGACAACGAGTCTTCATTCTAAATACAAGGGTTAAAAAGAGGCTTCAGACAGAAATCTGTGGACAATATAGACTGCCCAGACTCACCCCTCTGTTCTGCGCTGGTTCCAGCCAGCAGAGCGTAGAATATGTGATAATTTCGTTCCCCGGGATTTTGACGCACAACACGATTCTGAGGGAAACACAGACAATAAGAGTCCAACAATGACATGATCAGTGACCCACATAAATCACACACACACAGAATCATACATGCAAAAGTTTCACGAATATAAGAAACTCACCTTTTCTAAAAGGTCTGTGTGTTGGAAATATAAAGTCAAGGCAAATGCAGAAAGAGGCACTATCACAGTACAGGTAATTAAATAAAGCTACACAGAAGAACTAACAGTTGACATCCAAACAATGCACAAACAGAGGATACAGTCTGTGATTCTTCCTCCCTGGATGTTTCCATGCTGACTGAAATGAAGCTGGACGAATTTCCCAAAGCGACTAGAGTTGTTATTATGAACTGTTTTAGCATTTCCAAATGCCTCCATTATTGGACTACAAAGAGAGAGAGACAGGTAAATTAATGCATATGAGTGAGCACACAGTGTATATAGAGTGTTTTGTATTATTTAATATGTGTACAAACCTGCTCTCCAGAATTGCCTCCTCAACATGAGATGATGCTCTCTTTGCAGCTGAAAGCGCCACACTTTGCTGACTCATTGCAGACAGAAAGCGCAGAATCATCTTCGTGCTCTCAGTTTTACCTGCTCCACTCTCCCCACTGATACACACACACACACACACACACACACACATACACACAGATGAATATTAGCTGAAAGGGTTGTAATGAGATCATGTTTCCAGCAGAGGGCAGTTACATTCTGGCTCTCATTCAAGTAGTCTTGCCTTTCAAGGCACAAGAAGCTTTACTTGCACAATACATGCACACTACCATTCAAAAGTTTGGGGTCAGTAAAATTACTTTTATTCAACATGGACATACTCAGTTGATAAAAAGTCACATTAAAGTGACATTAAAACAGTTTTTTTTTCTATTCACCAGAGAATCATGAAAAATATATAATTTCCACAAACATATTAAGCACACCACCTCCTAACACTGATAATAATAAGGACTGTTTCTCGAGCACTAAATCAGCATATTAGAACAATTTGTGAAGGATCATAAAGCACTAAAGACTGGAGTAATGATGCTGAAAATTCAGCTTTGCATCACCACAGTAATAAATAAATATATATTACTGTCTCATAAGAGACTTTTAGAAAAATAGATATATTAAAAATCCTACTAATCCCAAACTTTTGAACAGCATTTAAGACGCTTTCAGTTTTGGTCAAACTACTGTCAATTCTGAGCAGTTTCATTTCTATGCATTTTATGAGGATTGCCAAAAATTGAGACACGTTCAGCTACAGTTTAAAACTGATTTGTGTGATTTAATTTGCACTAAAGGCATTAAACAAATAGTAAATTTAATTAATAAAATCACTATACAAGGGCAAAAACTATGTAGTTGAACTGGCCAAAATAAACATTTTAAGGCCAATATAGACATTTAGAGTACGTAAAATTACTTTTTAATGCTAGAATAATTTTATATTTTTATGAGTTTATGTAATATATCTAATAGTTTTAACAACAGAAAAAGAGTTTTGTGCCTTTGAGAAATGCCATAGTACACATACCATATTATTGAAAAGTAAAGGTAACATTAAAAAAAATTATGCTATTAAGTATTTCATCCGTGTGCAAAGTTACTTTCAGCGCTGTTTGTGTCCTACCACTTGCCCTTTTCATAAGGCAAGGCTTGTTTGTGCTCGCTGTGGTTTCATCCTGCAGGTCTGGGAGTTTGTAGGTATTAGATTTCAACTGAAATTCTCTGTTGTGGTTTGCAAAAATGGCAGAAGAAAGCGTTCCTGTATTGTGTGTAGTTTCAGCACGAGTTTAAGAAGTACACTTCAGTTTCTACCTCGATTTCTGCACAGTAAGAGAAAAGCCTGTCTTCTTTTGGTAGCCCTATCAATGTCCACATGTTTGCTGAGTCTGTACATGCTCAGGGCTTTTCTTAGTCTAGGCTTGGCCGCAGTGGTCAGGTATTCTGCCAATTTGTATTTTCTATGTTGGCTCTCACTAAATCCGATGAGAGATCTGCAGTGCAGGGAACAAACACAACAGTCTGACACCTTTAACCTCTGCGTGCTTGTGTAATGAGTACTGTGAGGCAGCCATGAGTTTGACCTCACACCTTAAAGCGAGGTCAGAGGTGAGGGTTAAGGTCAAGGCAGAAGACTTTATAGTCAGACGCTCTGAAAAGCAAAAGAAAATGAGGCCTGCAGAAACCACTGGCTAGTTAAATGCACAATTACGTTCAACGCAATACAGAAACGTACCTGATGAGCACACACTGGTTGTTGGAGCGCTTCCACAGCGATCTGTAGCACTCATTAGCAATGGCGTAGATGTGAGGAGGAATTTCACCCAGGTGATGTCGACTGTATCGTTCTATGGCTGTGGCATCATACAGATTTGACAGACTCTGATAAGGGTTTACTGCTGCTAAAATAGAGCCGATGTATGTCTGCAAACAGATAGAGGAATGGAGAGAGAGACAGAAGAGGAAAATAGAAACTCATTAAGTGAATAAGCACATTTTATAAACACCTTCTGTGTGTCTGAGCATGTGCGTGTGTTTTGGCGTCTACTGACCAACTTTTTTTAAAACCACTGATGCAAATAGATTGGATTGGTTGTTGAGATGTTCTGATTTGAATGCCAAATAAGTGCAAATTGGCATCTAAACAGACAAATATTCAGGGGAGTTTAGGACTTGTGACACAATCCTGCATCTCTCTGACCATACTATATGCATGCTCCTAAATGTATAACTGAAGATGAAATTTGAATTTATGACATAAAACCAGATATTAACTACATGCATGTATTGGTAAATGTGCATACAAAATATTTTTAGCTAATTCTAAAGGTGCTTAAAATAATTAATTCATCAAAAAAAAAAAAAAAAAAAAATCTGTCACTATTTGCTCACCCTCATTTAGTTTCAAAATTTTCTTATCTAGAACACAGAAGTTTGGCCTATTTTTAAAAAATGTCTTTTTTTTCAGGATCCAGTGTTGTTTTGGACCCTATACTGACTACTGTTCACTATATGGACACAAACAGTTCATTCAAATGATCTTCTTTTGTGTTTTGCAGAAGAAAGAAACATTAAAGATTGATTAAAGTTTTCATCACTAGATGAAACATCGTGCTAATGTCTCTTTTGAATGCAATGTCTGTCAAAATCAAAATTTTCCCATAGAATCCATAAAGGATGATAGTTTAAATGAACTTTGCATGTCTCGTTTATGAGGTTTGTCAGTCAAATCATCGAGATGAATTTACACAGAAGGTTTTGTAGTTATATTAATGTCGGACTGTAATTCAGCAAGAGACAGATGGAAACAGAAGTACAGTACAGTAAGAAGTTTTAGAGCAGATATTAAGCTGTCAGTATGTGGTCCTCAGAAGGGGAAAGCCGTCTTATTGAGTCACAGGTGTTATCAGTTTGCTCTGAATGGGCTGGCGGGATTCCGTTCTCTATTCTAGTACAGGAAAAATGAAGTCATTCTTGTAGTTAAAAAAAAAAAGAAACATCTAGGTGACTGAATCTGTGCTTGGAATGGAATACTATTATGCTGCTAACCACAAATAATGCACATTATATACCGGCTACTGTATAAAAAGAAGAATGTAAAAGTACAAGATAAATATTTTTTTAAATAGTTTAATTCAGAAAGTGCCATACTTTGCACTTTTTAAAGTCACCATTAAATCTGAATTTATATTGCAGTGATTATTATAAATGATTTTTTCTGTGCAAATCATGGTTTTTAAAACTTATAACTTGCCACACAATTGACCCTTTGCAAAACCTGCCCTCCTTAGTTACTGTTGCTATGTCCGACAATCCATGCCGCTCTCACGCTATACACCATGTGCACGCAGTGAAAAATACACCACGGAGCAAAGAGGAAACTGACTACACAACAACAGACAAGACAGAGCAGGTTACTTCTGGTAAGAAACAAGGTCTCAGCTTCCAATTTTGTAATTTTTTTTTATTCAAACAGTAAATACCATTTTGTGGCTCTTTAATGTGTCGTGACAGATCACTGTATTGCCTCAGTTCAAGCGGCACGAATATTCCACAATATTCCATGAAAAATCATAATTGTGCCATGATTTGATGTCCGGGTGACTGTGAGTTTTTAAACCTTTAGCTTAAATGTGTGCTATCAATAAATAGTGCTCATAACTATAAAGATATTATTCTTACATGAAACAGAGTAGAGACACGGGACCCATTAACAGTATTCGTTATGGTGCGCCTTATCAAGCGGATAGCCACAGACTTCCTGAACGAGGCTCAGACAATGCTTAATTTAGGAAAGCACACTACTCATGCTATTTCAGCCATATAAAGATATGGCAGAAAATAGTAAGCTAGTATTGGATTCAGCCAATCAAAGTGTGACACACTGCCCCAGTAAAAACCCCCCAGATGCCCCTGCGAGGGTTTAATCTCCATAAGTGCTACCTCAGAAATGCAATGAAGGTCTACAGCAGCCATGTCCTTCTCATAACCTCCCCTGGGTGTGTCTGCAAATCTGTGTAACAGCACTCTGAGGGGTGAACGTCATCTGTATCGCTCTGTTGTTGTTGGGATCAGTCCAGTGGTGCTACTAATATCTTCATAGTTAAGAATTCATAAAGCAGACTACTGTCACAGTAAGTTAAAAGATGCACTTTTTAGAAAGCACATTTTATATGCTGTTCCACATGCACAGACAGAAGCAGACATGAGATTGCTGTCTAGAGAGACAGCTGAGAGTGACAGCTATGCATAGTGATGCATAATAAACTCAGACACATTACACACACACACCCTCTCAATGTTAAACTGAGTGTGTAGAGTGAGAGTTGAAACATGATCCGGCCCAACTGAAGCAGAACTATTTCCTGCTACACACTCACACTACAGCGAAAGAGAGACGCTGCAAACGAAATAGAGAGAGCAATACTATGAAAAAGAGGTAAACCTCACATGCAAAAGACATTTTCTGGATCACCAGCCCCCTTGTGTGTGTATGTGTGTGTTTGATGTGGGAAGCTGGCCTAGTATTTTCTGTCCAAATGCAAGGCAAAAAAAAAAAAAAAAAAAACAGTCCACAGCTGTTTATAATCAGAGAAGGAGAGAGAGAGAGAGAGAGAAACGTCTTTGTGTTTTAAATGCTGTGGAATCGGATCTCAGCTAGACACACACATTCCACAAGACGACCCACACACACACTCACTCACTCACTCCAGATGCATTTATTTTCATCACAACTTGTGTTTTTAATGGCATTGAGGATTACTGTTTATTTGTACTGAGTCTAATCACCTCAGCCTTGGTATTAAGTAAATAAAACTTTTTAATATATACATTTAAGTTGAAGAAGAAACAGGCAGACATTACACAGACCACCAAAAACTAACCACACACACCACACACAAATAACACCCTAATTCGTTCTGATTGCTCCCATATGTCACCAATTAGCCAATCAGTTTAGCAGATCTGTGGCGGCTGCTCTAATTAGCCAATGAATTCATTAGATTCGCAAATGTGGATTTACAATTGTGGTTTTATGTGATTTTCAATAAGAACATTTTAAAGATGAAGTGTGTCATTTATGGCACCAAAAGGACGTTTCTAAAGATTTACATGTACAAAAAAAACTTTGTTTATCAAAAATACCAAACAATGAAGAAAAATGTATTCATATGTGATTTTGTTTTTTATCTGGTTTTGGCATCAAAACATAAACCAATAAGACCACACACAACAAGCTGTCAAAATGTTGGACAAATTTAAATGTGAATTTTTCCAAAGTTTATGATGTTCAACTGATAAAGTTTTCTTAAAAAAAACAAACAAACACATACCATATAATATAAATACAAACATGACAGTGTATTTTATAATATTAATAATAAAATATCTGATTTTTAAGCTAGCCCTAACCCTAAGACACACCTTTTTGGCTTTAGAGATTCAAATTAAAGCATCATTTAGTTGTTTTTGCCCTTTTCTCAACCCATAATGTGTGGGAAAATGTTTCAGTCATGTCGAAACAGGAGGTGTGTATTTTCTCATGATAAGTGAGTAACTCTGACGTTACTGTGATAACCATCGCATACCTGCAGACCACACCCACTCTCATAGGTGACTGGTTATCTCACACTCAAACCGATCCAATCACATGGCATGTAATTACGTGACAGACAGACAGAGAGAAAGTGTGTGTGTGTGTGTGTGTGAGAGAGAGAGAAGGCGAGTCGCCTTCTGGAATGACTGTTGTATTACTTTATAATACTCAATGACTGAGCAAAAGAGGCTAATACTTTATCTGTACATGGAGATGCAAGGTTTTTTTTATTATTATTATCATTATTATTAGTAGTAGGTTGTGTGAAAAATGAAAAATACCAGTTAATGACTGTACCTTATTTTCAACATGTTTGAAAAATAAAATATCTTTACAAATCATTGAGAAGATATATTAAAGGGATAGTTCACCCAAAAATATAAAATTTCCCCATGATTTACTCATCTATCCCTTTAACATACAGTGTGTCATAACTTCATACTGTCGTTTTAAACCCAAATGTTTTTTTTTTTCTTCTTCTGTGGAACATAAAAGATACATTTTGGAAAATCCTGGCATTGGCACTATTTTGAAAATAATGAAAGTAAATGAGGGCTTGGGCTGTCAAGTGCTACAATGACAAATAAGAACCATAAAAGTATTATAAAAATAGTCTCGTGTGCTATAAAATCGTATGAAGTCATACGATACCGCTGTGTGGGGAACAGACTGAAAGTCATTTTTCACTGAAAGTCCTGACATCCGCTCTAGCTCTTCTTGGCACATTCATGAGAGAACCAGTCATGTTCGATTTGTGAAAAAATCATTCTTTTGAATCAGATGTTTTCAATGAATCATTGATCTAGTTCTGCAAAGATTTTACAGTACTTTTATGGAGCCTTTGTGTCCTTTTTGAAACATGACTGCCCCAGACCTAATTCACTTTCATTATATTGAAAAGAGCAATCAGGATATTCAATATTCAGAACATTTATTCATTTTTGATCCACGGAAGAATGAAAGTCAAACAGATTTGAAATGATGAGAGGGTGAGAAAATGATGACAATTTTTTGGGTGAACTATCTCTTCAAATACAACTACAGAGCAGTGTAAACAGATGTTAACCAAACAATTGTTAAATCCTAAATGCACACACAAATAATCACTATATATTAATTGGAATTGATGCAGAAGCTTGGAAATAAAGACTTCAGAGTGGTGATGTTGTTCTGAGAGTCAGCAGTAGCATGTTAACTCTGTTCCTTAGAGTCAGTCTGGAAATCTGGAACTGGACTAACTGCTTTTGGCACAGATCACATCCCGACAGTGCACACACATACACACACACACACACACACACACACCTAACACAGTTGAACCAGCCCCAAAGAAGAACACAGTACACTGTTGTGAGGAAAGGCTCAAAGAGGCAGTATAAAGAAAGAGCGAAAGGGAGAGAGACATGCAATTAAGCAAATATATTTTACTTTGACACATTAAAGAACAGAAAGCCATCCAGCCACCTGCACAACAACACTGTAACTCTGACAACTGCGTCTTTCACCACAGCTGAAACATTCACACACTCGTACACACACACACACACACACACACACACACACACACACACACACACACACACACACACACACACACACAAACAAACTCATTTGTAAAAATGCACGCTTAATGAATAACAAACAATGCTATATTGAGTGTGTGTGGGTGATTTTGCTGTGTGTTTGCTCACATATATGCTCTTCTGTGTGTAGCGGAGCTGCAGGTTGTGTAGAATGGCCCCGTCGTGTAGGTCCTGTAGGGTTGCCATGTCTTTGACCCCATTGATACTGCTGCTGTGCATTGGGTAAACCCTCTGCCTGCTCACAGCATTCTGTTTGTAAGTGTACACCTGAACAAAACACACATTTGCAACACATATTAATAGTGTGTTTATCTTTTGTTCTCGGTATTTGCTTTCAATTGTGTAATGATCACAAAAGAAACAAAAAAGAGAACAATATATAAAGTAAGTAAAGCAAAAATTTAAAAAGGATGTTACCACTTTAAAATCTGATTGGATGACCCACATTTAAAGGCAGTGTAAAATAGTTGATATATGCATTGCATACATCCATGATGGACCATCAAATGAATTCTATATTAATGCACATTAATGCAAAGTTGTTTGGCACAATTTTTTGTAGGACCTCTAAAACTATAATTTTCTGTTATCCCAGGCAACCAACTTAATACATAGCTGTACTAGTTTCAAGACTCCCATATCATACCTTCTCTTTTTTAAATTCCCTACTGAAAAAAAAAAAAAAACGACTTAAACCAGCCTAAAATGGTTTATTGGTCTCAGCTGGTCACATAGCCTGCTCAGCCTGGTCTTTTGCTGGTTTTAGACTCTTTTCAACAGGTCAGACCTGGAAAACCAGCTTGGCAACGAGCTAAACCAGCTGAGCACCAGTTTGTTCAGTCTGGGAGATTATTTAAATCAGTTAAGACCAGCAAACCATCTCAGACTGGTTTAAGTAAGTTTTTCAGCAGTATATTTAATATTTAATGTGCATTTATTTTATTTATTTGGTCATTTATTCCTGATAATGTCCAGGTGACTGAACATTATCACAAAGTTATTGATAATAATATGTGTGATTTTTTTAGCACATGGTTATTAATGCTTTTTTAAATTAAAACAACACAACTAAATACTGAAATTCACAGACTAATCAGAAGGTGTTTATTGCTTTAATAAACTATACAGATCCTGATCTCAGTTTGGAGGTAACAGACGGTCTGCTGATTGTACTGTAAACCAGAAACAGAAGCCTGAGCAAGTTGCATGTGTTTGAATATACATGCGAGAAGATGAGAAACAGACTCAAGAAACACACATTAAAACACAAACACACAGTGCTCAGTTGAGAAACAGGCTTAACTGAGTTTCTGGTCATCTCTGTGTACCTTGTGCGTGCCTGACTCCATGACAACAAGCAGGCTGCTGGTCTCTCCCAAACAGGCGGGTACACAGAGAAGTGTGTGTTTGTGTAAAATGAGAGCACGACACCTGTTCAACAGTGCGTTTTGATCTGAGGTGCACAGAGCAGATGTTAAGCCACTGTTCCTGTGTAATGCATACACCACCACCCCCACTTACCTGTCCATAGTCGGTGTTAAAGACCACCACTCCACCAGAACACGAGTCCACAGTACTGGGGACATAATGATCCTCCACCCAGAGCCACACACGACAACCCTGTCAAACACACAAATGCTGGTTAGCAACATACTGAACAATAGCAGAAAAACAAACAACTGTTTGCAAAGCCACACGTTATATGTAATTGTGGATTTTGAAATGAAATTATAAACTGTGTTTGAGAACATCCTGTGGTACAGAAAAATCACTAACAATTAGCAGCAACAATAAAAGACAAACAACTGTTGTGTTAAAATGATGTGGTATTTGTAATTCTAGCTCTTGCCATCTTAGTATTTGTAATTCTAGATTGTAGTCTCACATGTGTCTCCTAGAGTTTCAGAATACATCTAATCTCAATAAAGTCTCAAACTGTGCTCTTGTTCACTTAGGTACCAAAGTTTGCAATCAGATTTCTATATAAACTCATATTTCTCATCAATTCTTCCATGGCCAAATGATCTGAGCTATGCTATCTACATGAATTTTGCAGCTTTAAACTTTTTACTCTGTCTCACATTTTAGATCAACTGTCTATTTCTCCTAAGGAAGAAAAAGTTAAAATTTAAATGATGGTAAGAACTTCTTTAAGTCTCCTAAAAATGAAAGATCAACCTTGAGCAATATCTTTTTCTAGAACGCTCTCCTCATTATATCAAAAAAGGTATAATTACCAATAACTGTACCTCATTAGAGCAAATTCCTCCCTCCCTCTCTCTCAGATGCCACACACACACACACTATAAGTGTACATGCTGATGGAAGAAACACATGGTGATCTGAACAGGCATGACTGGCTGTGAGGCCCCACTGAAGCAGACACAGTTGAACTTTAACCCCATTCCCCACTTACATGCACACACACATATACTATCGGCACTGCATCAAACACTGCAGCATTGTGTTCAGTCCATTGCCACACTGCATTATGGGTATTGTAGTATACTAGTTCAAATGTACTAAATGTAGAATTTGCCACATTTTTCCACATGGAAAACATGTAGACCAAGACTATAAATCAAATACAACATGAACACAACAAAGTGATTATGTTCGACCACAGTAGACCACAGACTGTGGAATTTAAAGACTCACTGAAAGCCTTGTGAATCACTCTTAAGAACAGTATTCAATTCAATTTATTGATAACCTGTCATCCTCTCTCTTAACCACTTATTAATGCAGTGGCATAAACGCAACAGTCCTATATAGCTTAGAACAATGGAAACACACACACACACACAAACACAGAACTGCTGAATGATCAGACTTAACTGCAACAGAACAGCTGTGCAGCTGAACACACACAGATGAACACTTTCTCCTAACCCAGCGTAATATGCAGAAACAACTACAAGTAGCTACACCATTCTTAGTTTGATTTCACTGGAAAGGGTGTAAAAAAAAATACTGTTTGTTTGAGCAACACTGACTAATAGCATGAGTTTGGGACTATCTTGTTTTTAAAAAAATTCTTTTTTTTAAATGCCTTCAATTCACATATTATTTGACATGCAGAGCTTGGCAAGATGTGGAATTATTTCAATGCAACACTGGAAATAAAATCTGCATTTTTTAACTGATAAAATTAATCAACAGATTAAGCAGTTAAATTGCAGCCCAAGTGTAAAGATTATTCTAATAAAAATAATAAAAAATCCAGTTTACTCTGACCTAAAAGGCCACAGTAACCACAGAAAAACTTTGCTTTGGGAAGACACAGACAAAAGTCTGTAGAGGAAATGGACAATTCGAGTAATTTTCTCTCTGATTACTGTCACATGCACATCTTCATGGTTTCTAACTTTCTAACAGCCTAAGCACATATGCAGACCTTCTGCTAACCTGCCACTGGTTTGCTAATGTAAGTAGCTGTAAAAAGCAAATAGACACAAACTGAGAAAGACAACAGAAAAATAGAGCAAGAAAGATTGGGAGATGGTTTTATCAATGGGACCATTGTATTACACATTGTGTTCATATAAAAGGAATCTGACTTTTAAAGATGACTGATTGTTTCTGGTAAGCAGTATGACACTGCTTTCAGTTGCAATACAGATAATTTCGCATGAAGTGTTTTGCGTATTACCAGTCAGTGTTTACTCTCTAAAAAGAAATCAACTCTGTACTGAATTGACTCCAGATTCAAATGAATTTAAAACCTCAAAACTCAGAGTCAGCCCCATCAAGTTAGCGCATCTCTAACCCACACAAACAGGAAGCTGTTTTCCTCCCTAAACCAAGTTTATCTCAGGAATTCTGGGCTTCTAATCCAATTCACCATCTCTGCAGTAAACCAGGATGCACTGTGATACCGTTTCCCAACATTTGACTGTGTTAATGTGTGTGTTGCATCTCTCTAAATAACATTAAGAAATTAATGTTAAGAAACTTTTGAATTGTTCATTGTTTTTTTAGTATGTGTGGATTTACTTGAAGGAAGAAAATGCCCCTCTAGAAGTTTGCTAAATCTTACAAAACCTCACTTTGAGGACATCCAGGAATCCGTCTGGTGGTTGAGGCATTGAACTTGTGTGTGTGTGTGTGTGTGTGTGTGTGTGTGTGTGTGTGTGTGTGTTTCCTTGACAGAAGCATATTTCGAGTTAAGCAGCTTTGACCGTGTCTCATGTTTATCTGCAAACATTATAAGATTACACCACTCAACAAGTTTATGCCCGCAACACACACATGCTCACACATTAGTTTAAAAATACTCTAAACATATTTAATGCATAATTATCTCTCTCTAGTCAAAACTATTGCTTAGATGTTCACACTGATTTCCAACTGTACCTTTTGAAATGACACAAAACCTTAATGTGTTTACAAGCAGTTTAAAAGTTTAATTTCAGCAAAAACAAGTAAATGCTTCAGTCCAACTGGAAACTGGCCAATCCAGTTTTAGACCAAAACAAAAATGAAAAAATCCTTAAAATATTTCAATACTCATTGTGTTATCTGACTACACAAAAAAACAGACTGTAGCTTGCTAAGAGAGAAAAGAAGATAAGGTGTGAGAGAAAAAAAAGATAGAAAGAAAGTCTATGTACATATTCAAAAGCATGGGATCAGTAAGGCTGTATTTATTTTAATCAAAAAAGTAAAAACAGTAATATTGTGAAATATTATTACAATTTAAAATAAATGATTTATATTTTAATATATTTTTTTCCTCGCAAAGCTGAATTTTCAGAAGCAATCACATCACTTCTGTGTCACAAGATCCTTCAGAAATCATTCTAATATGCCGATTTGCTTCTCAAGAAAGATTTATTATTATCAATTTTGAAAACAGTTGTGCTGCTTAATTTGTTTGTCCAAACTGACATTTTTTTTCAAGATTCTTTGATGAGTAGAAAGTCTTTATGGTCACTTTTGATCAATTTAATGCATTCTTGCTGTAAAAAAAGTATTACTTCCTTCCAAAAAACATTCTGACCCCAAACATTTTGAATGGTACTGTACGTGTCTGCCAGGTTTTCTGGCCAATATTCACTTCCTGTGCTAAAACAGATGGCTCAAGGGAATCACAGATTTAAACAGGTAGCAAGAATCCAACTAAAACATCACATGCACAAAACTGATGCACAAAGGCTCCCAAATCAAACATCACTGACTCTTTCTAATTTTGTTTCATGTTCAGATGAAAGAAAAACCTCACTTTGAAGTTAAAAAGTGCACTGTGAGCATGCATGTCTGAGTGTGTCCTTGCATTGTGTATCTAAACTCTTAAAATAATATCAGAGTTTTGGAGGGCGGTCAGGCTGGGCGGAGTAAAGGATGAAACAGACCAGAGTTACTCTGTAATCTCACTGCTGCTTACCGAGCATGTTTAGAGCTTACCACACACACACACACACACACACACACACACACACACACACACACACACACTTCTCCGTTGCTCTTTCTCTGTCCCCCTTTCTTTCTCTCATTTGGCTGCAGGAAATGAGGGATCAGATATCGTTTGGGTCAACAGGAAGGCAGGCCAGTGATGAAGGGCATTCCTGCATACTTCGAACCCAAAGACCCAAACTACAGATCTCTCACATGCTGGGCTTGGTGTTCAGACTCAGTCCGGTCTCCTAAACTTACAACCAAACTTATTGCACCAAGCAACCCCCCTAAAACACACTCACATATACACTCCATTGCCGCCTGACCTACTTTTCCAAAGCACTCTCATTTTCTCTCTCTCTGTCCTACAGTGAAAAATGTGTGTTTATACTTCATGACGAGAGTGAACGAGGGAGAGAGAGCTGTATAAACTCACACAGAACAAAGACAAAGACCATTTTCGTACATGTATGTGTGTGTGTGTATGTGGATGTACTTTGCACCTGGTCCCAGTTTAGAAGTCTCATAGATTGCAATTATTATGAATCATAAAAGGAAGTCCTCTTGTTTTCTTCCTCTTTGTCTGGTAATTATAATGCTTTAGTCATTTGGGAACAAACAGACTAATTAAGCATTCAGGTTTTGCGTGTTAATTGACATGACTCAAGATCAAATGAATAGTTTGCCTAAAAAGAAAATTCTTTCATCATGTACTCATCCTCAATCTAACTTGCATAACTAATTCTTCCATGGACCACAAAAGGGGACATTTTGAAGAGTGACCTGGTCAATGCTTTTCAAGCAGTTACAATAAATGGGGAACTGAAGTTTTCAAGATTCAAAACGTGACAGGCCATTTGTCTTGTCGAGAGGATGTGCATTATATTTTAAACCTCGATTATCGAGTTCAACTCACACACTCACCATCAGCAACTCAAAAAAAGCTCACTGGAGAAGATTATCAGTAAAAAAAAAAACTATTTCATTTTTGTCTATTTCTCATCAAAAAGCTATTGTATGACTTCGGAAGACTTGGAATATCACACGAGTCATATTGAGCAATTTAATTGGCACTTTTGCTTTCTTTTTGAATCTTGAAAGTTTGGTCCCCATTCATTCAGGACCTAATTTGAAAATGTACCTTTTGTGTTTCAAGGAACAAAGACAGTAATAGAGGTTGGAAACCGAAGGGTGAGAAAATGATTTTCATTTTTTGGTGAACTGTTTCTAACATAAACATGGAACACACAAACAGTTTAAGAACAAACGAACCAATCCCAAGTCCACTAACGGATTTCTCTTTCAGTATTTCTCTTTATCAGCAAGGGGTTTCCCTGTTCTGAGTTTCTTGTTAAAGGCAGCTTTGAATCTCTGCACTGTGTAATCATTAAGCTACTCACAAGATTTAATGTGTGTGTGTTTGTGTGTGTGTGTGTGTGTGTGTGTAACAAGAAGGATTACCTGCCACCAAGCAGATGAAGAAACCCAGGGGGGGGGGGGGGGGGGGGGGGGGAGGATACATGACCGAATGTGTGTGAGGTTTACTTTAAGACATAACTGTCCCCAAAAATTACTTAAACGTGACAAAACCTCCCTTTGGGGATGTCAGTGAGCATCCTTAAAAAATAAAAAATACGTTAATACGTTTAATTAAAAAATACATACAACTATATATATATATATATATATATATATATATATATCATATTTTTATTTTTAATAATGAAAATATTCTTTAAAACAGTAGACGTCTGTGGTACTTCCTATGTAAATATGTGTATAGTCTCATGGCTATTGTACTCCAGGTGCTAAATAAGCTCCACCCCTTTGTGTGTTTTATTATGGTGTTCAGTTTGATTTCAGCAAAGCAAAACCTCTGTGTGTCTGCTTAAATATTAACAACAATTTACCAGGAAAAATGCTGACAGAGGTATAATCTAATTCTTAGTGCATGAGACCTCACGATTGCACCCAAAATATCTCTGATCCTCTATAGGACTTTTGTGTCAGGAAAAAAGAATATTGTTTGTTTTCCCAGAATGACACTCCTCTGCACTAAAACACAACCGTCAAACAGTACCTGCGACTCTGATTGGCCAGTTCACAGGAAAATAAAGAGCTTTATACCTTTGAATAAGCTCCGCCTATAGCGACTGCAGGGAGGCAATAGCCTCAGCGACGCTGCTGTGCAAACACATTCACACACAAACACACCTAAACCAAAACAGACATGCAGGCCTGCGACCATAACTGCAAACACAAATGTGTGCATGTGCGTTCATGCTAAGCCAAAAACGCTGGAGAAAATGTCATATTTGTATGTGGACTCTCTCTCGGTGAGGTTAGACATGCAGAAGAGCAGTGTGTGAGACAGGAATCACACTGTCTCTCCCTTGCTAGGGTCAGTCATGTAGAAGAGCCGTGCGTGAGACAGGCATTCACGAGCTCAGCTCTTCCCCACATTCCGCACGCATGTTTCGGCTGAATCTGTTTCCGCACACACAGCTCTCTCTTTTTAAAGACTGCTCCTTTTGTCCAGAACCGATTCGCAGGCTAGATATGCAGCAGCCGGGGGATATTTGACACTATTGTGTAAAGTTGGTGCAGTTAGAGCCCACTGCTTTTTGTGCTTCCCTCTCTAACTATATCTGAAACTCTAATGTAAATTCTGTTTCTGAGCCGGTACAGGTATGTTTTATTAAGATGATATATTTCATTAGGGCACGCCTTCAGGTGAAAAGCGCAATCCTGAGGACTAATGATCCACCTCAAGCCAACACTAGAAAGCTTCACTTGTGACTCATGTGGCGCTGGCTCAAGGGAGCGGTTCGTGCTACTGATCATCATCATCTCGCACTCATTTCACAATAAAATCACAAGGGATGAATAATACGATTCTCATTTCCATTAACATCAGACTTGACAAGCATTACACAAAATCACCTTTTGGCAACACTCTCATGGATTTGCTTTATTTTATTTTCATATAATTAATTTCCTTTTAAACATGTTAATGTACATATTTAAAATAACAAAAATAATACTATTGTTTTAGTGAACATCACAGCTAATAAAACTTTTACTAACCATAAAAATATAAATATTATTTTAAAAATGACAATTTAAAAGCTTCAAATTAATTTAAAGCTTCAAATGTAATTTTAAAATTAATTTAAAACATATATTTAAACATTCAAAAACTCAATGTCTATTTATTTCTTCATGTAATTTACACCACTATCATAACATTTAAAAAATACATATCTTATTACTGTACTAATTACTCTCTCTAAAAGCACTGCATTACTTATTGCAAATTATTTTTTAAATCCAATATCACCATCAACCAATTGAACATAGACAAGAATAGACATGAAACTGTTCTATTTTTTCTTATAAAATAAATAATATAAATTTGTAAACTGACCAAAAGTATTAAAAACTAAAAGATTAAATTAAAAAAATAATTAAAAACATAAATTGTAACATTAGATGTTACATTCTAATGTTAAATGCACTACTGTTTTATATAGAATTGTTCTACAGTCTATACAGCATCAGAAATAACTATTACAGAACATTTAAAAGTAATTTCTTACTTTACTTTTCAAGGGAAAAGTAATTCAATTACAGTAATTAATTTGTATAATTAATAAGTAATTCATTACACCCAACACTGATTATTATTATATTATTATATAATTATTATTATCCTCTAATAAATGGCATACTTTTTTATTTGTTGACACTAATGAAATACTACTTATTAATTCAGCAAGTGTACAGTGTACACGTCTAATAATAGCAACAGGATGTAGAGGAGGAAACGAGAAGAAAGGTAAGGAAATGCCTGTGAGCTCCGCTGGGAACGACCCAAACCGTTCAGAACCGGGCCAGAGAGAGAGTGAGGGAGTCTCTCTCTCACTCACACTCACACACACACACACACACACACACACACACACACACACACACACACACACACACACACACACACACACACACACTGAACTCAGCGTGCGCTTACAGTCCTGAACATTAAACAAACTACATTGACATTAAGCAACTTAAGCGCATAAATACAGCAATGCAGAGAAATATTTAAAAAATATATATAGAAAATATGCAGGTGATTTGGTATTATATCTATCATATATTTTGTTCTCTGGAACAGAAACAGCAGAACATCCTTGTTATATCAATATGAAAATAGTATTTTCATATCCAACTTACCTCGGTGAAAAAGTTATCCATTGTCCTTATAATTATGAGTCTCTGAGGTCTTCATAGGAGTCAACAAGCCCAACCATAAGTGTAACACAACAGAGTAAAAAGTGTCATGCAGCACTTCACTGCATCTCACTGATCTCTAGACCACTGAAGCCAGTTTGTTTCTCTCTCGCAGAGACTCGTCTTTGTTTTCAGACGATACAGATGTTGGAAACTATCCTATATCCCGCAGCCAGTCACGAGAGCAGGAAAAAGTTTAATCTTCCCCGAGCGCAGTGACACCGTGACGGGATATAAAGACGCGGCGCGAGGTCACTTTGTATGCCGGTGTGACACGCGCCTCGGTAAACAGCGAGGGCTTCGTCTCCTGCCAAGTTTGCAGTGACTCCGCTGAGTCGGCTCGCGGTTTGTTGACTCCGCCTCCCGCGCGGTTTGAATGGCAAAACTTCCAAGAGAGCCGTAACCTCGCGCGCTCCTCCTGCTGTTCCCGTGGTGAGGGCGCGCTGTTAACCATGATATTATTTGTGTTGATTCACTATTTGTAACACCAATGTGAAACGGGAGGTTTAGAATTTAAAGTTGATAAACGTAGCCTACATGTAAAGAATGCTTTAATAGCTTATCAAATAGGCTAACAATAAAAAAGTGAAAAAAATAATAATTAAAACAACAACGTACAAACCCGGTCCAACTAATATAAAGTAATTGAGAACCCACATTTGTTAGGTTATTTTATTTGTTCTTGTGTAACTTTAAGGTATAGTTTAGCTAAAAATGGAAATTTGGGCATCATTTAGTCACCCTCAAGTCATTCAAAATCTTAAAACACAAACAAGATATTTTGAAGATGTTACAGTAACCAAACCGTTGCCCACTGGCTTCCATTGTATGGACAAAAATAATCTATCTATCTATCTATCTATCTATCTATCTATCTGAGACTGTCCTTGTTGATCTATCTATCTATCTATCGTAAACTGGTGTGGTGACTTTCTGTATTAAACTGCCATCTGGTGTTTATTATATGACTAGCACATTCGCACACGTCTCAGAACAAGGAAATGTATCAGTTTAGAGAAATCGAAACTAAGTTCAAGCTGTTGGATGTCTCTCTATCTGTGAGTGCCTGCAGTACAATGGCAGGAACTAGTATTTCTTTAGCTCAGGATGAGTTCAGCTGTTCAATTTGTCTTGATTTACTGAAGGATCCAGTGACCCTTACCTGTGGACACAGTTACTGTATGAGCTGTATTACAGGCTGCTGGGATCAGGATGATCAGAGGAGAGTCTACAGCTGTCCTCAGTGCAGACAGACCTTCACTCCAAGACCTGTTTTAGGTAAAAACACCATGCTGGCTGAAGTGGTGGAGAAACTCAAGACAAAACGTCAGGCTGCTCGTCCTGCTCAGTGTTACGCTGGATCTGGAGATGTGGAGTGTGACGTCTGTACTGGGGACAAAAACAAAGCCATCAAGTCCTGTCTGGTGTGTCTGGAATCTTACTGCCAGACTCATTTTGAACGTCATGAAGAGTTTCACTCTGGAAAGAGACACAAATTGACTGATGCCACTGGACAACTACAGGAGATGATCTGTCCACAACATGATAAACTACTGGAGATTTTTTGTCGTACAGATCAGCAGTGTATATGTTATCTTTGTATGTTGGATGAACACAAAAACCATGACACTGTATCAGCTGCAGCAGAGAGGACTGAGAAACAGGTATGAACTCAGAAGTTATGCTGCATAATGTCTTCATAATCACGTATCTCTATATTATCAAAGATCATTTTCAAAACAGTTCTTACTAGGATCTTATGAGGCTTTCATATTTGAGGCAATTAAATTGCTTATAGCATGCAGTAACATCAGATTTCTCTTATTTGATTTTCATGCAGAGACAATTGGGTGAAATGCAGAGAATATACCAGCAGAGATTCCAGGAGAGACAGAAGGAGCTTGAGGAGCTGAAAGAGGCTGTAGAGTCTCACAAGGTGAGTTTTGATCAGAAGAACATCTGCTGGCTGCTGAAGAGCTGTTTGAGACTCAGTTAGGACTCTCCTCCAGTCAGTCAGTGAGGAGCCGGTGCTGGAGCTCTTTCAGTCCCACTGAAGCTCACTGTGGGGAACAGGCTGTGAGGCAGCAGTAAGAGCTGAGTGAATGGACTGATTCTGATGCTTCTCTCTCTGTGTGTCCTAACAGCGCTCTGCACAGGCAGCAGTGGAGGACAGTGAGAGGATCTTTACTGATCTGATCCGCTGCATTGAGAGAAGCCGCTCTGAGGTGACACGGCTGATCAGAGATCAGGAAAAGGCTGAAGTGAGTCGAGCTGAAGAACAACTGAAGCGACTGGAGCAGGAGATTGAAGATCTGAGGAGGAGAGACGCTGAGCTGGAGCAGCTTTCACACACAGATGATCACATCCATTTCCTCCAGGTAACAGAGATCTGATGAACAGGATAGTGGTCTTTCAGAAGCATGTTGTACAGAGATTGCATTTCTGTCAAATGTTGCTGTGTGTTTAGGTGGTATTTTTATTGTGTCTTTGTGTCTGTGTAGAGTTTCCGGTCTCCGTCTATTGCTCCTGGATCTACAGACTCACAAAGCATCACTGTCAGTTCTCATCTCTTTTTTGATGATATTAATAAATCTGTGACACATCTAAGAGAAAAACTTGAACATTTCTGCAGAGAGGAGATAGAAAAGATTCACGGTAAAGGTAAAGCACTGATCATTAATTTACTAAATGATGCATCACACAGTCTCATGCAGCAAGGCTTTCGACGACTGGCCTAAAGTCTGGTTCATTCTATGTCTTATTTTGAACGTAAGTGTCCAGCTTAAAATGTAACCATAACCACAATTATAGACCTGTGAGCACAAAAGTAGACACATATAGCACAGTAGTCTTGGTGAATACCTCACTTCCCTATGCTCAAGACATGCACCAGCAACTGACTGTAGAGGCTGTGATCTTCAGCATCCTTTTTTTTTTTTACCACACCTGCCTCCTAAGCTGACTGTTGCTGGTTTGAGTTCTAGAGTCTGAGGCTGAGACGATGCATCATCTACTGCAGAAATACAAAATGTATTAAGATGTATGTATCAATTTAATAAACATGTCTGTTGTTTTCCATAGCAAAATATATTGAGATCATTCCCACCCCTGAATGCAAGACAAGGGATGAGTTTCTACAGTGTAAGTTACTAAACAAACAAGCAAGCAAGCAAGCACACACTCACAAAACACACTTCTTCACATTCAGATTCTGATCTTCAAGATTGGCCACAATGAAAATTACATCATTTCCTCTCAACAGTCAGCCAAACTGTTTTCCATTTAATTTTGTTGCTATAAGTGATTGTCCTTTTGAGTACCATACATAAAATGTAAATTTTACCATACATATAAAGTTAAATTTGAATGTGTAGTTTGAGGCAGGAGTTTGGAGAGAAGCATAGTGTCTAGTAAAAGTTCACAAAACACCTAACAGTGTTCACAGTACATTGTTTTATTGTTTTGTTTTTATGGTTTTAACACAATTCATAAATGTTAATATTTTCAAATGAGATTTCTTATTCAGATATAGATTGTTTTTTGTCTCTATCAGATTTCTTCCAGTTCACAGTGGATTCAAACACGGTACATAAAAACCTCCGTCTGTCTAAGGGGAACAGAGTGATTAAATACACTTCTAAAAAACAGAGGTATCCTGATCATCCAGACAGATTTGATACTGTGGAGCAGGCATTGTGTGAAGAGAGTGTGTGTGGACGCTGTTACTGGGAGGTTGAGTGGAGTGGTAAAGTGGATATATCAGTGTCATATAAGAGCATCAGCAGGAAGGGACGGGGTGATGATGATGATGACAACAATGACAATTGTGACACATGTGAGTTTGGACATAATGATCAGTCCTGGTGTTTGTACTGCCCTGCTTCTCATTGTTCATTCTGGCACAATACCGAAAGGACTAAACTCCCTAGAGTCTCCTTCTCTAGAATAGGGGTGTATGTGGATCACGGTGCAGGAACTTTGTCCTTCTACAGCGTCTCTGACACAATGACCCTCATTCACAGAGTCCAGGCCACATTCACTCAGCCTCTCTATGCTGGGTTTGGGATTTATGATGACTCAGCTGTCAAACTGTGTGAGGTATTGAAATAGGAAACATACAGTAGATTGTGCAAGTAATAATGTCATACAGATGTATTGATTTATTGTCATCAATACTACAGCTTAACTTATGCTATTAAAAAAAAGTTAATTAGATATTATTGGAGGTAAAATATTTAATCAGATTCATTCCTCAATGAGGAATAAGGTGACAATACATTGGGTATATTATTAAAATGACAAAATATCTGTTTTGATGAGAAAGGAACTGAAGTTCTTTGTCATGTGAATTCTGCTTGTATATTGCTTTGTTTCATATGCATTCATAGTTCCTTCAGAGTAACCATAATTTAAATGTGGAATGCAGGGAAAAAAAACATTCATAGAATTTGTAATGTTTTCAATATTTATAATAGGAACTGTACTGGTTTTAATTGAAACTGTAATTGTCCCTGTGAGTCTCCAATGGTAATGTGTTGCCTTCTATTGGCATGTTAAAACAACTAAATTTGAATATAATATATTGCACATGGTTATGGTTTTGGCTTTGTCAAGCCAACGTCAAAGTTTGTCCTGTCCTGATTGTAGTTTCAATAAAGATAATGTTTTTAGTAGTAATGGTAGATTTTGATGATAATTTTGATGACTCTGTTTAACCCTTTAATGATGTTTCATAGTGTAATTATGAGGAATGAAAGGAGATGTCCTTTGCGTGTATTCTTTTTAGGTGCAAGTGCCTAGTAACCTGAACTTCACAGTGTCATGAGTCCGGGTCCACGATGCTCCCCCTCACCACCAGAGGTCGCCACCTCCCGTCTTCCCGGACTCAATTGCCAGTACCACACACACCTGCCACTCATCACACTCCCAGCTATTCCCCACTCACCTCATTAGTGTTTAATTTGCCCCAGCTGTGTTCCTGATTGCTGTCCCTACTTAAGCTCCCTGTGTTTTCTGTTCTGCTCTCGTTCGTCTCACTTTTGTGCCAGGTATGCCTGTGTCTGATGTCTGGCGTGTGCCTCGTGTATGTCTTGTTTTCAGTGCTTGTGCTCGTTCTGGCTTTTTCCCTTTCGGGGTGGTTTCAGTTGTGTTTTTGTTTATTTTATAATTTGTTAATAAAGAAGATTCCTTTTGCCAGCATTTGAGTCTTCGTTCCTCCCTACCCGTGACACACAGAGTATTTCACCAAAAGGTAAAGTGAGAATCCAATCTGAAGTTTAAAAATGTTAAGTTTAAAAGGCACTGAAAACTTCACCAGGAACAAGAAACTGTACCATTAATTACAAACCCGATTCCAAAAAAGTTGGGACACTGTACAAATTGTGAATAAAAAAGGAATGCAATAATTTACAAATCTCACAAACTTATTTATTCACAATAGAATATAGGTAACATATCAAATGTTGAAAGTGAGACATTTTGAAATGTCATGCCAAATATCGGCTCATTTTGGATTTCATGAGAGCTACACATTCCAAAAAAGTTGGGACAGGTAGCAATAAGAGGCCGGAAAAGTTAAATGTACATATGAGGAACAGCTGGAGGACCAATTTGCAACTTATTAGGTCAATTGGCAACATGATTGGGTATAAAAAGAGCCTCTCAGAGTGGCAGTGTCTCTCAGAAGTCAAGATGGGAAGAGGATCACCAATTCCCCCAATGCTGCGGCGAAAAATAGTGGAGCAATATCAGAAAGAAGTTTCTCAGAGAAAAATTGCAAAGAGTTTGAAGTTATCATCATCTAAAGTGCATAATATCATCCAAAGATTCAGAGAATCTGGAACAATCTCTGTGTGTAAGGGACAAGGCCTAAGACCTTTGTTGAATACCCGTGGTCTTCGGGCCCTCAGACGACACTGCATCACTCATCGGCATGACTCTGTCATTGACATTACTAAATGGGCCCAGGAATACTTCCAGAAACCACTGTTGGTAAACAC
This sequence comes from Acrossocheilus fasciatus, assembly GCA_036784905.1. NCBI lineage: Eukaryota > Metazoa > Chordata > Actinopteri > Cypriniformes > Cyprinidae > Acrossocheilus > Acrossocheilus fasciatus. Next base: position 27,717,989 of record CM071939.1, read on the forward strand.
AATCCGCCATGCCATCTGCAGATGCCAACTAAAGCTCTATCATGCAAAAAGGAAGCCATATGTGAACATGGTCCAGAAGCGCTGTCGTGTCCTGTGGGCCAAGGCTCATTTAAAATGGACTGTGGCAAAGTGGAAAACTGTTCTGTGGTCAGACGAATCAAAATTTGAAGTTCTTTTTGGAAAACTGGGACGCCATGTCATCCGGACTAAAGAGGAAAAGGACAACCCAAGTTGTTATCAGCGCTCAGTTCAGAAGCCTGCATCTCTGATGGTATGGGGTTGCATGAGTGTGTGTGTCATGGGCAGCTTACACATCTGGAAAGGCACCATCAATGCTGAAAGGTATATCCAAGTTCTAGAACAACATATGCTCCCATCCAGACGTAGTCTCTTTCAGGGAAGACCTTGCATTTTCCAACATGACAATGCCAGACCACACACTGCATCAATTACAACATCATGGCTGCGTAGAAGGATCCGGGTACTGAAATGGCCAGCCTGCAGTCCAGATTTTTCACCCATAGAAAACATTTGGCGCATCATAAAGAGGAAGATGTGACAAAGAAAACCTAAGGCAGTTGAGCAACTAGAAGCCTGTATTAGACAAGAATGGGACAGCATTCCTATTCCTAAACTTGAGCAACTTGTCTCCTCAGTCCCCAGACGTTTGCAGACTGTTATAAAAAGAAGAGAGAATGCCACACAGTGGAAAACATGGCCTTGTCCCAACTTTTTTGAGATGTGTTGATGCCATGAAATTTAAAATCAACTTATTTTTCACTTAAAATTATACATTTTCTCATTTTAGACATTTGATATGTAATCTATGTTGTATTCTGAATAAAATATTGAAATTTGAAACATCCACATCATTGCATTCTGTTTTTATTCACAATTTGTACAGTGTCCCAACTTTTTTGGAATCGGGTTTGTATATAAATGAACTTTGAGAGGGTGTTTGCTATAATGTGAGGGAGCAAAGTTCACTCAAAAATATCTTCATGTGTGCACTTTAGTCTAACCACTCCTAGCTTTAGTGTGGTTTATTACCATCTTTTTGAGTTCCTGCTCAGTCTTGAAGTGAATTTCAACAGGCTTATGTTATGCTTTTATTTCTGTTTTACTACTTCTATTTCTATGGCCTAGACAGTTGTTGAGTTGTTGTATGTATCTGTATTCAGTAAAATGGCAGAATCCAGCATTTCAGGGGCTCAGAATGAATTTAGCTGTTCAATCTGTCTGAATCTACTGAAAGATGCGGTGGCCCTCACCTGTGGACACAGTTACTGTATGAGCTGTATTACAGATTACTGGGATCAGAAGAGAGTCTACAGCTGTCCTCAGTGCAGACAAACCTTCACTCCAAGACCTGATTTAGGTAAAAACACCATGCTGGCTGAAGTGCTGGAGAAACTCAAGAAGACAAAACTACAAGTTGCCTGTCCTGCTCAGTGTTACTCTGTACCTGGATATGTGGAGTGTGACGTCTGTACTGGGGACAAAAATAAAGCCATCAAGTCCTGTCTGGTGTGTCTGGAATCTTACTGTCAGACTCATTTTGAACGTCATGAAGAATTTCACTCTGGAAAGCGACACAAAATGACTGATGCCACTGGACAACTACAGGAGATGATCTGCCCTCAACATTATAAACTGCTGGAAATTTTTTGTTGTACTGACCAGAGCTGTTTATGTTATATGTGTATGGTAGATGAACACAAAGACCATAACACTGTATCAGTTGCTGCAGAGAGGACTGAGAAACAGGTATGAACTCAGTTATGCTGAATAATAAATGACACTTCATAATAACAGTTCTTAATAGGGACAGATAATCGTTTCTCCACTTATTTGTTCTTTTTTTTTTAACTGTCCTTTGTGGCATCCTCTACCAGGACTAATGATTTGTATGTTGACTATACTATATAGAGACATCTAGAGGAGACCAAGAGAACAAACCAGCAGAGAATCCAGGAGAGACAGAAGGGACTTAAGGAGCTGAAAAAGGCTATAGAGTCTCACAAGGTGAGTTTTGATCAGAAGAACATCTGCTGGCTGCTGAAGAGCTGTTTGAGACTCAGTTAGGACTCTCCTCCAGTCAGTCAGTGAGGAGCCGGTGCTGGAGCTCTTTCAGTCCCACTGAAGCTCACTGTGGGGAACAGGCTGTGAGGCAGCAGTAAGAGCTGAGTGAATGGACTGATTCTGATGCTTCTCTCTCTGTGTGTCCTAACAGCGCTCTGCACAGGCAGCAGTGGAGGACAGTGAGAGGATCTTTACTGATCTGATCCGCTGCATTGAGAGAAGCCGCTCTGAGGTGACACGGCTGATCAGAGATCAGGAAAAGGCTGAAGTGAGACGAGCTGAAGAACAACTGAAGCGAATGGAGCAGGAGATTGAAGATCTGAGGAGGAGAAACGCTGAGCTGGAGCAGCTTTCACACACAGACAATCACATCCATTTCCTCCAGGTAACAGAGATCTGATGAACAGGACGGTGGTCTTTAGGAAGGGAAGAGCACGGTGTAGAGAGATTGTGTTTCTATCAAGTTTTTCTGTCTTTAGCTGGTATTTCTCTTGTGTCTGTGTAGCGTTTCCAGTCTCTCTCTGTTCCTCCTGGATCTACAGACTCACCCAGCATCACTGTCAGTTCTCGTCTCTCTTTTGATGATGTTGAAAAATCTGTGTTTAATCTGAGAGAGAAACTGGAGCATTTCTGCCGAGAGGAGATAGAAATGTTATCTGGTAGAGGTGAGCTTTATATTTCCTGACATATACCATAGTATCATGTAGAAAGAATGCATACATAAAAAAAAAAAAAAATGTTTCATGATTACAATTAATTGTTATTTTACTATATTTACTATAAAGTGTCTGTTGGTTTCCATAGTGAGAAACATCAACATCATTCCCACCTCTGAACCTGAGACCCGTGAGGACTTCCTCCAGTGTAAGTCTCTATAATCATACACTGTAAAAAATTTCAAGCGGTTTCAACTAATTATTATTTAGTAACTAGTTCCACAGAAATTTTACGTTCAGTCAATTTCTGACTTCAAAGTGTTATGAAAGAAAGTTATGTCAATTAAAATGTAACTGTTTACTCTATGTGTTTTATATGTTACCTCAACTAACATTTATTATTTGGACGTCATAAGAAATTGCTGGGGAACTACATAAACATATATTTTTATAGTTTAACAAAATGATTAAAAATGATTAACTGGTGTTTATCAATCACTAAAAACACACTTTACAACACATAATAGCCTTTATTTAATAACAATATCCATTTATAGCATTTTCATACAAACTAAACATACAGGAATGAAGAAAAAAGTCACCTACATCTTGGATGGCCTGAGTGTCAGTAAATTAACAGCAAATTTTCATTTGTGGGTGAACTATCCCTTTAAAACTCCAGTTGACAAACATTACATCTGTAATACAACTGCAAAATTCAGTTTAAACTTTGTTTAATGAACTATGTTAGCAAACAAAAATGTACACATATTATTACTGTTCACAATTACATCTTTAAAATGAAGCAAAAAAAAAAACAGTATATAAACAGTATATAAAATCAAATCAAGTCACATTTATTTACATAGCGCTTTATATAATACTGATTGTGTCAAAGCAGCTTTACAGAGTCAAACAGGAAAATAGTTTGTCAATAATGCAAGAGGACATTAACAAGTCATTTTTCCAGTTAAAGTCAGTTCATTGGTGATTCAGTGTTGACATCATCCAGTTCAACTCTCTTCCAATAATGTCTGTGCAATCAGCCAAGCATTCCCCAAATAAGCAAGCCAAAGGCGACAGCGGCAAGGACCCAAAACTCCATTGGTGACAGAGATTGAGTAGAAAACCTTGGGAGAAACCAGGCACAGTCAGGGGGGTAGTACTGCCCTGGTCAGACGAAACCAGCATGGCGTGGTTTAATTCTAGGCTGCAACACAGGTCAGATTGAGCAGAGGACTTGTCTGGTTCTCATGGTCTTGTCCCAATGGCCAACGAGGTCTTCAGAGGGGATCTGTCTCTGGAGCTCATCTAGCTGAAATGGTCTCCGCTGACATTCAGGGCTGTAGAGGTCATCAGGACTCTAGGTGCTGATCCACCATCTGATCTGGATACAGAATGGATCTGGGTGGCTACGGTGACCTTGGAATAAGAATGAAACAGACTAATATTAGTGTAGATGCCACTGAGAACATTAAAGCACATTATAATTGAAGTAAAAACTCTAAACATTTACACATATTACCTGGAATGAAAACAATAAACTCCTAGTCTTGAAAGTACACACACTATGTAGTTGCAGTGGAGCGGTCTGGTCATGAGCCAGTGTTTGGTGCCTTAATTGGAACTGACTAGGTTGCATCTGAAATCTTGCAATGATGACAAAGCACCAATTAAACCTTTGGCCACACCCTGATGGAGAAAGAAAAGCACATTTTAAGTTCAAAAAATGAAATTATGCCTTTTAAATAATTTACAATGAATCAATATCAGTTAATTAAATTTGTGATGAAACAGAAGTTGCAACCTTTTTTTGGCACAAATCCATTCCACAATCCATTGTACAACAGGGAGCATTGATGCTGACTGGATTTGTAATGGAACATGCACATTTCATATTATAGGGCTACGTTATCTTAAATAGCATAAAAATAATATAAAAATATAATGGTCCTGCCTGTTGTTGATAAATACCAATGATGACGTTTTACAAATTGATTGATCAGTTGCCCCAGTGTTTACTGAGCCTCGGTCTTCCCCAGAGCACGATCTACTGATTCACTACCTAGGGAACTGACTGAGATGCTTTGAACGGCCTTGTGAAATGATTCAGTTGTTCATTTTCGTTCGGAACGACGAACTTGTCTTCCGAAGTGCCATTCACGAGACCAAAAACGCCATGTAACATTAATCCACCCCGTTTGAAAAGAGCGACATTTCACCGTGGCTTCTAGCTTGTTGTTAGTCACGTTTAATTTCGTCTTTTTACTTCACGGGACAATTGCAAAAGTTTACACACGCAAAAACCCATTCAACACGCCCATGTTAACTTCAAATGAGCGCATTACTGTGGTTTACATTAAGTTACACATTTCATAGATTTCGGTTAACGTTAGTCATTTTAAGCATAATGGCTTATAAAAGAGAGAAAGATAGCGTGATCCCTTCATATCTTTTCACATCACGGAAACACAAAAATATCATACAACACGTTAAAATTAGCTAAAAATCATTATTTTAACACAGCTTTTGACATTAAGGCCCGGTTTCACAGACAGGGTTTAGACTAAACCAGGATTAAGCCATAGTTCAATTAGGACATTTAAGTAATTTTTATAAACATGCTTGGAAAAAAACATTACTGTTGTGCATCTTGAGGCAAAACAAAGGCACTGATATATTTTAAGATCAGTCAGTGCAAGTTTATTTCATTTGAAACGGCTCATACTTACATTTTAGTCTAGGACTAGGCTTAAGCCTTGTCTGTGAAACCGGGGGTAAATGTTTTATGGATTAAACAAGGTGAAAGACCACATTCCCTTCACTTAAATTTCCCTCATACAACGCTTATTCTATGTTTTTATATGTTGTACGTTTGTGTATAAGTATATATGTTTTAAATAAAACATTTACACCTTTTAAATTTACGTTTTGATAAATTCAGTCTAACGTTAAGTACAAATATTTATTCATTATTCACATTTATTCATATTTAAAGATGGCTTTAAATTTTTATGGCTTTAAAGATTTTCGCAATTGAGTTTGCTCGTTCATTCTCGTGAGTGTTTACGTTCCACTGCAAGCGCATGTGAGCTCAGCTTTACAGAAACTAGCTGATCTGATCACAGACACAGAACAACAACACACGGACTCTGTTTTAATAATTCTCGGGGACTTAATAAAGCCAATCTCTCCCGTGAACTGCCAAAATACAGACAGTAATATATTGGATCACTGTTACACAGCAATAAAAGATGCATATCACTCTGTCCCATGGGGAACTTTAGGACTCTCTGATCACTGTTTGGTTCATCTTATACCGACCTACAGGCAGAAACTGAAATCAGCTAAACCTGTTTTAAGGACTGTTAAAAGATGGAATAATGAAGCAGAGAGGGATTTACAAGCCTGTTTCTTTCTGACTGATTGGAGTGTTTTTAAAGCTGCTGCCACCGATCTGGACGAGCTCACAGAGACTGTAACATCTTATATCAGTTTCTGTGAGGATATGTGCATTCCTACCAGGACTCATTTAACCTACAACAACGACAAACTGTGGTTCACTGCAAAACTCAGACAGCTCTGTCAGGTCAAAGAAGATGCTTACAGGAAGGGGGACAAAGTCTTGTGTAAACAGGCCAAATATACACTGGAAAAGGAGATCAGAGTGGCAAAGAGGAATTATTCTGAAAAAATAAGGATTCAATTCTCTTCCAGTGACTCAGCATCAGTGTGGAAAGGGCTGAAAGAGATCACCAACTACAAGACACCATCCCCCAGCACTGTGGAGAATCAACAGTGACAATCAACTGGCAGACGATCTGAATGAGTTCTACTGCAGGTTTGAAAAAACACCCCACACCCGCCCTGAACACCTCTCCAAACAACCATTAACACCTCCAGAAACTCCCCTCTCCCCCACACCTGCAATTCAGATCAGCGAAGATGAGGTGTGCCAGGTCTTCCGGAAGCAGAAAAGTAAAAAAGCACCAGGCCCAGATTGTGTTACATCAGTCTGTCTGAAATCCTGTGCTGACCAGCTGGCCCCCATCTTCACACAGATCTTCAACAGATCACTGAAGCTGTGCGAAGTCCCTTCATGCTTCAAACGCTCCACCATCATCCCCAAAAAGAAATCCAAAATTACAGGACTAAATGACTACGTCTAACGTCTGTGGTCATAAAGTCTTTTGAAACACTGGTGCTTGCCACCTGAAGGACACTACTGGATGTCTTCAGTTTGCCTACAGAGCAAACAGGTCTGTGGACGATGCAGTCAACATGGGACTGCATTATGTTCTGCAACATCTAGACAGACCAGGGACTTATGTGAGGATCCTGTTTGTGGACTTCAGCTTGGCCTTTAACACTATCATTCCAAACCTCCTCCTGCCCAAATTAACTCAGCTCTCCGTGTCCACCTCCACCTGTCAGTGGATCACCAGCTTCCTGACAGACAGGAAGCAGCTAGTGAGGCTGGGAAAATACACATCCAGCACCCGCATAATCAGCACTGGAGCTCCTCAGGACTGCGTTCTTTCCCCACTGCTCTTCTCCCTGTACACCAACGACTGCACATCTAAAGACCCCTCTGTCAAGCTCCTGAAGTTTGCAGATGACACCACACTTATTGGCCTCATTCAGGAGAGTGACAAGTCTGCTTACAGACAGGAGGTTCAGGAGCTGGCTGTCTTGTGCAGTCTTAACAACCTGGAGCTCAACACGCTCAAAACAGTGGAGATGATCGTGGACTTCAGGAGAAACCCCCCTGCACTCCCCCCACTCACCATCATGAACAGCACTGTAACAACAGTGGAGTCATTCAGGATCCTTGGCACCACAATTTCTCAGGACCTGAAGTGGGACATTCACATAGACTGTTAAAAAGGCCCAGCAGAGGTTGTACTTCCTTCGCCAGCTGAGGAAGTTCAACCTTCCACAGGAACCGCTGAAACACTTCTACTCCTGTCACACTGAATCGTGGAAGCAATTGCTTTGGCTTATAGCTCTAAGGGTGTGGAATGTCACTCAAGCCGTGGACTTGCATCCTTGTGGGCCTGGGCAAATGGCATACCTATTCAGGACATTTGTATGGTGGCAGGCTGGTCGTCACCCAGCACTTTGCAAGGTTTTATAACCTAGATGTGTCGTCACTTGCCTCACATGTGTTGCCAGTGCGAGCAGCGCCTACTCAGCCTCAGTTACGATCTGAGATGCGTGCCTCAGTGGTTTTCGACTAGGTCGTATACACCCCTGTATTGACGCAGAACCAATTCAATGCTGTCCCTATTAGTTTATCACATTGTTATGATATAGTTCATCATGTCTTTTAAGACGTGATCACCATCATACTCTACTTATTGAGCACCGGTACGGCCGTTGCATCATAACACATTAAAGGAACACTCCACTTTTTTTGGAAATAGGCTCATTCTCCAACTCCCCCAGAGTTAATAAGTTGAGTTTTACCGTTTTTGAATCCATTCAGCTGATCTCCGGGTCTGGCGAGAGCACTTTTAGCATAGCTTAGCATAGATCATTGAATCCAATTAGACCAGTAGCATCGCGTTCAAAAACGATCAAAGAGTTTCGATATTTGTCCTATTTAAAACTTGACTCTTCTGTAGTTATATCGTGTACTAAGATCGGCGGAAAATGAAAAGTTGCGATTTTCTAGGCTGATATGATTAGGAACTACTCTCATTCCGGCGTAATAATCAAGGAACTTTGCTGCCGTAACATGGCCGCAGCAGGCGTAGTGATATTACGCAGCGCCTGAAAGTAGTCCCCGGTAGCTGGGGACTACTTTCAGGCGCTGCGTAATATCACTGCGCCTGCTGCGGCCATGTTACGGCATGAGAGTAGTGATATTACGAGAGTAGTGATATGAGAGATATGAGAGTAGTGATATTGAGTGATATGAGAGTAGTGATATTACGCAGCGCCTGAAAGTAGTTCCTAATCATATCAGCCTAGAAAATCGCAACTTTTCATTTTCCGCCGATCTTAGTACACGATATAACTACAGAAGAGTCAAGTTTTAAATAGGACAAATATCGAAACTCTTTGATCGTTTTTGGAACGCGATGCTACTGGTCTAATTGGATTCAATGATCTATGCTAAGCTATGCTAAAAGTGCTCTCGCCAGATCCGGAGATCGGCTGAATGGATTCAAAAACGGTAAAACTCAACTTATTAACTCTGGGGGAGTTGGAGAATGAGCCTATTTCCAAAAAAAGTGGAGTGTTCCTTTAATGTGTTATGATGCAACGGCCGTACCGGTGCTCAATAAGTAGAGTATGATGGTGATCACGTCTTAAAAGACATGATGAACTATATCATAACAATGTGATAATGTTTTACATGGTTTCGACTAGGTCCTGTAGACCTGAACTGTGTTTACCAAGAGTGCCAATATCATTGCCGCTCTCGTTATGGCTCTGAATGTGAAACTTGACATACTTAGTCGAGCTAGGCTCCATCGCTGTGACACAGCAGGATTTTATACGTTCCCATAGCAATGTAAAGTGACCGAATTGAAAGGGAACGGTCTCGGTTACTCGCATAACCTTGGTTCCCTGAGATGAGGGAACGAGATATTGCTCTTGTTGCCATGTCACCAAGCTCAGAATCTTAGAATGCCAAGTTGCTTCAGTCAAGACTTTGAATGGATGACCTACAAGCACTGCCTTATAGAGTCTGTAGCCCCTCACTGCAGAACAAAGATCCAGGGGGCGGGGTTGGATCCACATCCAGGGGGTGGACACAGGTAGGTTTAGGTAAATTTAAGGTGGGAGGAGTTGGATCTAGATCCAACCACACCCCCTGGATCTTGTGTTCTGCAGTGAGGACCATCTCTATAGAGTGGGGGAACTATGACATCAGAACCCGGAAGAGTAATTCGCCGCGGGTTCCTTCAAGGTTTTCCTATGGGGTTTTATAATGGGGGTTTTTCAATTTATGAGTAAAATAAAGCCTGTGGTAAACATAACTTGACATACTTTTACGTTTTGTTCTACAATGTAAACTGCACACACTCACAGCCCAAACGTTCTTATCTAGTTACTTATTAAAAACATAATGTTTTCAAAAATGAACATAACTGCTTCAATTTTTTAGTTTTGGGTATGGATGTGTGTAATTTACGTTGTAGAACAAAACGTTAAAGTATCGTCAAGTTATGTTTACCACAGGCTTTATTTTACTCATAAATTGAAAAATCCCATTATAAAACCCCATAGGAAAATCTCGAAGGAACCCACGGTGAATTACGCTTCCAGGTTCTGACATCATAGTTCCCCCACTCTATATAGAGTGGGAGTCCCGCTCATATTTTGCGCGCTTGAATGCCATTGGGCAGTTTCACTGGCATGATTCAATAAGGCTTCAGTAGTATTTGAGGAAAGGGTATTTCCCATAGCAATGTCTCGTTCCCTCATCTCAGGGAACCGAGGTTACGTGAGTAACTGAGCCAATTTAAGGTAAACCAATTAGTTCAACTTAAATATTTTTGCCCTTCCAACATTTTGTTAATTGGATTTTTCACAGTGTACATGTACATAAAGATGTCCAGATGTCCTGATCTGGTCACTTCTGTTAATCACTTACTGCTAGGTCCTGTTTTGGCATGTTAACTAATCTTTGGCTCAACTGCACATTTTGTGATAGACCTGCTAAAAAGAAAGGGAAAATAAATAGAAAACATGAATCAACTTTTCAAAAAAAAAAAAAAAAAACCTTAACTATGATTTCTGCTGGTCAACTATTTTGATGTTGATAACAGTGGAGCAGATGATGTGAACTAAATTTAATAAACCTCTGGTGTTTTATTTTTACGTTTGAAAGTCATGTATTACTTGATAGATGCATATTGTGTGTTTTATCTTCATCAGATTCCCGTCAGCTGACTTTGGATCCAAATACAGCGAATAAAAACCTGTTACCACCTGAAGAGAACAAAGTGATCAAATACACTCGTGAGGAACAGCCATATCCTGATCATCCAGACAGATTTGATGGTCTTCCTCAGGTGTTATGTAGAGAGAGAGTGTGTGGACGCTGTTACTGGGAGGTGGAGTGGAGTGGTTGGGTGGGTATATCAGTGTCATATAAGAGCATCAGCAGGAAGGGATGGGGAAAGGAGTGTGAGTTTGGGTGTAATGATCAGTCCTGGGGTTTGTACTGCTCTGACTCCAGCTGCTCATTCTGGCACAATAACAAACCGACTAAACTCCCTAGAGTCTCCAGCTCCTCTAGAGTAGGGGTGTATGTGGATCACAGTGCAGGAACTCTGTCCTTCTACAGCGTCTCTGACACAATGACCCTCATTCACAGAGTCCAGACCACATTCACTCAGCCTCTCTATGCTGGAATTTGGGCTAACAAATTTTTCACAGGACTAATGTTTTTCCTTTCAAAAGCGACACTCTATGATTTAACAATATAAATGGTACAGACGTTCTACAAATACATATTTTGGGATTGTATTCCCTACATGAATTTTTCAAGAAATGACAAGAAAGGTTGCCAGATTGCAAAGAATTTCTAGGTAGACCCTTGAAGAGAGTGTCTTTTTTTCATTTTTTTTTTTCTTTCAGTTTAAGATATTACATGATCTCTTTAATCCAATGAAGGAAAGTAGGGGGAGGGGGCCTTTCAATTTAAGCAGTATTAATCTTCTGGCAAGTGTGCAAAAGGAAACATTTTGCAGTCATTGCTACTTATGCTCTTGTTTTGTGCTGAAACACCAAATATAGCAATAAAAGGAGATGGGTCTATTGGTAAACCTATTATTTCTAAAAAATGCATCAAAAACATGTTTTGAATTTTGACATTTCTTATGTTTACTCCAAATATTATCAATACAATATTAACTGACTTATTTGCAGATTTTATTGATCACTTGCAAAGGATGCTTGTTATTTAGGTATGAAATTGTCTTTTAATTGGAAATAAATGCATTTAAATTAACTGTGTTAACATTAAATCCATCATAATCTTATTCTTTTGGTTTCAGCAATTTCTAGGTATTCCTTACATAACAGTCATTCTTGAGAAGTGGGACAAAACAGGGTGCAAAATTGAAAAACTAAACCTTGTACTAAAACAAATTAAAATACATTCTATTATTAATCCCCATAACATTTACAATCGATTTTTTTTTTTTTTTTTAAACCTAATAGAAGTTACAATTGCTGGACATGTTTTGTCCCATGTCTCAAGAATGACCGAAAAACAAATGACCTCTGATTATCATTATTAAAACAGAGGGAGTGCACATAATTTTTACACAATGGAATTAAAACTTAAATTCAAGATGATTTATAATATTACTTTTATCAAGTGAGAATTAGGACCTACATCATACAAACCCTAAGCACTACAGAACCAAACACTCAACCACTTATTGGTATCTACATCACTGAGAGAAAACTAGTATCAAGAACACTGAGCAACAGCTTTCCTGTAGCTGTAACAGTAGATCATGGCGCTAGCGACACAAAGGCCCTGGGTTTGAACTGAAAAAAATATATACCATAATTGCAATGCAAGTCAGTTTGAGCCAAAGTGTCTGCCAAATGCATAAATGTAACTCATATTTCAAGGGTCATATATCTTTTGCAGTGAGTTTCTGTTTAAGACTGCCATCTAGTGGCCGTGTTCGTTAATTGACTACTAAGAACCAGGAAATGTTTCAGTTCAGAGAAATCGAAAGTAAACTGCTGTCAGACTGTTGTGAATGTCTCTCTACCTGTGAGTGCGTGCAGTACAATGGCAGAATCCAGCATTTCAGGGGCTCAGGATCAATTTAGCTGTTCAATCTGTCTGGATTTACTGAAGGATGCGGTGGCCCTCACCTGTGGACACAGTTACTGTATGAGCTGTATTACAGATTACTGGGATCAGAAGAGAGTCTACAGCTGCCCTCAGTGCAGACAGACCTTCACTCCAAGACCTGTTTTAGGTAAAAACACAATGCTGAATGAAGTGCTGGAGAAACTCAAGAAGACAAAACTACAAGTTGCTCGTCCTGCTCAGTGTTACTCTGGATCTGGAGATGTGGAGTGTGACGTCTGTACTGGGGACAAAAATAAAGCCATCAAGTCCTGTCTGGTGTGTCTGGAATCTTACTGTCAGACTCATTTTGAACGTCATGAAGAATTTCACTTTGGCAGGAGACACAAAATGACAGATGCCCCTGGACGACTGCAGGAGATGATCTGCCCTCAACATGATAAACTGCTGGAGATTTTCTGTTGTACTGACCAGAGCTGTTTATGTTATATGTGTATGGTAGATGAACACAAAGACCATAACACTGTATCAGTTGCTGCAGAGAGGACTGAGAAACAGGTATGAACTCAGTTATGCTGAATAATAAATGTCTCTTCATAATAACAGGTCTTGAAAGGAACAGATATAGTTTCTCCAATTATTTGCTCTTTTTTTTTTTTTTTTTTGAAACGGTCCTTTGTGACATTCTCTTACAAGGACTAATTAATTGTATGTTGACTATATAGAGACATTTGGAAGAGACCCGGAGAAAATTCCAGCAGAGAATCCAGGAGAGACAGAAGGAGCTTGAGGAGCTGAAAGAGGCTGTAGAGCCTCACAAGGTGAGTTTTGATCAGAAGAACAACTGCTGGCTGCTGAAGAGCTGTTTGAGACTCAGTTAGGACTCTCCTCCAGTCAGTCAGTGAGGAGCCGGTGCTGGAGCTCTTTCAGTCCCACTGAAGCTCACTGTGGGGAACAGGCTGTGAGGCAGCAGTAAGAGCCGAGTGAATGGACTGATTCTGATGCTTCTCTCTCTGTGTGTCCTAACAGCGCTCTGCACAGACAGCAGTGGAGGACAGTGAGAGGATCTTTACTGATCTGATCCGCTGCATTGAGAGAAGCCGCTCTGAGGTGACACGGCTGATCAGAGATCAGGAAAAGGCTGAAGTGAGACGAGCTGAAGAACAACTGAAGCGACTGGAGCAGGAGATTGAAGATCTGAGGAGGAGAAATGCTGAGCTGGAGCAGCTTTCACACACAGACAATCACATCCATTTCCTCCAGGTAACAGAGATCTGATGAACAGGACAGTGGTCTTTAGGAAGGGAAGAGCGTGTTGTACAGAGATTGTGTTTCTATCAAATGTTTCTGTCTTTAGCTGGTGTTTCTCTTGTGTCTATGTAGAGTTTCCAGTCTCTCTCTGTTCCTCCTGGATTTACAGACTCACCCAGCATCACTGTCAGTTCTCGTCTCTCTTTTGATGATGTTGAAAAATCTGTGTTTAATCTGAGAGAGAAACTGGAGCATTTCTGCCGAGAGGAGATAGAAATGTTATCTGGTAGAGGTGAGCTTTACATTTCCTGACATATATGATATTATGTAGACAGAATGCATATGTAAAAAAAGTTTAATGATTACAGTTAATTGTTATTTTACTATATTTACTATAAAGTGTCTGTTGGTTTCCATAGTGAGAAACATCAACATCATTCCCACCTCTGAACCTGAGACCCGTGAGGACTTCCTCCAATGTAAGTCTCTATAATCATACATGTACATAAAGAGACAGATTGTAACGTGGCGACTGAGAGATGCGGATACAAATGCAAAACTTTATTCAAAGACATGGTCAAGACAGGCAGGGGTCAAACACCAGCAAACAGATATAGCACAGGCAAGACAAAGAGTAATCCAGAGACAGGCGTGAGTCAGTTGACGATAAACATAATTCAGAGGGCGTGACAAATGGGAAATCCAACAGACAGGCTATAGTCCAGACGAGGGGCAAACTGTATCCAAACAGGGTGCGACGACAGGGGTAATCCAGAACAAGTGAAATCCAGAGTATCCACACAGAATTGAGATACACAGGCTAGGATCTAAACATGGGAAATCAGGAAAACATGACTAGATATGACTGGGAACTAAAGGCCCCGATATACTTAAAACGAAATCGAAAAACGAAGACATAATTTCAAACAAAATCAGGCTGAAACGAAGTTAATTTTGAGTTTGTTTCGGCAGTTCGAAACAGCTCACCAAAGCAAACTTTCTGGGGGAGTTCGTTTTGAATCCTAAACACCTTTGTGCTACCATTGGTTCGTGGCGATTACATAATCGGTGGGTGTGTTCTGGAACTCCACTTCTTTGACGTGCGATTTTTTTTTCCCCTGGTTCGTTTCTCATTCAACGGAGGTTAGGCAGGATAACTACATCTCAAAGTCACTAGCAACATAAATACACTGTGTCGAATAGCTGAGCTGCCACAAATATATCCGCACCTGTACGATCTCTCGAGGTGAGACTTTAAAGTTTCAGAGAAAGTATTTAATTCCTAGAAAGAAATTGCAACGAAGCTTGGTGTTGCAAAAAGGGACGTAGAGAAACATCAGATACAAGTTTTCCAAAGCTATGAAAAGAATGAAAGAAAAGATTTAAGATATAAGGTAGCAAGTGCCAAATACATGTTTCAAATCAATGTTACACCTTACTGCTGCTGCTGTTGTTGTTTTTTCAATAAGCGAATTTAAAAGGTATACAATAAACGAAATGCCAAAAGAACATACAATAATAAACCTTTGTTTTTATCAAATAATGACACCACATAAAATATAAAAATGTGTAAAAATTTATCCAGTTTAATAAAAGACCTAGATACACCATCATTGCATCATTGTTGTGTTTAGGGCATATGCGCGGGCGTCGCGACACGTTTACATTAATCTACACCCCGCCTCCAACAGCACGGGGGTGTTGGAATGTTCGAAAACCGTATTCCGTCGCTCAGCCTTTTTGAACTTCTTTTTGCCCCAAAACGAAGAACGAAAACGAACTTCGTTTGAAGTATATCGGGACCTAAAGATTGAAGAAACTAGACTGGCTCATGAAACAAACAGTCTTCATTTATATGAGACACATTTATACTGCTAATATTCAAAGATTCAACATTAAAAAACACCTGTTAATTTACTACAATTAACGAGCTCGAATCAGGAACAATCGCATAATAGCTAATTTAACTGAATGGGTTAGTTGAATGTCCTGATCTGGTCACTTCTGCTAGGTCCTGTTTTGGCAGAGACATGTTACTTAAAACTGACCTCTGGCTCAATTGTACATTTTGTGATAGACCTGCTAAAAAGAAAGGGAAAATAAATAGAAAACGTGAAGCAAATTTTCAATGAAAAAAAAAAAAAACTGAACTATAATTTCTGCTGGTCAACTCCAAACACACACAGACACACCAACATGTTGATATTTTGATGTTGATAACTGTGGGGCAGATGTTGTGAACTAAATGTAATAATGGTGTTTTATTTTTACGTTTGAAAGTCATGTATTACTTGATAGATGTATATTGTGTTTTATCTTCACCAGATTCCTGTCAGCTCACTTTGGATCCAAATACAGTGAATAAAAACCTGTTACTGCCTGAAGAGAACAGAGTGATTAAATACACTCGTGAGGAACAGCCATATCCTGATCATCCAGACAGATTTGATGGTCTTCCTCAGGTGTTGTGTAGAGAGAGAGTGTGTGGACGCTGTTACTGGGAGGTGGAGTGGAGTGGTTGGGTGGGTATATCAGTGTCATATAAGAGCATCAGCAGGAAGGGATGGGGAAAGGAGTGTGAGTTTGGGTGTAATGATCAGTCCTGGGGTTTGTTCTGCTCTGACTCCAGCTGCTCATTCTGGCACAATAACAAACAGACTATACTCTCTAGAGTCTCCAGCTCCTCTAGAGTAGGGGTGTATGTGGATCACAGTGCAGGAACTCTGTCCTTCTACAGCGTCTCTGACACAATGACCCTCATTCACAGAGTCCAGACCACATTCACTCAGCCTCTCTATGCTGGGATTTGGGCTAACAAATTTTTAACAGGACTAATGTTTTTCCTTTCAAAAGCGACACTCTATGATCTAACAATATAAATGGTACAGACGTTCTACAAATACATATTTTGGGATTGTATTCCCTAGGGCTGTAATCAACCAAAGAAAATCTTGGTCGACTGAAGTCCTGAAACTTTCGACTAAAAATCGACTAAAAATGACGTTGTGGAGAAAAAAAAAACGTACGTTACATTAATTAGATGCGCACTGTGCTCAGTACTTGGTAGCCTTGTTGTCTGCCTAAATTAATTATAAATAAACATAAAAAACTAATAGGCTATTTGCAGTATATTAAATCGTTTTTGACCTAATTATTTTGCACTGAAATGAGTCTGACACACGAGTCTGTCGTCTCTGACAGCGGTGCATCACGTGCACCTGCGCAATATCATAGCCTGTGATTTCTGAAAACAGTACTATGTTGTCAACTAGTGATATCACAAGAACTTTTGAGGAATGTGCAACATAATTTAGAAAATTATTTTTGTCATATGTTATAACTGTCAGACACTATCATTTCAGCCGCTCTGCGCAGCTCGCACAGAGCGAGGCTGAACATAAGAGCTCAGCTTCGCGGCTGAGACACGAATAGACTTAAAGCTTTTACTCTTAATAAATGACTCATTACGGATGTGTGCGCCTGCAGTTATAAAACGATTATTACACTAAAATATTGAAATATGCCAATTCTGATATGTTCATGTAGCCTACTCAAAAACAGACAGGGCAACCTAACGCAGACAAGTTAGTTTACCGCTTTCAGATGATACGTCATGTTTGTCGTCGAGCTGTGGAAGGCAAACTGTTGCTTGCAAACTTTGCATTCAACCTTTTTCCCGTTATTAATTTTAACAAAATAATGCCACACTGTCGATTTTGTTGTTGTTGACATGTTAGAATAGGACTGATGTATATTGATATGTGTTCCAAACCGCTGAGTCCACTAGCTTATTATTAAATAAATAATATTCAGCATCAAACCTTCTAAAGCCTACTTCTCCAGTGGGTTGGGCTAATCCAAAAAAAGAATGAAAACAATGGGGGTGTTCTGAAAACAGACTGTTACCTGTGAAACAGGGGTGCTCTGAAAACACCCCTATTAGCAATTAGTGCTTTCCACCTGATGAAATGAGCGCGGCAAAAAATCGACCAATCAGAATTTTGGTCGAACCAGACCGTATCGACCAATTAATCGACTAATCGACTGGGACATTACAGCCCTAGTATTCCCTAGAAATCACAAGAAAGGTTGCCAGATTGCATAGAATTTCCAGGTAGACCCTTGAAGAGAGTGTCTTTTTTTTCTTTCAGTTTAAGATATTACATGATCTCTTTAATCCAATGAAGGAAAGTAGGGGGAGGGGGCCTTTCAATTTAAGCAGTATTAATCTTCTGGCAAGTAGTGTGAAAAAGGAAACATTTGCAGTCATTGCTACTTATGCTCTTGTTTTGTGTTGAAACACCAAATATAGCAATAAAAGGAGATTGGTCTATTGGTAAACCTATTATTTCTAAAAAAAAAAATGCATCAAAAACATGTTTTGAATTTTGAAATTTTTTCTTATGTTTACTCCAAATATTATCAATATAATAGTAATTGATTTATTCACTGATATAATTGATCAATTGCAATGATGCTTATTATTTGTTATGTAAGAAATTGTCTTTTAAATGCAAAGAAGTGCATTTAAATTAACTGTGATAAATAGCGTCACATCCATTTGTGGCTGTCATAATCTTATTCTCTTGGTTCCAGCAATTTCTGGAAATCCCCAACATAAACAAATGACCTCTAATTATCATTATTAAAACCATAGACTGTAAAAAAGATGGACGACGCATCTCCGCCTCCATCCACTATAGAAAAGTGAAGCGAATACATCTCAGTATGGCCGCTGCCATCTTGAGTAAATGACGTCATTTGGAGCCCGAGTCTGCGCAGTCGAGTCGTGAGGTGGAGCCGCGGAATCAAACTCCCGCCCAAACTCCCGCAGACCCAATCAACCATAACGACACGCCCCATTTTTATAGCATCAAATTACTAGCTAAAATCAAACGTATCACAAAAATGAACAATTGAACATATATCAGCGTGATAACAATTACCTTAAATGACCAAAACCATATTTCGGAAAATTGTATTGGAAGTGTAATTAATTTTTTTATTTTGACTGGAGTCCCATTCGTTTACATGGAGAGGGCGGGGTTTATGACCTGTACTGCAGCCAGCCACCAGGGGGCGATCATACAGCCCGCAGCTTCACTTTTAAGGACGAGTGAGACACACCCGATTAAAACAGATGGAGTGCACACCATTTTTACGCAATGGTCAAGGTCAGTCTCTTTCTGTAAGCACTGGCCTACATCATACAATCCCGAAGCACTACAGAACCTTAAACACTCAACTTATTTGCATATCTATATCCAGTGTTGTGAAGGTTACTTTGGAAATGTAACAGGTTACAGATTACAAGTTACCCTATTTAAAATGTAATAAGTAGTGTAACTATTTCAATTACTTTATTTAAGTAATGTAACTAATTGCATTTGATTACTTTTCAAAATTTCTAACAAATGTTTTCAACTGTTAATCATTTTGAAACATTTAAAGCAGGCAGGGTTTAACCTTACAGTAGTACTCAACACTGATTACTATCAGACTTTCAAAATCCTTCATCACTTGAATTAAGATTATAAAATTTAATTTTAAAGGGCTACCACCACCAAATCAGACTTTATAGCTGTAACGCTACACCAGCAGAGGGAGCCCTTGCCCATGTACTGACTGTTACTGCTCCCTCTGCTTCCTCTATGGTGACTTCCTGTTTGGCAGGCATATAAAGAGGGCCATGCAAAACAGGCCTTTGTGAAGTCTTGTTCCACTGTTATTTGACACTAGTGAGTGTTTTTCTTGTTTACCTTGTCTTGTTTTTTGCCTTGCCTGTGTTTTGGACTTTGGACTGTTTTCTTGTTCTATGATTGCTGCCTGCCTTGACCATCGCCTGTGTTTTGGATTACTCTTTTGCCTTAACCTGGATGTTGTTGTTAGCTGGTGTTCGACCCTGCCTATCTTGACTGATCTGTACAATAAAGCTTGCAATTGGATCTTATCCCTGTTGTCACACTCCAGTCCTTTTTTACAATAGCACCTTTTTTTTTTTTTTTTTAAATCATAAGATGTAGTTTAATGACACTGTTTTTGAAGTCAAGTCCTTGAGAGGAAACACTGACATCTAACAATGCCTTGTAATTCCGTTACATGTAACTACTCACCAACCCGGTCTATATCACAATGAGAGAATAAATAATAAATGACACTTCATAATCACATAATAGACAAAATTAAAGATATTTTTTTTTTAAACAGTTCTTACTAGGGACATCATGTAGTTTCTCCACTTATTTGCTCTTTTTTGAAACTGTTCTTTATGACATTCTCTACAAGGACTAATGAATTGTATGTGACTATACTATATAGAGACATCTGGAGAAGACCCAGAGAACAACTCAGCCAGGAATCCAGGAGAGACAGAAGACAGAACACAAAAAACACTGAGCAATAGCTTTCCTGTAGCTGTAACAGTAGATCATGATGCTAGAAACACAAAGGCCCTGGGTTTGAACTAATAAAAAATATATACCGTGAATGCAATGCAACTCTGTTTGTGCAAAAGTGTCTGCCAAAATGCATAAATGTAAATATAACTCAAATTTAAAGTGTCGCTCATTCCAAAGAACAACATTAAAGGCTTCAGATACTTAATAATGCTGTGGTGAAAGAAGAGGATGAGCGTTACAATCAGCATAAACAGATTTTTCTGTATCAAATATTTCCATGTATCATTAACTGTTGAGTTTCTGGGTAAGACTGCCATCTTGTGGTCGTGTTCATTATATGACTGCCACATTTAAGTACTTTTTAAATTTTTTTTACATGCTTTATTAATTCAATGTCACAAGAACAAGAGGTATTACATATTCACATTATCATATTAACATTAGCTGCCGGAGAAAAAAAAAAGAAAAGAGAAAAAAGAAAGTAAGAAAATTACATAAATTTCAATGCTTTCAGAGCAGATGTTTTCAGTGCTTTTTTTTGTTTGTTCCAACTGAGATTTACATATAATTTAAAGTAATTTATAAAATATGAAAAATTGCTTTACATTGAGTCCACTTCTTCTTATTCATATGGTATTTTCTTAATAAAATAAACAAATGTATAATATGTTGTTCTTTACAATTCAAAGTTTGATTCTCTGTATAAAAAAACCACATCAAACATACAAATTTCTATCATAAACTCCAAATCCTTAAAGAATACCAAATCCTTCCTAAATATTCTTGAGTAAATACAGTGGAAGAAAAACAGATTCACAGGTATGAAATATTGATGAAACAATAATATGAAATAATAATTAAATCTTTCCAAAACATGCTTAGCAGGATAAATTCTATGAAGTATTTTGTAAGACACTTCCTTAATTTTGTTATTGATACAAAACTTATTTGGCAGTTTCCATGCTTTAACCGAAGAGATATTACCAAATAAAGAAGACCAAAAAAATCTGGCTGCAGGTAAGGACAGAGAACAAAGAGCATTCCTTATAATCTTGTTACTACACTGTTGTTTTAAAATATCAACATTTTCAATATAAATGATTCCATTTTAAAAGCAACAATCACACTCTTTGGACTCACATCAAGAACAATAGCAAATTCTCTTGGTTTAACTGGTAATTGGAATTTTTGGAGAAATTCAGTATGTGACAACAAATACCCATGGGAATTAACTAATTGTTTTACTAAAATAATACCTTCATTGAACCAAGTATGACAGAATAAAGATTTGTTTTTAAATAATATGTCCCTGTTATTCCATATGAAATAATTGTGGGGTGAAAAATTGCGCATATACACCAATTTTCATTCTAGCAAGGCTTGTCTGAGAAAACATGCCAATTTAACAGGAATTTTGTCAACAGAAAGTCTATGCCTCCAATAGTATTAAATATATAGGAAATACATTCCAATGACTTTCTCTATTCTTCATAAGCTCTATTAACCATTAAATTTTGAAAGTGTCTTTAAGAGTATTATAATCGAAGACCTCAAATCCCCCTTGCTCTTTAGGATTATAAATTACTTCCTTTTTTAAATAATGTTTTTTTTTCTCTCCAAATAAAGTTAAAAAGAATGTGATCTAACGTTAGATCTTTAATAATCTTATGAGGCACACATTTGCCCAAGTAGGGGAAACTGGGGTAAAGTGAGACATTTTTTACATTTGCTGCCCTCTAAGTGAGCTAAAATGATATATCAGTAAAATTTACACATTTCCCATTAATTCAGGATGTTTCCTAGCAATGGAAATTATCAGAATGTATTCAGGACGAAGGTCAGTGAAAATATGAGTGTTTTTTAAAAAGTTGTCTTGTGTCTCACTTTACCCCAGCTTAGGGGTAAACTGATCCACTTACTATTTCCACTCTGAAACTACCATAACAACACATGTTGTAACAGTTAGAATCCTGACAGCTAGCTTGACAACCACACATTCCAGAACTAATGTCAGACTAGAAACAGAATCATGGGGATTTGTCAATTAAGCAATTGTTTTTTCTTAACACTTGAAAGTTGCCCTTTGTACACACCGCCCGTCGCTACTACCGATTGGATGGTTTAGTGAGGTCCTCGGATCGGCCCCGCCGGGGCTCCTCGCAGGCCCTGGCGGAGCGCCGAGAAGACGATCAAACTTGACTATCTGGAGGAAGTAAAAGTCGTAACAAGGTTTCCATAGGTGAACCTGCGGAAGTATCATTACAGCAGTGTCGGGACCCAAAAACGGTTTTCAAACCCACGGTCCCTGCAGGGTTGCCGGGCCATTCAGGGTACGGTTAGCGTGATTTCACCAAGTAAGACATGTTCCTGGATCAACATCTTTTGTTGATCCTGGATCAACATTATTGTCCAAAAATATAGACTTAACCCAATCTCTACCCCTAAACCTAACCCTACCCATAATTTATTCCTAAAATCAGTGAGAAATGATAGCTGATTAACAAGGGTGTGGAAGCACCTAACCTTGGGTCGCCGTGATTTTGCCAAGTAAGACATGTTCCTGGATCAACATCTGGATCAACACCCTGCTTAGCTTCGTGGGCAACCGGTCTTGGGCTGCAGGGTGATATGGCTGTGGCCAATCACCCTGCAGTCAACATATTGTCCAAAAATATAGACTTAACTCAATCCCTACCCCTAAACCTAACCCTACCCATAATATATTCCTAAAATCAGTGTGAAATGATAACTGATTAACAAGGGTGTTGAAGCACCTAACCCTGAACATAAGCCTAAAGCAGATATTTCCTGAAAAGTTATCCCTCAATACTGATTGGTTGATTGGAATGATGTTCCAGGATCAACAAGGATGTTGATCCAGGAACATGGTGTACTTGGTGAAATCACGCTCACCACCCGCCCAGGGCGGCGCCTAATCCCGGAGGAAGGCGCCGATGGGAACGTGTCAGATCCGATACCTTTGCCGCAGCATTGCATCAGTTAGGATGACGTCCGATACCTTTGCCGCATCCTTGTTACGCTTTTTCCAGGCTCGGCGAGCCAGCGTTTTGCGGTCTCTGCCGCCTCACGTCCGATACCTTTGCCGCATCCTCATGGCAATAGTGTTGCCTTTGTCACGGTTTTTTCCAGGCTCGTCGAGCCGGTGTTACGACTTTTCTTCAGGTTAGAGGTTTTTAACCCGACCGGGTGGAGCCCCCGGCCTCCCGTTCTCCACCGCCGCTAATCTTCAGCTAGCATCATCACATGGTTTTATATGTTGGTAGTTCATCAACATGTATGATATAAGTTTTTCTACCTGAATCAATTTGCTTTGGCACAACAGTTGATTAAGTTGACACCCAGAAAATGTACCTTTACATGCAAAAAAAAAAAAAAAAATATTTGTTTGAAAAAAAAAAAACATGCTTACCACAGCACCATGAGGTCCACTCCTTTATGGCCAAGGGGATATGGGAGGGGCTTGAAAACATAATAATGGTCATATGACCACAAATGTGTTCCGTTGCCTAGATACAGGGGGTGTCTCAGATTACCCTATGTCTCACATTACCCCACTCTCCCCTTCTGCATTTCGACATCATGCACGTGCCTGACGTATTGCATGTCTTTAAAACGCATGCGTACGTACTGTGATTTTAATACCGGATGTTTGTAATAGATAGGCATCCTTTCGTGTTCGAAAACAAAGAGGAATTCGGTGGGAATATTTGCACTCGTTTCAGTTCAGAGAAATCGAAACTAAACTGCTGTCGAACTGTTGTGAATGTTTCTCTAAGTTACGTGTGAGTGCGTGCTGTAAAATGGCAGCATCCAGTGTTTCTTTGGCTCGGGATGAGTTCAGTTGTTCAATCTGTCTGGATTTACTGAAGAATCCAGTGACCATTCCCTGTGGACACAGTTACTGTATGAGCTGTATTACAGGTTACTGGGATCAGAAGAGAGTCTACAGCTGTCCTCAGTGCAGACAGACCTTCACTCCAAGACCTGTTTTAGGTAAAAACACCATGCTGGCTGAAGTGCTGGAGAAATTGAAGAAAACAAAACGACCAGTTGCCCGTCCTGCTCAGTGTTACTCTGGATCTGGAGATGTGGAGTGTGACGTCTGTACTGGGAGAAAATATAAAGCCATCAAGTCCTGTCTGGTGTGTCTGGAATCTTACTGTCAGACTCATTTTGAGCGTCATGAAGAATTTCACTCTGGAAAGAGACACAAATTGACTGATGCCACTGGACAACTACAAGAGATGATCTGCCCTCAACATGATAAACTACTGGAGATTTTCTGTCGTACAGATCAGCAGTGTATATGTTATATGTGTATGGTAGATGAACACAAAGACCACGACACTGCGTCAGCTGCAGCAGAGAGGACTGAGAAACAGGTATAACTCAGTTATGCTGAATAATAAATGACACTTCATAATCACATAATAGGCACAAAATTGAAGATGATTTTTTAAAACAGTTCTTACTAGGGACATCATATAGTTTCTCCACTTATTTGCTCTTTTTTGAAACTGTTCTTTGTGACATTCTCTACAAGGACTAGTGAATTGTATGTGACTATACTATATAGAGACATCTGGAGGAGACCCAGAGAACAACCCAGCAAGGAATCCAGGAGAGACAGAAGGAGCTTGATGAGCTAAGAGAGACTGTAGAGTCTCACAAGGTGAGTTTTGATCAGAAGAACATCTGCTGGCTGCTGAAGAGCTGTTTGAGACTCAGTTAGGACTCTCCTCCAGTCAGTCAGTGAGGAGCCGGTGCTGGAGCTCTTTCAGTCCCACTGAAGCTCACTGTGGGGAACAGGCTGTGAGGCAGCAGTAAGAGCTGAGTGAATGGACTGATTCTGATGCTTCTCTCTCTGTGTGTCCTAACAGCGCTCTGCACAGGCAGCAGTGGAGGACAGTGAGAGGATCTTTACTGATCTGATCCGCTGCATTGAGAGAAGCCGCTCTGAGGTGACACGGCTGATCAGAGATCAGGAAAAGGCTGAAGTGAGACGAGCTGAACAACAACTGAAGCGACTGGAGCAGGAGATTGAAGATCTGAGGAGGAGAAATGCTGAGCTGGAGCAGCTTTCACACACAGACAATCACATCCATTTCCTCCAGGTAACAGAGATCTGATGAACAGGACAGTGGTCTTTAGGAAGGGAAGAGCGTGTTGTACAGAGATTGTGTTTCTATCAAATGTTTCTGTGTCTTTAGCTGGTGTTTCTCTTGTGTCTGTGTAGCGTTTCCAGTCTCTCTCTGTTCCTCCTGGATCTACAGACTCACCCAGCATCACTGTCAGTTCTCGTCTCTCTTTTGATGATGTTGGTAGATCTGTGTCTCATCTGAGAGAGAAACTGGAGCATTTCTGCCGAGAGGAGATAGAAATGTTATCTGGTAGAGGTGAGCTTTACATTTCCTGACATATATCATGTAGAAAGAATGCATGCGTAAATAAAAAAAAGTTTTATAATTACAATTAATTATTTTACTATATTTACTATAAAGTGTCTGTTGGTTTCCATAGTGAGAAACATCAACATCATTCCCACCTCTGAACCTGAGACCCGTGAGGACTTCCTCCAGTGTAAGCCTCTATAATCATACATGTATGAGACAGACTTCAGTTCTATATTACATTTCATCAGTCAGACTGAACTGTGCTGAACTCTACACAACAACACTCTTGATTTATTTGAGACACATTTATGCTGTTAATATTCAACACACACACAAAAAAACACCTGTTAATTTAGTACAATTAACCAACTCAAATCAGGAATAATCACATAATAGCTAATTTAACTTAATGGGTTGGTTGAATGTCCTGGTCACTTCTGTTAATCACTCACTGCTGGGTCCTGTTTTGGCAGAGACATGTTACTTAAAACTGACCTCTGGCTCAACTGTACTAAAAGAAAGAGAAAATAAATAGAAAACGTGAATCAAATTTTCAATTAAAAAAATTGAACTAATTTCTGCTGGTCAACAAACACATACAGACACACCAACATGTTGATGTTATAACGTTGATAACAGTGGGGCAGATGTTGTGAACCTAAGGCCTGGTTTCACAGACAGGGATTGGGTTAAACCAGGATTAGGCAATGGTTCAATTAGAACATTTAAGTAGTTTTTATAAATGTGCCTTTTTAATGTTTTAAAACACATTACTGGTGTACATCTTGTGACAAAATAAAGGCGGTGAAATATTTTAAGATCAGTTAGTGCAAGTTTATTTTAGTTGATACAGCTCAGACATGCATTTTAGTCTGGGAGATTAGGTTTAAGCCTTGCCTGTGAAACCGGGGGATAATGTAATAAACCTCTGGTGTTTTATTTTTATGTTTGAAAGTCATGTATTACTTGATAGATGTAAATTATGTGTTTTGTCTTCATCAGATTCCCGTCAGCTCACTTTGGATCCAAATACAGTGAATAAAAACCTGGTACTGTCTGAAGAAAACAGAACGATTGATTACAATCGTGAAGAACTGACACATCCTGATCATCCAGACAGATTTGATGGTCTTCCTCAGGTGTTGTGTAGAGAGAGAGTGTGTGGACGCTGTTACTGGGAGGTGGAGTGGAGTGGTTGGGTGGGTATATCGGTGTCATATAAGAGCATCAGCAGGAAGGGATGGGGAAAGGAGTGTGAGTTTGGGTGTAATGATCAGTCCTGGTGTTTGTTCTGCTCTGACTCCAGCTGCTCATTCTGGCACAATAACAAACAGACTATACTCTCTAGAGTCTCCAGCTCCTCTAGAATAGGGGTGTATGTGGATCACAGTGCAGGAACTCTGTCCTTCTACAGCGTCTCTGACACAATGACCCTCATTCACAGAGTCCAGACCACATTCACTCAGCCTCTCTATGCTGGGATTTGGGCTAACAAATTTTTCAAAGGACTAATGTTTTTCTTTTCAAAAGCGACACTCTATGATCTAACAATATAGATGGTACAGACTATCTACAAATAATATAGTGAAAGATACTCTGAAGATATCATAGCCATATTTTGAATTTTGACATTTATTCTTATGTTTACTCCAAATACTATCAATACAGTATTAACTGATTTCACTGATTTTATTGATCACCTGCAACGATGCTTATTATTTATGTATGAAATTGTCTTTTAAATTGAAATAAATGTATTTAAATGAACTGTGTTAAATAACATTACATACATGTGTCTGTCATAATCTTATTCTCTTGGTTTCAGCAATTTCTGGATATCCCGACCCTTATATAAACAAATGACCTCTAATTGTCATTATTAAAACAGAAGGAGTGAACATCATCTTTACTCGATGGAATTAAAACTTAAATTATAATATTACTTTTATCAAGTGAGGATGAGGATCTGCCAGGTCGGTCTTGTTCTTTAAGCACTGGCCTACATCGTACAAACCCTAAACACTGCAGAACCGTAAACACTCGACCAATTATTGGTATCTACATCACTGACAGAAAACTAATACCAAGAACATTGAGCAGCAGGTTTCCTGTAGCTGTAACAGTAGATCATGGTGCTAGCGACACAAAGGCCCTGGGTTTGAACTGATAAAATGTATACCATGAATACGATGCAAGTCAGTTTGAGCGAAAGTGTTTGCCAAATGCATAAATGTAAATGTGACTGACGTTTAAAGAGTTGCTCATTCACAAAGAGGAGCGTAAAAGGCGTCAACTACTTGATAATGCTGTGGGAAAGCAAGAGGCCGAGCGTTACAATCAGTGTAAATAACAGATTTTTAATATACAATTTAAAAATATTGAGAAGAAAAAAAAAAAAGTTTATAAAAAAAAATTATTTCTGTATAAGACTGCCATCTAGTGGCCGTGTTCGTTACATGATTGCCACATTTGCACGCTTTAAAGAACCAGGAAATGTTTCAATTCAGAGAAATCGAAACTAAACTGCTGTCAAACTCTTGTGAATATCTCTCTACCTGTGAGTGCGTGCAGTACAATGGCAGAATCCAGCATTTCAGTGGCTCAGGATCAGTTCAGCTGTTCAATCTGTCTGGATTTACTGAAGGATCCTGTGGCCATCCCCTGTGGACACAGTTACTGTATGAGCTGTATTACAGGCTGCTGGGATCAGGATGATCAGAAGAGAGTCTACAGCTGCCCTCAGTGCAGACAGACCTTCACTCCAAGACCTGTTTTAGGTAAAAACACCATGCTGGCTGAAGTGGTGGAGAAACTCAAGAAGACAAAACTACAAGTTGCTCGTCCTGCTCAGTGTTACTCTGGAGATGTGGAGTGTGACGTCTGTACTGGGGACAAAAACAAAGCCATCAAGTCCTGTCTGGACTGTCTGAACTCTTACTGTCGAAATCATCTTGAACAACATGAAAGTTTTTTCAAAAGTAAAAAACACAATTTAATGGACGCCACTGGACGACTGCAGGAGATGATCTGCCCTCAACATGATAAACTACTGGAGATTTTCTGTCGTACTGATCAGCAGTGTATATGTTATCTGTGTATGTTGGATGAACACAAAAACCACGAGACTGTGTCAGCTGCAGCAGAGAGGACTGAGAAACAGGTAGGCGACAAACTGATATTATACCATATCCTGAAAGATAGCTATTTAGGCCTACTTGTTTTTAGCATGCATTATGATTCAGATTCATGATTATTTGTTATTCCTACAGAGACAGTTGGGAGAGATGCAAAGAAAATTCCAGCAGAGAATCCAGGAGAGACAGAAGGGGCTTGAGGAGCTGAAAGAGGCTGTAGAGTCTCACAAGGTGAGTTTTGATCAGAAGAACATCTGCTGGCTGCTGAAGAGCTGTTTGAGACTCAGTTAGGACTCTCCTCCAGTCAGTCAGTGAGGAGCCGGTGCTGGAGCTCTTTCAGTCCCACTGAAGCTCACTGTGGGGAACAGGCTGTGAGGCAGCAGTAAGAGCTGAGTGAATGGACTGATTCTGATGCTTCTCTCTCTGTGTGTCCTAACAGCGCTCTGCACAGGCAGCAGTGGAGGACAGTGAGAGGATCTTTACTGATCTGATCCGCTGCATTGAGAGAAGCCGCTCTGAGGTGACACGGCTGATCAGAGATCAGGAAAAGGCTGAAGTGAGTCGAGCTGAAGAACAACTGAAGCGACTGGAGCAGGAGATTGAAGATCTGAGGAGGAGAGACGCTGAGCTGGAGCAGCTTTCACACACAGACGATCACATCCATTTCCTCCAGGTAACAGAGATCTGATGAACAGGATAGTGGTCTTTAGGAAGGCAAGAGCGTGTTGTACAGAGATTGTGTTTCTATCAAATGTTTCTGTGTCTTTAGCTGGTGTTTCTCTTGTGTCTGTGTGTCTGTGTAGAGTCTCCAGTCTCTCTCTGTTCCTCCTGGATCTACAGACTCACCCAGCATCACTGTCAGTTCTCGTCTCTCTTTTGATGATGTTGGTAGATCTGTGTCTCATCTGAGAGAGAAACTGGAGCATTTCTGCAGAGAAGAGATAAAAATGTTGTCTGGTAAAGGTAAGCTTAAAATTTCCTGGCATGTTTCATATGATGTCATGTAGAAAAATAGATAATGGACATTAAAATGATTTTTTTAGATATAATTTCAATTTAATTTTAATTATTTGATATTATTGTACAATATTGACAGTACTGCTGGTTTACATAGTAAGAAACATTAAGATCATCACCTCTGAACCCGAGACCCGTGAGGACTTCCTCCAGTGTAAGTCTTTATAATTATACATGTACATAAAGAGACAGACTTTAGTTCTTGAGTACAGCACATTACTGTAGTTAAAATGAACCATTAAAACATTCATAAATTAATATATTGAGCATTTTATAGCTAAACTTTACTGTCTGTGATCGAGCTGTTAAAAGATCTCTAAAACATTTCACCAGAACTAAAAAACTAATAGAAAATGTAAATTGACTTTTTAATTATACATTTTCAACCAACTATAAGAAGTTATGTTGATAACAGTGTAACAGTTTTCCTAATCTGTCTAAAAGAACTGGTGCTTTCCATACAGATGTAAAAACCTCGATAGATTAGATTAAATTATGTTTTGTTTTGATGATTGTCATTTATCACTTGATAAATGCAGATTATGTTTTATCTTCAGATTCCCATCAGCTGACTTTGGATCCAAATACAGTGAATAAAAACCTGTTACTGCCTGAAGAGAACAGAGTGATTAAATACACTTATGACAAACAGCCATATCCTGATCATCCAGACAGATTTGATTGTCGTCCTCAGGTGTTATGTAGAGAGAGAGTGTGTGGACGCTGTTACTGGGAGGTGGAGTGGAGTGGTTGGGTGGGTATATCAGTGTCATATAAGAGCATCAGCAGGAAGGGATGGGGAAAGGAGTGTGAGTTTGGGTGTAATGATCAGTCCTGGGGTTTGTACTGCTCTTACTCCAGCTCATTCTGGCACAATAACAAACGGACTAAACTTCCTGACATCTCCAGCTCCTCTAGAATAGGAGTGTATGTGGATCACGGTGCAGGAACTCTGTCCTTCTACAGCGTCTCTGACACAATGACCCTCATTCACAGAGTCCAGACCACATTCACTCAGCCTCTCTATGCTGGAATTTGGACTAGTGAATGTTTTAGAAATGAATTTGATTCATCTGGTTTTTGTTCAACCGTGACACTTTGTGACCTAAAAATATAGATGGTACATAAATTCTGCAAATATTGTGAGAGATATTTTCCAAATATCATTGTCATGTTTTAGATTTTGCCTTATCTAAACATTAGCAACACAATTGTAACGGTTAGCATTCGGTTGCTATGACGTGGATTATTTGTTATACCTGACATTGTTTTTAAATAGAAATCCACTGCATTTTCTTTACCTCACAAAACTAAAGAATTGAATGTAATTTTTTGTCATTATTTAGTGCTGACAGCTCTAATATATTTAGAGAGGGTTTATACATGCAGTTCTAGCAGGTCACATTCAATGAACCACTAAATAAATGCATCTAATAAACTTGTGTTAAACATATTCACTCTGGAGTGGGAAGTGAGGGAATCTAAACGACGTTCACTCATATAACAGATGATTTGTAATGCTATTCTTTTCATGAGAGGACGAAGATTAGTCTCATTCTGAGCGCTTCATAAAACTGCAGTCACTTTCAGATCACTGATTCAATGTTCAGTCTCTTATTATAATAGCTGTCAACAAACAAACACAGAGGAAACAGAAAACAACTGAACTGTAGACGAATGACCACCTGTCCAGTTTTGACTTGGTTTTAACTGTTTAGTGCTTTAAAACAGGTGCCGGCACAAAAAATGAAATTTCTGCCCTACACCATACAAACCCTAAATCTTAGAAAATTCAACCCTTAACCATACAGAACCTTAAAGCCTCAACAACTTATAGGCTATGTGTACATATATTTTATGTGTACATATATCCAGGAAAAGTGACTTTCCAAAACAAGTTACAGGGTATTGCGTACACTTAAACTTTCCTTCTCTCTGACACAAACACCTTCAAATTCCCATTCAAAAGGTCTCATTCAGGAAAACGAATATATACAGCTTTAGATCCTTCATAATCTTGTGGAAAAAAGAAGAGGACATTTTTGTGATGCTTACTCTAAATATTAATGACAGAATTTTAATCATTAGCATTCACTGATTTTATTCATAAGTTGCAGTGACGTGTATTTATGTACGACATTGTCATTTAAAAATAAATACATTTTTTCACTTCACAGAGTTAAAGGAATTAATGTCTTTTTTTTCATTATTGATCACAAATGTGACCCTGGACCACAAAACCAGTCTTAAGTCGCTGGGGTATGTTTGTAGCAATAGCCAAAAATACATTGTGTGGGTCAAAATTATCCATTTTTCTTTTATGCCAAAAATCATTAGGATATTAAGTAAAGATCATGTTCCATGAAGATATTTTGTAAATTTCTTAACGTAAATGTATAAAAACTTCATTTTTGATTAGTAATATGCATTGCTAATAACTTCATTTGGACAACTTTAAAGGCGATTTTCTCAATATTTTGATTTTTTTGCACCCTCAGTTTCCAGATTTTCAAATAGTTGTATCTCGGCCAAATATTGTCAGATCCTAACAAACCATACATCAATGGAAATTGATTTCGAAAAATTGACACTTAAGACTGGTTTTGTGCAGGGTCACAAATAGCTGTGTATCTTGAAAGTGACGTCACGTCAAGTATGGTGTCCCATACTCTGGAGAAAAAAAGAAAAGAAAAAAAAACAGGTGGAGAAGAACATGTTCTCACTTTGCTTGGGTAAAAAATCCCCCCAAAAAGTTGAGAGAGACTCTTGAAGGACCAGACCAGCACCACATCCTCTTGTACCACTGTTTGAAGAATTTATCTTCAAGAATCTGGCAGTGAGTTTTGGGAATTCATTTTTAGTCAATTTCTGCAAGACAGACTTTTCGGGATAGGAGATGGACTAAAAATGAATTCCCAAATCTTTCTGCAGATTCTTGAAGATAAATTCTTCAAACAGTGGTATAAGAGGATGTGGTGCTGGTCCTTCAAGAGTCTCTCTCAACTTATCTGTGTATACAGCCAATAAAATCATTCTTCATGTCTTCTAAGTCTCTAAGAGAACCGGACACATTGCACTTCTGGAAACTCCAGGTAGGTTGCAGTTCTGGAAAATAGTGGCGCTGGAGACTAAATGGTTCCTGATGGTTTCTACACCTTAATTCTTTTGTAGTTAACGTGTCTTTTCTTCTCCACCTGTTTTTTTCTGACCCTGCTGACTTAGTAGTTATTAAGATTGATGTGGTTTGGCCAAATATGCTTGGGAAAAAAATATGATCAGAATATCAACTTGCATAATAATTATGCACGCACTGTATTTTTCGTAATTTTATAGGCTACAGTTGATTAATTAAAGTGTCTCAGCAAAACAATCATTACTTAAGCACGTTGTCTTTTCCATTGCTATTTGCTATTAAGTTTAATGTATAGACAACATTTTGTTTATTATTAGAATATATTTTTAATTATTTTACACCTCTGTACTCACCTCACATTGTCTGTGTGTACGCCACATTTTAAATTGATGTCGCCAGAGGGCGCGCAAAGACAAAAAAGTGTGTATATATATATATACCAGCTAATATAGAGATATTTACTCTCCCATTCGCACGAGCTTGAACGTGAACGGGTTATATCTCTATATTAGCTGGTATAAGTTAAAAATGAAACATTCTGAATTCTTTACACATTGACCAGAAATACAACTAGCTACCAGACAAAAAGGTTCACTACTTTAAACATATTCATAAACAACTAATTAAAACAGAAGGGCAAGTTGTTTATGTAGATTTTATTTAATTTTCTTTTGATAAAGAGTAAAAAGTCGCAACAATTTTTTGCGCGACTTGATCACGGTGCGGCGCGCTGCCGTGTCTCGTCCTCAGTGGCTCGCAGCGCGTCGCGCGCCCCCGCCCCCCCAAACCGAATACGAGAGTGCGCGCGAGAAATGCAGCGCGAGACACACACCGAGCAGCCCCAATAAACCCCGCCGAATCCACGCGCACGGGAAAAAAGACACTGGGAAAAAACAGCAGACGCCTGAGAAAGGAGTGACAGGAAAGTCCACCGCCGACGGTAAGAGTCTTTCCCTCTTTTACTAGATTAAATAAACACTCTGCCTCAGTTACATGAAGAATTTGTGTAGTTGGAGCGTCTCTGATAAATAAGAGCAGCTC
Source organism: Acrossocheilus fasciatus (assembly GCA_036784905.1). Taxonomy (NCBI): domain Eukaryota; kingdom Metazoa; phylum Chordata; class Actinopteri; order Cypriniformes; family Cyprinidae; genus Acrossocheilus; species Acrossocheilus fasciatus. Next base: position 27,751,911 of record CM071939.1, read on the forward strand.
CCATTTGGAGAGACGGACCGCACGGTAGTGAACCGGGGCAATATCGAAATCAAGTGTACTTTCAGCATGTCATTCAGCGGGTGAATGGAGTAATAATGTATCTGAGCTTATTTGATTTCTGAGATGCACATAAAGATTTCAATAAATCAGCCACGGAATTCACGCGGATGAACTGAGTGGAGAGGGGCGTGTTCTGCGCGTGCATGCCGTCGCTTTCGCGCTGTTTATTGTTACTTTAATGCGCAAATTTGAATGAAAATTGCTCATAAGATGAATTAAGGAGTGTTAGAATAAAGCGTAATGGATAAAGCGTGTTTTCTGAGGCGCAAATGTATAAGTTTATTATAGATTTTCAAAGTCATGTTTTGTATGGGGTAATAGTAATGGTCATGGTTGTGTTTTCCAAGTAAATGCTGGTTTTTACTGTTTACACAAGCGGATTTATGTCCACCGTCCTCTTTTGTCAGAGCTGGCACGCATTTTGCAGCGCTGTCTAACTGGTGCACACGCGTGCGCGCACACGCACCCACCCACACACGCACGCACACATAGCCTACACAGATATTACGGAGCCGAAGTTTATAAATAATATACACACGATAAATCCTTATAATTAATTAATACTGTTTGTACAAATATTTTCTTTACCCTTTGTGATGCTCTACAGTGCCAAAGAGACAGTTTCTTAACTCTGTCACTTACTGATGTAAAGTGATCAGGGTTTAGTTTTTTTCTCTATACATCAATGCGCGTTTTATGATAGTATTTCTTTTTTGAGTTTATTTATTATTCCAATCTACCGCTGTAATTGCCCGATCCTTTGTCTCTGCAGAGCACATGCGCATTGCGCGTAGGGTGTGGATGGACAACTGATGCTTTTACCTCCTATATATCTCGCGTTGTCTACTAATTATCTGTTTTGTTTAAACGCACAACCGTATTTATGATTTGAATATTATTTTCCGCAGCTGTGTTGATCAGTATTCCGTTTGTAGAGGAATCTATTTTACATTTCACGGCGATGCCGCAGACAATGAACCAAGTGAGGGAGGAAAAAAAAAAAAAAAAAGCTAGTGCTCAGATCCCCGCACACTAAAATCACACCGTGCAAAACGTCTCCGCCCAAATGTCGTCTTTTTTTTTCGTCTGGATGAGAGCCGATATTATGGGACGGAGGTGAGTTTGAGAGAAGGAGCGGGCGGTGTGATGAGCGAGAGGCTTCATAATCCACGCGTTCACACGCACCAATAAACCGCTGCTTGAATGAGTCACGCGTTTCAACCTGGAAACATCAAACCAAACTGAGAAATTGAGGTATCCATTTGCCAAATTGTTGGATTTTAAATGTTCAAAACACTAGAAATAGTTAGGTGTTACCACGATAAATTTGTATAGTGTAAAAACAAATTCAAACATATTGACTATTGATTATTGATCTTTTATGAACTGGATTGATGACATAAGACATTGTTATAATGGTTGCTACACTATGGAAATAACATCTCTCCGTCTCTGGAGTTCAGGTCTCATTTATTTGTCCAGTGCATTTGTATAATGCATATATGGTCGACTTGATTGCACAGATACTATTTATGATACTATGAACTGAGCTGGACCATGACGTCAATGAATTCAATAATGAAATGCCTTTAACTGAAAATTGAGTGTTTAATCTTTTCATTTTACATTATTGACACTATTTTCCTATTCTGATATTGTAAAGTTGCTTTGACACAATCTGTATTGTTAAAAACGCTATATAAATAAAGGTGACTTGACTTAATGCAGAAGAGCCTGAAGGCAACTCATGCAGGAGCCACTCAGCCACCAAAAACATTATTAACCCTGCATGAGCGAGTGCCAACATTTACAGATCTGCACCTTTGGCTCCGAGAGCTCATGAGTTGAATTAGCAATAATCTTGATTAAATGTGTATTTTAGATTGTGAGATTCCCTGTAGGTCACTCACAGAAACAAGAAGAGCAGTCAGGTGATTCATGTCCGTGCGAGACGCCCAGTTTTAAGCCCAGCTGGAGTTTTGTGCGTTGCAATAGCAGAGGAGAGCAGGACTCAGGAGGAAGCTGTGAGAGTGAGAAAGACCTGTACTGTCTGTTGGGTAGTTCATGATTGCAGATTTTACAGTCTGAATCAGTGCGCATCAGTCTAGTTTCAGCCGAAGAGTTGAGAGAGAACGGACTTTCATTTTTGAGCCTTTTTTGCATTTATTTCCAGGGCTGTAGAATGTGATCAGCTAAAGAAAAAAAGAAAGAAGGAAAACCTTTTTTGCTCATTCAGTATTCAACAGCAATATTAATGTGGTATTATTAATAATAATAATAAATACAATATTTTTTAATTATAGAAATTAAATCAATAAAGACATTTTACTATTAATAATAATAAATAATACTTTGTACTGTAAAAAAAAAGAATATTTATTAATGATAATAATAATGTTGACAACAGATATATAATTGTTTCTGATTACAAATTTGGGAAGATGAGCATGTTGCATTTTTAAAAGCATATTTTAAGCAACCTGATCTCATGACGAAAACGTACCTTTGGGAATCTTTTTGTAAGATGCAAAATATGTACCAAGTATATATCACTGCAGTTTCCAATTTCTGCAGTTTGAACACCGGAGGTGGTAAAACAGCGAGCACTTGTAATCGTTTTTGTACACAGTTATGATTACAGCTCCATATGTTTTGTTTTCCGCATGTAAAAACTTGCTTGGTAGCTCAGCTGGCACAGAATTGGACTTATGATGCCCAATCCTTGGGTACGATTCCCGTCAAAAACATGACTCACGATGAAAGAGCTGAAAGATGAGAGATCAAAAAACAAGCTAAAACGGCATGCTTGCGATTGCGTTTTTGTCACATTTGGTTTTGTTCATACTATTGGGTAGGTTTAGGTGTAGTGCAGATGGTATGTTATTTTAAAACATCACAGAGCATTAGAGTTATAGCGCCACTTAATGGAGATTTCAAGTCACTTAAAAAATGATATATGAACATTCATTTGTTCAGGGGAATAAAACCGGACACTCTTTTAGCGCCACTCAGGGGACATTTCACATCAAATGTGTCGCTACGTATTTCATGTCTTACGTTTTTGTCATGAGATCAGGCTTGTTTTGACGCCGGAGCAGATGCAGGCAAGAATGGCTCCTAAGCGATTGAGGTGTTCTGTTGTTGGATGTAATAATGAACATAGCAGTCGTCATTTACTCCCAACATCTGAGCCACTGAAGACGCAGTGGATTACCTTTGTTTTTCAAGGGAATGCATCCTCTGATCTGCCTAAATGCGTTTATGTTGGCGCAAATCATTCGTGATCCAGCCTCACTTACAGAGGAAGTGAGTATAAGGTTCTTTTATGAATCTTTGCAAATCGTCCTAATAACGTGTTAGTTAACAAGTTCTGCAGCTAAAGTAAACAGTATCATGACAGCGGCTTGTCACCCCATGGAAGAGAGGGGCGGGGTGAGCAGAGATCATTAGCATTTAAAGGAACATGAACTAAAATGCCCTGCTGAAAACAGAGCTGATATTTGACAGGGTAACCATTTTAACCAAAGTATGTTACAGACTTAAGAATCATGTCAGCATCCAATGACCCCTTTAAGTGACCCAAACTTCATGTGAAGCACCATTTATTGTGAACCGAGCCACTCCAGGTCTCTGAATCTTGAGCTGCTCACAAGTAAATAAACACAGTGCCGTCCTTCACTCCGAAACACGCAGTAGCCAGTTATTGACCAGCTAGCAAGTTTCGCCATATATACTTGCCAACACTGTTTTTTACTCGTGTTTGGTGCATCCCGGTGTTTATTTTGGACTCTAGCTGAAATTAAGTAAATGTACTTGAAAACGCAGTTTTTTTCTCTCGGATTTGCGCAGTTCATACTTCAGGTTGGAAAATACGGAAATATACCAAATATGTATGCTGTGATGTTCTACCTCAAATGTGCCACAAATCGACCAAGGCAATGCTCTAAAATAATGCTGAATTTGGTGCACCAGGTGCTTTTATCTGAAAATTTTTAGATGACTGTGATCACAGTTTTCAGTGTTTGTCAGAAGAAGAGCAGGATAGACATGAAAGCAAGAGAGAGACAGGAAGGAGGCAGTGAGACAGGATGGCACTGACAGAGACAGAGGCAGCTCAGCCAAGCAGAGCTTTGAGTGTGTGTGTGTGTTTGTTTGAGGAAGATCACTGAAAGGGACAGATAACTCAAGAACATCTGAGATGGTCCCAAATTAGAGATGCATTCAAAATCACTGTTATTTCTGGACTTGTCACTTAACTTAAAAAAAAAAAAAAAGAATTTAAAAGTCTACGTACCCATTCTGTCACACCGTTGTTAACTACTTCAGATTAGTGGAGCATTCTTTTATTATTTGATGTTTTCCTCAGGCAGCCTTAGTTGTGCTGGCAGAACTTGATAAGTTTTAGTGTCAGTCACTAGTCAGGTTCTGTCCCATCATGCTTTGCGGTCTGTGTGCACTGTGTGGAAAGTGATTGGTGGCTTTATGTGGAGCAGTAGAACTGAGCCACTGAGCCTGATATTGTTTCACTTTTACATTTTTACAAAGCACATTTTAAGCTTTCTGAACAGTTATTTTGCTTTTAAAATTATTTATGGCTACTTACACACTGCAGCTAAATTCGGCTGTCATTTCACCTTTTAGTGCTTAACCCTGTTCTGTACACACACAGTTCAGGAATTTATGGGAGTGACAACTGAACTGACTCCTGAAAAATGCAGGTAGTGACAACTCTACACAGTGTTTACAGAACCGAACAGAACAACTAGTTGTTAATGATGTATTTAAATGCGTTTCAGAGTTGTGTCTTTCCTGTATGTGCGGTGCAAGAAATTACAGGGTTTTGACTCATTAGTGTTGCCAGATCTTTATATAAAAAAACAAATAAGAGCAAACCCAAAATAAACTATTGCCTATTTTATTAACTCCATAAACTGTATAGCTTTATGAGATATGTGGACATGGCAACCCTTCAAGAGTGCTGTGCAAAGCAGACTTCCAAACATAACGTGATGACTCTGTTGTGGTTTAGTTGAAATCTATTGGATTAAAATGAAAATTTGTTGGAGTTGCAATGTTTTTGCAGGTTGTTTTTGTGTGAAAATGTTTCTGTGAAATGCTAAAGAAGATTTTGCAAAATGTGCTGTATAATTTATACTATATACTGTATGAATATATATATATATATATATATATATATATATATATATATATATATATATATATATGTGTGTGTGTGTGTGTGTATATATCTATCTATATATATATATATATATATATATATATATATATATATATATATATATACACACACGCACACACAAAACAACACTGGGCCCTACTGACTTGCACTGTATGTATAGAACAGTTTAAACATTCTTCAAAATATCTTGTATCAACCCACAAGATGCAGGGTAACTTCATGTGTGTATTTATTTCTATGATTATGTGTTAATTACCTATGGGTAAGCAGCAGCTCAGATTTCTCAATTCTGATATTGTGTGTGTCATCATGAAATCTCTCTCTGGGTTGCCATGACAATGACCTGAAGGAAGTGTAAGAATGAGCCAGAATGGCAGCTCTCCTATGGTTCCTACGGCAACAGCCAATCAAAGGCCAGACCCCCACTGACCCCACCTGTCTGTTACAGTCCCTTGGAGAGTGATACACACAAAACACAGCATTAGTGCTGGATGAGAGCATTGAACAGACAATGACCAAAAGACATACATAAATGACATCAAATAATAATACATGTCAGCTGTCAGAGAGTGATAAATGTAGTCTGGTGTCACTGTATTTTTACAGTATAGAACCTTGTGAAAGTACAGACAGGAATGAAGGCATATTTAAAAAACACTTGTGTTGTGTTCAGGACATCGACTATATAATCAAGGCCTAATGAACAATGCAGTTGCCTCTTGTTTGGACAGCAAGTTTCCCACAAGAATGAAAACATTAAACACTGTGTGGATTTGTATGTGTCCGTTTTTTTTTTTCCTGGTGATATGTGAATTATGTTTAGACTAAGCCTATATCTCAGATATTTAAAACAAAAATATACATCTTTTTTAACTTCATGAAGTCAGATATGAAATCTTAAGTTATTATATATATTTTTTTTAATGTGCAATAAAAATGTCTATTAAAAATATGTGGGTGTTTCTTCAATTATGAGCATATATGGTAGATTTTTTATTAAAGATTTTAACTGTTTCTTATAGGAAATTCTTGGAAATATTTTATCATGCCTTCTTTCATCATTTATATTTATCTATTTTTAAAATGGGTTCTATGTATAGATTTTATTGTTTTATACCAAAGATGGACATTTAATCTTAAAATATTAAATTCAATCATAAAATATTATTACAATTTTTAAAACTATGACAATCAAAATAAAGCCTGAAATTTATTGTGTAAAAATTATCTCTTGGTTTTATCATTTCGATCACAACCAACAATTTTGTCACTAACAGAATTAGAATTCGAGTTTTCAAAAGTTAGCATACTTGTATGAAGATATTAAAATGATTAATTTTTAATTAAGATCCTTAGGTTATTAAGATATGAAAAATTTTAATATTTGAAGAAAGAGAATTTCGGTAATTTTCAGTTAAGCTCATTTCGTAAAATTACACAAAAAAGTATAAAAATATTATTTTAATGTATATATGTATACTTAAATGCATAAATGCATATCGTATATACATAAATTAACTGTAGAAAGACAAATGATTCTATCTTTTTTATTCCAAAAATGTTCAAAATGTCATTTCCACAATATCAAACACAATTCAGAATTTGAGATGCAATAGAAATGACATTTTTTGGTTACGAAAAATAACAGAATTCTTCTGTAATGCCTGTATATTGACACTGTTATAGTTGACACTGGCAATAGTTAAAGAAACACTCATAAGTGTGCTGCACATTTAATTTGTTACATTTATATAGAGCTTTTCAAAGCACTCGAAGCGCTTTACATTGTGAGGGGGATCTCCTCAACCACCACTATTGTGCAGCATCCACAGTGCACCAGAACGCCCACCACACACCAGCTTATTGGTGGAGAGGAGACAGAGTGATGAAGCCAATCAGTAGATACGGGGATGGTTAGGAGGCCGTGATGGTCAGAGGCTAATGGAAAAATTTGCCATTTTCCCGAGGGTCACACCTCTACTCTTTTCGAAAGACATTCTGGGATTTTTAATGACCACAGAGAGTCAGGACCTCAGTTTAACATTTAGCCTATATATGTGTGTGTTCAAGTGTGAAAGCTCACATCTCATTTTATCAAGCATCTGTCAGTTACACGATTTATGGATGTTTGTACTCGAAGGACATGACATAAACAAATCTCCTCCTATCCTGAAACACACACAGATCAAGGCTGCAACTCAGGGTGTTTGCAACTAGGGATTGTGTGTGTGTTACTATCTCAGACTGGCTCCAGTGAGGGTGTTTTTAGGAGCCATGACAGCCTTAAATAAACACACACACACACACACACACTCAAAGTCAAAGTGCATTTTACCATCAGTGAGCCGCTAAACAGTCATCAGAATAATGCGTAGTCTGTACACTACCGAAGAAAGAATCTCAAGGTCTTCGTGTGCGCGAGCGTGTTTTTGTCTGCCAGTGGTGTTTATGTTCCCTCGCCGTTGTTTTCATTAGAGCAATTTCCATCCTGAGAGATGGCTGTGTGTGTGTAGGATGAAGGATTTTACCAGGTCAAAGTTTTCACAGTTCTCAAGACACTGTCCAAATGAGTTAGTAAACTACCTCAGCGCTTCCAAATACTCTTGTTGAAACATTGGAGTAAACCAATGTCTTCTTTGCTCTCTTTCTCTCTCTGTCTGTCCATTTGAACTCTATTTATCTTAGTACTGGTTGTGAGACTGTTTTATTGCATTCGTGTTCATTTAAAATCTTCCCTCGCTCTACTGTTTATGTTCCTGAAGTAGATGTTTCTCAGACAAAGTTAAATGGACTGCGACACACACACACACACACACACACACACACACACACACACACACACACACACACACACACACACACACACACACTCAAGGTCCTGATACTTTCTTCACATTCAACAAAATAACCCTAAAATAATGACCTTGTAAAAACAATTCAATATGAATTATCAAGGCACATTCTTGTCATACTAGGTTTATCTTTTAGACTCAATAAACTGGAAGCTCACCAGTTATTCCATGGGTTTGAACAGATTTTTATCTGTTGTTGCTTGTAAAGCACTTTGAGCTTGGTAAAAGCGCTAGATAAATTAAACTCAACCCAACTGCATCATCATTAACAGCTGCTTTCTTAGGATTTTAAAATGGCAGCACATTTAGTCAAGATACACATTTTTTTAGTTCATTAACTGTCTGTCTATCTAGTTCAGTGTTGGTAATATTTTAAGGGCAGTTTGATTCTTATGCTTTCATGCATATTTATTTGATGAATAATAAACTAAAAAACAAACTATATTGTGAAATTGAATAACTTTTTATTTTAATATATTTAAAAATATGTAATTAATCATTTAATTTGTTCCTTATGGCAAAGATGAATTTTATCTTCAGTGTCACAAGAAATCATTCTAATGTACTAATTTGAAAGAAACACTTCTTATTATTATCAATATTGAAAACAGCTGTGCTGCTTGATAGTTTTGTGGAACGTGACATTTTTTTCAAGATTATTTGATTAATAGCAAGTTTAAAAGAACAGAATTTAGTCAAAATATGTATTTTAAATGTATATTTTATATTAAATTGGAAATTTATTGATTTTTTAAAAAAAAAATTACAGTGTAAAAGTCTTCATTGCCATCAATATAATGTGTCCTTGCTGAATAAAAGCATTCATTTGTGTTAATTGTACTGACCACAAACTTTTGAATGGTAGTAAATAGCAGAATGAGTAAATCACATTTTGTAGGATCATTACAGTACACTTTATTCATGAAACTCAGCGATATTTGCCTGCTGCATTTGGCGTCACTATTAAATGTAATTTTTATAGGTGATTTTTTGTGTACATTTTCTGCTGATAATGGCAGCAATAATTTATCAGATGGAGAAGAGCTCTTTAACAAGGCACCCAGACGTGGGTCGTGCAGTGGGGTCAAGCACACTTTAAAAGAGCCAAATAAAGTGCTTGGATAAAGTATGGCAGATTGTAGTAGTCTGCCTTTATCCTCCACAACCTAGCATTTAGAAGTGGCCTGTAAGATGGGGATTTACGGCCTGCAAATTGTGTTCATGACCAATTTTGTGGCCAATTTCACACTGTTACCTAACTTGCATACTTCCTTTAGTGAGTTATGTGCTGAAAGAATGCAAATAAACTGCTTTTAGCAGGCGCCCGTTTTGATTTTAGTTCCATATTGTGCAGTTAATGGTTCTGTGATAGTTAATAAGAGTCTAAGACATGTTCACTGATCAGGAAGAATCAGGAAGGAAGAGTGCTCACTGGACACACACAGTTAAGGCTCAAATTTATTTATTTTTTTTGGTGTTGGAAGTTTTGAAATTAAACAAAAGAATAATGACCTAGAGTGACTCTTTCTGTCAACAGTCACACTGTCTGTCATCCTGAAACCACATCTACCATTTGGCCCTTAACTCCTGATCTGTGTTAACAAGAACAATCAATAAAACAAACACAATCACAATAATCATCATATGACTCATCATTGCATATTTACTCTTCACATCATCTTGACCCATCAAACGAAAAACAGGAGCTTCTGGTTTCTCTGTCTGCTCAGTGTTCTGGAGTTATTCATTAGCCTGAGCTGCTGTTTACGTAGAGGCCTGAGCCCTGGCCAACAATGTGCTAGTGAGTGCGTTTTGTTTGAGTACGTCTCTAGGGTTATGAGCCTGCTTGTGTATGTGTGTATTTGAGCTTGGAGGACAGATCTTAGTTATTAGTGTGTGTGTGTGTGTGTGTGTGTGTGTGTGTGTGTTGTAAACTTTGACCTGTCACATTCTCCTCTCCCTCCACTCAAGTCCAGTCCCCACTAAAACATCTCAGAGTTGTGGCTCCACACTGCCTCCTGTTGACCTGGAGGTAATACAACAGTGTCAGTATTCAACATACAAGCATGAGTGCGCTTGAGAGAGACAGGATATAAATCATGAGGACAAATGAGGATATGTATTATTAACTTATCTTCTTCTCATTCATGTATATTTTAACCTACGTTCACATATTTAGGGTCCATAATATTTAGATTAGCAAGTTTGTTGCATACAAATGCGTGTTCAGCCAGTACACAACACAAGCCAATAAAATGATTCAAATACTCACTAAGAAGCATCTGAAACCAATATACTGGGGGAAAAAAGTAATATGTGAGTGAATATGTAGGCTAATATCTTAATAAGGTAACATACATGTTTTTGTCCGTATCTAATGTAGTTTATTGTATTTAAATATGAAACACTATAAGTTTGTGTTTGCTCCCAGAATGCATTTCTGCTGTTACAGCACAGTGATTGGGTCAGATTTTCTGCTCCAGTTCTCAACCCCCCTCCTCTGCCTCGAGCCCAGTGTGTGTGTGTGTGTGTGTGTGTGTGTGTGTGTGTGTGTGTGTGTGTGTGTGTGTGTGTGTGTGTGTGTGTTGAGTTTTAGAGTTACATAAGCAAATTCAAAGCTGCACACATTTATATGGCAATACAGCCATATATATAGATATATAGATATAGATATATATATATATATGTGTGTGTATTTATGTACACAGGGCCTAAAACAAACTTTTTGCCACACCAGCCAATGGCCTGTGGCATGATAAAATTTACCTGCCAAAATTTTTTGTACCGGCCATGAAGCTCTTTTTGCAAAAACAGGCAGTTATTACTACAATGGCTAAACATATTTACAAAGTTTTTAATTTGTCCTGCTACTGGTCTCTCTATTAAATGCATTGTTCCTCAATTGTACCTATTAATTTTAGCCATTCAACATTACAGTATAATTTAAAGCCATTCTTTTTAACATTTAGGCTCTGAACTTTTAATTTAAGTGATTTTAAAACAATCTTCACATAAACTATAAATTGTATATGCATAAACTATACAGATGAATCTTTATTCAAGCTACATAAGTTAACCAGCGACTAGAGCAGTCCAATGATTTCTCTTTTTCTTTTGTTCTTTGATTTACATCAATGACAGACTTCAGCAGGTTTCACTTTAAATCAGCGCCGTCTCTTTAAAACCTGACGCACATGATGCGGATCTGACACATATTCGATTTTCTCTCAACTCTTTATGGTCATTTAAGACTTTATAACTAATTTAAGACTACGTTTACGAGGTAACTCTCCAAAACCGCGCATTTTAACATAATTGTGTGTGTTTTGGTCCGCTGAAGCGCTACTGGTGCGCTGTCTGAAGCGGCTCTGCGCATGCGTACAGCCGAACGCGCAGCCTTTCAAACTATATACTGCACTGCACTGTTTCCTATGTGTCGGGTTATGAAGAATAAAGAAACGTTCATCTTCCGAAATGAAGCAGCAAAATCTTCTCAGGTAAAAGTTATTAGAACCGTGTCTAGGGACAAGCTGGCCATCACACTGCTCTGACTGTATCAGCCCGTTTGTATCTATTATTTGATTCGCTCTTGTCGCTTCTGACAGAACAGCTAATCACGAGGATCTTGTCTTTGGAAACGATTTTATTCGCTTATGTCAGAAACAGCGAATCTCTTTAAAACTGACTGTTGTTTTCACTACATTGTATTGTAATATTTCGTAAAAGTTTTACCCGCCAATTGGCGACTGACATTGTTATATGCGCTTGGCGAGTGTTAATTTTACGCCCTGTATGTACGTATATGTATATACAACTAATCTATCAAGTTATTTTTAAGTTTTGAACAGTAAGTTTTTCTAAATATTCTATTCATCAAAGAATCCTAAAAAAAAGGACCATGCATGGTTTCACAAAAATATTAAAATATCTGTTTTTAAGATGAATAAAATAAGAAATTGATTTCTGAAGGATCATGTTACACTGAAGACTAGAGTAATGGCTGTTGAAATGTCATTGTTGCATCAAAGTAATTTATTTTTTTTTAAATATATATTGAAACACAAAACAGTTATTTTAAAGAAAATTTTACTATTTTATTACTGTATTTTCAATCAAATAAATTCAGCCTTGGTGAGCATGAGAGATGTATGCATTAACAAAATTACATACCCCAACTTTTAAACAGTAGTGTATATACATCAAATGTATAAATCACTAAGAGTTAATAAATTATTATTGCTCAATGCTCATTGCACTTCAAATAGTGCAAACTGATGTCTGTGTGATGTATGCCACACACTGTGTGCAAAACTGTTTAAAATATATAATATAAAGGGCAGATATAAACAGTACAATCCAATAATAAAACAAAGTTTCTAAGCGGCAAAACATTTTAAATTACTGTAATATAAAATAAAAACCTAAAGACATAATTTTACTGAGAAGTCACTGTCCTTGCACAGTACTAACTCAATACTTGCTTTGCATACAGTAATAAATTCATTGTTAATTTAAAATCTAAAATTAATGACTAAAAATGTTTCTTTGTTGCACACACAATGAAATGTGTTTTATCAATTAGATGTTGCAGCCCTAGTGACCAGTAAACCCTCTCCACTGTGCAGCTCTGCCGTGGGCCCTAGCCTCTACGACGGAGCTCTGTTGTAGAGCCTAGCCAATACAGCTTAAGCTAAACTCTTTTTGCATTGCTCTGTACTGGAGCAGAAGCAAAAGTGCATCCTTTAATTTTCAATTTGGCAATGAGGCTTTGAATACTACTTGTACACACTGCATAGACAGTTTACAAGCCACACCAGGATCGAATTTACTACCAATCAGCAGGTTTCACACAGTCAGTGAATTTCAAGCCTCCTGTACAGATGAGACAGCTCACAGACGCGCACACACTGCAGCGTATTGTTTAACGCTGAAACAGCGTGCTGCTGTCTGCTTGACTCAGTGGAGACGGGACAGATAGTGTCTATTGTTCTCTTGCACACTGCAAGGAAAGATTTCCATGTTTCCATTGTCATGTGTGTGTGTGTGTGTGTGTGTGTGTGTGTGTGTGTGTGTGTGTGTGTGTGTGTGTGTGTGTGTGTGTGTGTGTGTGTGAAACACTCAACTCACATGTTGGCTTCACATGATTACTGCTCTCCTTCTGTCTGGAGAATAACTGTATGTGTGTGTGCAAGTGTGTCATCATTACACAGATGGTTGTTGAGCTCAGGAACGCTAAAGCAGCCAACAGGGACATTGGAGAGAGAGTGAGAGAGAGAGAGAGAGAGAGAGAGAGAGAGAGAGAGAGAGAGAGAGAAAGAGAGAGAGAATGTGTTTAGCACAGCTCCTTATTCGGAATGGGTCACGTGAGCACCCGGTTGCCTTGGTAACTGTGGTTCTGAATTGCAGGTAGTATGGCTCAGAGATGCTTTCCTCTAAAACCCCCTCCATCTATCTAGATAACTATCAGCGCTAGAGTCTGATTACTGATTAATGATCTAGTTTTGATGCATGATATGATAGAACCTTGACAGGCTGTCTCAGAAATTTGAGTTTAGCCTGCTGAGCTTTTATTAGCTCTCTGTTTCGGAATTGAAGCACATGTGCTAAAATAAACCCAGAGCAGAACATACAAAGTATATTCATCTTTTTTCTTTCTCTCTCTCTCTCTCTCTCTCTCTCTCTCTCTCTCTCTCTCTCTCTCTCTCATTATGACACCTTGCACAGACCTATTTGCAGACAGGGTTTTTTTTAGTACCTGTTAAAAGCATGAATTAATTTTTTCTTCCCAGTATGTCATTCTGATTATGCAAGACATGTAGTGTTTGACATGCTACACTTGAATTTCCACAAATAATCCCAGAGGAAAATTTTATTGCTCAGTGGTTCCTCTTTGCTCATGGCTCAGGAAGCAATAGAGGAACCTTTTTTAAATCTTTGTCTTTGATGTTTCCACTAAAATTCCTGTGGAATTAAAACCAGAAACAAATTAGATAGTTGTTGATACAGTATAGAATAATATTACAATATTTTATACTAAAGTATAGCCCAGGGGTTTTGAAATTGGAGCCTGCAAAGGAATGCTAGGTGGTCTGTAGAAAGGTTTAGAGAAACTAACTAAATAAATACATAAAACTTATATTACACTAAATCAATCTTACAGTACAATAATAAGTAGAAAATAAATGTATTAGAATCTTTTCCAAATAACATTTTAGGAATATATTTATTATGTAATTTTTTTCATATAAATTGGATCTTTATACAAGAAAATATATAGGTGCCTTGTAAATTTCAGGGATGGGAGCCCACTAAAATTGATCATAATTGGGGGTCTGTGGCATCCAAAAGATTGTAATCTATTGGTATAGCATTATATAGTTTAGTCTTGAATATTTTATGGTAGTCAATATCATTTGGAAAGAATTAAATGAAAATAAATGATTAATTATTATAATCTCATCTTGCAGACTGGTACGTATATTGGCAAATCTGAACACAGTTTGGGCCATTGTCGAGGTCTGAAACTCTAGAAGAGATGTTTGAGTTTTTTAGGGTCCATTTCTTAAAAACATTTAGCCACACTGCTGTCTGAGAAACAACAGAAGATTTAATTGCTGAATTTAGAGTTAAAATAAAAGATGAAACGAAGTACTCATTTTGAGTCATTGCAGCCAGTGTTGATTGTCCTGTTTCTCTCTTTCACAGGTCAGAGGTAAAATGGGAGGGAAGCTGAGCAAAAAGAAGAAGGGATACAATGTGAACGACGAGAAGGTGAAAGAGAAGGATGCAAAGACGGAGGGAGCGTCGGCGGAGGAGGGTGAAGCTCCTAAGGAGAACAAGGAGGATGCTCCTGCTGCCACCGAGACAACCAACGACACGGCGGCGGCCGCCAAAGAAGCCACGCCCACCGCCGATAGCAACTCCACCGCACCCAAGGAGGAGGAGAAAAGCGCCGCCCCTCCAAAGAAGGAGGAGCCTGCAGCAAACGCTAACGCTCCTAAAGCTTCTGACGCCAAGAGCAGCGAGGCTGCCAAAGCAGAACCCGCCAAGAGTCCAGATGCCCCTCCTGCCAAAGCGGAAGAAAAATCTGCCCCTTCTGCAGCTCCGGCCAATGAGAAAGAAGCTGCAAAAGAGCCCGCTAAAGATCCCGCCCCTCCTGTAGCCACAGCAACGGAGAGCAAGCCCGACGCTGAGTCTAAAAAGACTGAGGCTCCTCCCGCAAAAGAACCCGCCCCCGCAGAGCCAATCACCACGGAGTCCAGCCCCGCCCCCAACAAGGAGCAAGCAGTCGCTGTGCAGGATTAACAGAAGGAACAGTGAACGACAAGATTAATGACAAATGAAAAACCAGATCAAACCTAAATAATTAAAACTAGCCCGCCCATTTTAAATTATATCAGTAATTATAATATGAATAATGATAATAGTAACAATAACCATAATGATTTTAACAGGCTGGACTTTGATCATTGTGTTGGTGATGGACATGATCATGGTGAATAAGACTGGCAGTTATGATGATATTATCTTTAATATCCAATTGAACTTTGATACAAACCACCAGCCCCCAACTCTCTCTCTCTCTCTTTATCTCTTCTCACTTTTCTTTCTACCTCCATTCAATGAGGGGTGGAATACAAACATGGAATCTATTCATTGCCACCCTCCGGATCTCACTTCCCTCCATTTGAGTGTGATGTGATGGCAGTGGGTGGGGTTAATATATATGTGTGTGTGTGTGTGTGTGTGTGTGTGTGTGTGTGCGTGTGTGTAGTGTGTATGTGTGTATGCGTGAGTGACAATAGTAGTAATAGTAGTAGTTCAACCTCCCTGATACATATTTCATATTTCCTGTTTGCTGCTTTCTAGTTAGTGATTGGCATTGTGTCTTTGCTTATCTCCCGACTTTCCTACTTTCTTTGTTTCTCTCTCTCTCTTTTTCTCACATATCAGTGGAAACAAAATCAGTGTATAGCACAATGCATCAAACACACACATACACACATGCACAGTATTGAATGTTAACAGTATTAGTGTTTTTTAAAGGAACAGTTCACCTAAAAATGATGATCTAAGCCTGTATGGCTTTTTGTCATCCGCAGAATGCAAAAAGAAAGAAGCTGAACGAGCTGCTCATTTCCTTGCACGAAAGTGAATGGGGACTACATCTGTCAAGCTAGATTTTGAGTAAAAAGCGATTTAGATTTCAAAGAAGACTTGGAATATAGTGTACAAGCCGTATAGACTACTTTTGTGAAGCTTTTCTGGTGCTATTTTGTCCTTTTTGGAGCTTGACAGACTTTGGTCCCCATCCACTTTTACTGTATAGAAAAGGGCAGCGTGCACATTCTTCAAAACGTTTCCTTTTGTGTTATATGTAAGAAAGTAAGTAATACAGCTTTGACGTGAAGATACGTCATTTTAATTTTAAGGTGAACTATCCCTTTAATTGGATGTTTGGAGGTTAATTTGAAGTGTGTACATGTGTGGAGGGATCCGGGAGTATGCAGTGAGTGTGTGTATGGAGTTATGCATGGTATGAGCATGCATTTTCTGCATGTGTGTGTATGTGTGTGTGTTAACGGAGTTCTGGTCTTTCTGTACTTTGAAAGCAGCAGATGTCATGATGTCAGAGAGACAGAGAGAGAGAGCCCAGACCTCCAAACTCACCAAACAGGACACACTTCACACACCGATCTCTCAATATGCTGATAGAACAATGTGAGCGTTGTGTGTAGCTGTATGTGTGAGGCTGTGTGTGTGTGTTTTGCATGTCAGTGGTTGGCCCTATTGTTGTGTATTTTTGGTTGCTGTGGAGATAATGTTGCTACAGGTGATATTTCATTTGAATTAACATACACACTCTCTCTCTCTCTCTCTCTCTCTCTCTTTCTCTCTGTTTCTTTCTCTATCATTCCTTTTCTTTCCAAAATTCCCTGGTAAAATACAAAATAAAAATAAAATGGAAGAACTGAGATATATGTACTTGTATACATGGAGCAACATTAATAAAATGAAAGAAACAGATCGAAAATCAGCTCAAACGTCTTGATTTTTGTGTTTTCATAAGCTCACAGCTTCAGTATTTCTCCACAATACATTTGAATATATTTTAATGTTCATGACAGTTCAAACAAATCAAAACTTCAAAGCTTACATCTTGACGGGGAAAAAAAAGACTAGTCTAATTTTACCTGCAACAAATCCAAACTGTTATGTAAGCTGTCATTACACTGCAATAGAGGCACAGAAGACATTTGCAGTAGGATATAAACCAAAAGTGGTGCATTTACACACTTAATAAAGTGGCACAGGGGAAGAAGAAATGTAGTTGCACAGGAATCACAACTGTGGGAAGAAATATTGATTTTAAAGAGAAATGCTAATATTCTTATACAACCACTAAATCTGACACTGTACAAGCTATTAGTAATTTTAATTAGTTCAACTAGAATCAAGCTACTCTTTTGCAAGCTATTGGGAAGGAGTGGATTCTAATATTATACAAAATAAAAATATATTTCATATGTATTGATAATTTCATACTTTAAACATGAATTGAATATTAAATGCAGTCTATACCCATTGAACGATTAGCATAAATGCGCTTAGTCAGCCAATTTTTGGTGGGCCATTTACAAGTCATTGTTTTCAACTAAAAATGGAAAACTTTTAATGCACTTTGGCCATTCATTTACATGACAACAGCATTTTGGGGGCCTGAAGACTAACTTTTGAAAATGGGTTTCAAAGTGCAAGTTTTTGAAAATGATACCATTGACGTCTATGTGTAAACTACAATATATTTACAACATATACACAACCTGAATTTGCATAATATCCGTGCGAACGGGGGTGGCATTGAAGGAAATAATCTTCTGTTTTTAGTACATTGTTGTCTAGTAAGCATACCCCCAGTCATTTCAATAGGAATCCACGTGATCTGGAATTTCGCATTATGGCAAAAGATTACCCCTTGTTTCGAAAATCATGTCTGAGCTATATTTAATACATTGCTACCCTAATGACAACAGACAATTGACCTTTTTGCATAGAAATATAGCACCAAAGACCCAAAATAACCATAGCAACAATTTGAGCGCTAACAAAACAAAACTGACTCATCGCAAAGAGCTTGATTGACAGGCGATCTGACCAATCATAATGCTATAATCCGCCATTTTGTCCAACAAACAAATCAGACAGGAGAGTAGATTAATTTCGGTGGACTTAAACTTTAAAAATGGTGTGTATTGATGTCTTTCTGCTGTTCAAAATAAAATACGTTCTAATATTCATTCATGTTCATTTCATGCTTTAACTAAATATGAAAAGACGGTCATGTGCCGCATGAACTGAGTCAGTACAGTGATCTGATACGACACAATGAAGAGTTTGAATTTCTTATTAAAAAAATGACAAAATTTTAGAGCTGAGACCATGTTTCATACCGGAAGAAATGAAGACAGTACTTCTGATATGAAGCAAAAGTCTGGGAAAATAACAGCTCTCTGAAAAACCAACAAGCTCATCACTCTGACACACTTAATTTCGCCGGTTGACGTTATCTTTTGCGCTTGTAGAATCAAAAATATTTTTCTTCATACAATATTGAGGTGATATTTGTGTTTTATCACAGTTTAATCATAATGAATTCTCCTGATGGACACTCATGGCATTTGTTATTAGTTTATCCATACGCTTTTAGTTTGCTACATGATTAGTTTATCCATACCCATCTTGGATGGTTGTGATTACAAAAAATAAATGGACAGTTTATTAGCCACATTTCTTTAGAGGATTTTATAACACTGAAGCTAAAGAAAAATTTGAGGTTATTTGTTTAAATATTTCAGGTCTTCTCTCCTTTTATCTCCCTTCATCTCTCTCTCTCTCTCTCTCTCTCTCTCTCTCTCTCTCTCTGTGTCTCTTGTCTCTGGGTTGACTGGGTTCATGTATGACTGCCTTTGGGCCTTAGTAACGGTCGCCAAGCCTCTGATCCCATAGCAACCGGTCACTTGGTTTTGTAAGGCAGAAGGAGAGGAGAGGACACACACACACACACACACACACACACACACACACACACACACACACACACACACACACACACACTTAACACACATATCAAACCAAATGTAACACTCCTACAGTTCTGACGGATGCACTGACTATGGCCTACACAGTTCTCTATCTGTTCCCTACAGTTTAAAGAATAATGAGTTCTGCAAATCCAAACCTACATCTAAACTACAGCTCTGTTTCTAAGACCAGATTTAAGTTCCAGTGGGAAACTATCAGAGAAAATACAGACCGATCAGAACCCTGGAGCGATATCCGTGAAAGAAAGCTTATATTTTCATCACTTTCACACATAACATACATGAATGAAACGGGCGCCAACATCAACATTAACACCTGATTGGATATGGAGGTAACCATGGATACCGGTCTTGCCTAGCAACAAGCTCAAATGCATACGTTGTAAACCCCGCCTACCTGAAAGAACGCACATACCTGCACACTCGCACACACATACCTGCACATGCTCGCTCACACACACACAGTCTCTCATTTGTCACTATCCACCCACCTCTTGTTTTTTCTTCCTGTTTACGCCCCCATGATCCCCCCAGCCCGAATCAGCAGGGTCCCTGGAGGGAAAATTGCCGCCTGTCATTGGCTGCCTGCATCTCCATGGTGACGCAGCTGCAGCTGTGCTCGTGCAAGCGGCAGAGAAACACAGTGTGTGTAAATCTCGTTCCAGCCTATAATGGTGTCAGATAAATTGAGATGAGAGTTCACTCCAGTCACCTGTGCAGGTGTGTTTAGTTACGCTAAAAATAGGCCGCAGCATATATTACGCCCAATCTACAGCATGTCAGCTCAATTCTAGATTCAGGCTCAAACTAAAAGCTCCTGAGGGCTGCATCCTAAAGAAAATATGTTTCAGTTTGTTCGGCGGCTGCCCTTTCATAGCTCAGCAGACTTAAAGAGTTAAAGGAAAATTACAGGTTAAGTTAAGCTCTTGTAGTGGCTTGTAATTACCACAAAATAAAAAAATAAAAAATAAAAAGCACAAATCTTGGTTACAGTGAGGCACTAACAATGAAGGTAAACAGGGCCAATCTGTGTCAAAATATGTAAACTATGTGTGTTAACCCCCTGATGCTACTCGTGTGCCAGTCAAAAATGATTTTCTTTTCCCCCAATTGAAATAAATGTACTATATTTTAGTTTTTTTTTTTTTTTGTATTTTTATAGGATTTTCTTAAATTATATTTATGGTATAGTTATGACACATTTATTAACTGTTAACTACTTAGCATAGACCTGAAAATGAAATTTCCAAGTGAAACTATCATAAATCTTGAATGCTTTGGAGCTCACACTTAAGATTGGTCCTCTAAGAAACCAAAAAGAAAAATTATGAAAAGAGTTACAGAAGTTTATTATTATTATGAGAAATGCACAAAAATATTTTTTAATTTGATGTGAAATACATATTTTCCAAAACATTTTTTACTCTAAAAATAAAAAGCCGTATATCTAAAGTTGTGTTCCAAATTTGAGGCTGATATCTCAAAAAAGAGCTTTCAACGAGATTTAGATTGGGTACAGTACCAAACGTTTCCAGATAAAATTTGCTTTCAATTAATTTCCAGTGTGGTCGTTTTTTAACCACAAACAGAAAAATGTGACTTTTTTAAATTATGCTCATGATTTTTTTTTCCCACATAGTGTGCCAAAACCTTTACCAAATTTCATACCATTCAAGTCAAAAATTCTACAAAATAAAATCAACATGAATCACTTACTAAATCAATCACTCAATAAATAAATTAATTAATTAACGCCTGCAAATCTTTTCTAAAGTTATATAAAATTCAACAAGCTGTTTTGACAATGCAAGGCCATAAACCCTAAAAGGACTGCTAAAATTATTTATAATTTAAAAAATAACACAAAAATAAACACAAATGACAAAAGCAATGCACTTTTGCTTTTTTACTGTAATTTACATTATACTACAAATGCTGTTGATTGAGCTTAAAGGATTAGTTCACCCCAAAATTAAAATTCTGTCATAATTTACGCACCCTCACGTTGTTCCAACCCTCTCACCTGTGGCGTCCCTCAAGGGTCCATTCTTGCCCCATTGCTTTTTTCTCTATATATGCTCCCTTTGGGATCTATTTTTTAAAAGCACAATGTTTTATTTCACTGTTATGCAGATGATACGCAGATTACAACAAAATAACAAGAATGCCCTAACTCCTATTTTAGAATATTTAAATGATATAAAAGGCTGGATGTCCTTAAACTTTTTAAAACTAAATGAAAACAAAACAGAGATTATTATTTTTGGGCCGAGTGAGACTGTTAACCTTGGCCCTCTGGCCTCGTATAATAAGATGGTGGTGAAAAATCTTGGTGTTTTATTTGATAAAGCTTTTAAATTTGACATACAAATAAATGCTGTCGTTAAATCCTGCTTTTTCCACTTGAGACTTTTGGCTAAGGTAAAGATATTTCTTTCTTTTGAAGACCTTGAGAAAGTCATTCATGCTTTTATTTTTTCAAGGCTTGAATATTGTAATTCCCTTTATTTAGGAGTTACCCAGAAAGCGTTGTTGCGTTTGCAGGCAGTCCAAAATGCAGCAGCCAGGATGCTGACCGGTACTCGAAAACAAGACCATGTTACACCAGTTCTATTTTCCCTTCATTGGCTGCCAGTAGGTTTCCAAATAGAATTTAAGCTTTTATTGTTTGTTTTTAAATCATTAAATGGTTTGGCACCTCCTTACCTTGCAGACCTTCTGAAACGACACACGCCTACTAGATCCTTAGGTCCTCTGATCAGCTGCTTCTAAATATTCCTAGGTCTAGATTAAAATTTAGGGGTGATTGGGCCTTTTCAGTAATTGCACCTAGACTGTGGAATTCATTACCCCTGTATGTTAGAGCAGCTGCAACTATATTTACATTTAAAACTCGGTTAAAAACTCATTTATTATCAAAGGCTTTTGATTCAACTGGGTAATGGGGGGTGTCATTGAATTTTTAGTGTTTATTTTGAATTTATTTTCTGTATATTTTCTTGGTTTTATTTATTTTACTTTGTTTGTACAGCACCTTGGGCAACAAACAGTTTGTATTAATGTGTGCTTTAAAAGTGAAATAAACAGTAGAAACAGTAAGATTTTTTTTCAATGAAACATAAAATGAGATAATCTAAAAAATGCTGGTAACCATTTTGGTTATCATTTACTTCCATTGTTGTTAGACAAACCTTGAATTTATAGAGGCCTGTTTTAGAGTATTTTAATTTATTTATAATTTATTTTACTTTTCTGCTTTTCTTAAAGCTGGATGGCTGTTAAATTTACTGCCATTTCTTAGGTTTAGCCCAAAATAAACAAATCAAAGATGACAGTTTGACAGATCAGTGCCTAGGGAACTGCCTGATGTATACCTAATATAGGAGATGGCAGAAGATGGAAGTTGTCTTGTGTGTTCAGATGAGGCAGGTCAAGTTCACACATTCATAGGCTGCTATGGCCAGGGGTGTAGAAATGATTTCTAAAAATGTTGGGAACACATTTAGCCACGGATCTTTGGCCACAAAATCCTATCTTGCTTTTTTATGCACAAGTGTTTCAGGAATTAACAAGCACCTAAAAAGGACCAAATCACCACAAAGCACCATAAAAACAGTAAAAATAAAAATATATCTCGTGCATTATATTTTAAATCATCCAAAGCCATACAATAGCTTTGTGTGATAATTAATATTAAGGTGTAAAAATCCCAAAGCTTCAATGAATGTGGAGTCTCTTCTTATATTAAAAAAGAAAAAATATTAATTATTTAAGACAATCTTAATTATTTTTTATTTTTATTATTAACAAGAGTTTATTTATTAATTATATATTATGTATCCATATTTTTATCCGTAGGTTTTTCCTATTTTTTTGTTTGAAAATTAATAAATAGTTTACAGAAGTTAGAAAATCTGTCTCATAGCTCTCAAATATCATTTAAGCTTTCATATACTCAAACTTCAAACGTTTTGTTTTAATTTTAAGGTGTTTTTGTCTACAGTCTGCACAAAATTTCCAACTAAATTTCACATTTTGTGTAGAAAGAACAACATTTTACAATTATGGAACGACACGGTGTTTAGTAAACGATGACAGAATTTTGTTGTTCCTTTAACGACCCAATGAAATGTATTTACTATTAAAAAAAATAAATGAAGTTTAAGAAGGACATATTTATGGGTCTGTCCCTTTTTTAGCCAATAACTATCACAGTCATAATTTGCTACTTGCTTGCAGGGGACCTTAAAATATAATGATCATCTCCTGAAAAACCAGCAGGACAGTTATGATGAACACCTCACCTACATTAAACATATCCTGTCTTCAGCCCATTCTAACTGAAGAGTATTTAAATATTCATAAGGTTTCATGAATAATGCAGTACCTGGGTGGTGATCCAGGCTGCTGAGAGGCTGGTGGGAGCTCAGCTCCTCCCTCCTCCTATCACAGGAAACATGACAATTGATTCTGAATTTGTGATTAAGAATGTCATATAGAATGATCAATATGGACTGCCATCTGCTGGAATACACACACATCCACAACAGCTGCTCACTGGTGGGGGAGGGGCTCTCACTGTTGTTGCCAAGCAACAGCAGATACAGCATTCTCAGGATTGTGACTGTATGGGGGAAACGAGAGAGAGTTGAAAATAAAATGAATATTTCTGTGTAAAACTGCCTTCAAAATTGTTTTGTTCATGCTGTAGTTGCCAGGTAAACAAGTGAATGGTCAGTTGTGACCAGGTTGTGAGACCTTATGTGAAGAAAATATTGCTTTAACCAATTTCTGCATGTGTCCATACAGAAATTGGCTTTCATAAATAAACCTTTCCTCAGAAATATTCACTGAAAGGATAATAAAAGTGTGACAACTAGCCCCAGTCACTTCACTTATACATTTTCTTATAGATATTAACTTAAAGGAATAGCTCACCCAAAACCCACAAAAATTATGTCATTAATTCATTACAATCATTACTATATTTCTGTGCCTTGACCGTGATAGTACCCTTGCTGTCTATGGAGGGTCAGAGAGCTCTCGAATCTCATCAAAGATATCAATTTATTTTATGGGTAAAGTCTTATGGGTTTGGAACAACATGAGGGTGAGTAATTAATGACAGAATTTTCATTTTTGGGAGAACTATCCCATTAAAATATTGAGCAAAATTGTTGACGGACATGTTGTGTGTCAACTAACCGTGTGTGAGCATCCAGTGCTGAGGAAAAATCTCCAAACTGTTCACAGATGGCTTGTCAAGTAACAAACACATCTTCATTCCACACACACACACACACACACACACACACACACACACACACACACACACACACACACACACACACACCCTACAGTGCCACAGCTGAGGTCGTATTTGTGCCAGTTTTCAGGCATTTTAACTCTTTGATCTTTGAACGATAATTTCAACCCCCCTTCTGTCTCTCTCTCTATTTTCCCATTCTCACATATACACTTTATCACTCAACATCAAAGCTTTTCACTGTTCACCGTAGCAACCGCCTCCATTCAATTTTATCCCTCAGTTAAATAAAACAGCAGGAGAATCACAAGATCCCTGATTGGCTGTCAAGAGAGTGACAGGAGTGATGTGATTATTAGCCCCGCCCACCCGTCAGAAATAACAGTCGGAAGAAGCGTGTCCGACTGACAAGACGAGGAGATCTGTTTCCATGGAGACAACACCTACGTAGGGAGCGTGGGAAGAAGAAAAACGAGAGAAAAAAACCCAGTTGAAACATTACATCGATTCAGTAAATAATAAAATAAATTATAATTTACTATACTACGTAATTAAAATGCTCTTTACTACTATTAACAATTAGTACTATTAAGAGAGAGATTCTACTACACACATGCACAGATTGACTCGTTGTATTTCTTCAGTTATTTGATCGGTGGTGCAGGCACAACTAATACTGAGTCAACATCGCCCTCTACAGGACAGGCCTGCACTGCCACCTTTATATGTGTGTATAATGCTTGTATAAAATATTAATGTTATATGTGACCCTGGACCGCAAAACCAGTCTTAAGTGGCACGCACGGGTATATTTGCAGCAATAGCCAACAATACATTGTATGGATCAAAATGATCGTTTTTTTTAAATGCCAAAAATCATTAGATATTAAGTAAAGTTCTTGTTTCATGAAGATATTCTGTAAATTTCCTAGCGTTAATATATGAAAACCTAATTTTTGATTAGTAATATGCCTTACTAAGAACTTCATTTGGAGAACTTTAAAGGTGATTTTCTCAATATTTTATTTTTTTGCACCCTCAGATTCCAGATTTTCAAATAGTTGTATCTCGGCCAAATATTGTTCTATCCTAACAAACCATACACCAATGGAAAGTTTATTTACTTATTTATTCTCAATAAAAAAATAAAAAAAAATAAAAAAAGACCCTTATGACTGGTTTTGTGTTCACATATATTCAGAATAACTTAATATGTAACTTAAAAACTTTTTTTTTTAATTAATATAATTTAATTTAATTAACCTAAGGCTATGTGGGCCAGGAGCCCAACCTCGTTTAAAGAAGCAGTCAAAAAATCTGCCAGCTTTGACACGTCACATACCTTCACTGGAAAATCTTCATCATTCTCGATTGTTTGTATTGAGGCATGAGAAAATTCTCTCAATGCATCTTCATGCTTCATCTGTAAAAGCATTTTGTCTCTGTAATAATGTATATAATCCAGCTGTTTATAATCTAAAAATCTAAACATACAGAGCTAAACAAAAGGTAAAACATTAGTAAAAGTGTAGACTGAAAAAGGAATTTGTTATAAACATACCTTAATTCGGCGTTGAACATTCCTAATAAAGTCAAAACAATAATAGTGCAGTCTGAAATATATTTATGAAATGTTCACGTCATGTCAGGTTTTTTTCGTGATTAGCAGGTTACGACCAAAAAAAAAAAGAAAAAAAAATTCTGACCTAACAGTCATGTCAAAAAAAAAAAAAAAAAATTCAGTAGCCTAAACATTTGAAGTTATTTAGATACCTCTATAATTACTGTGCTTTTTGTATCTTATGTATTTAAACATAATAGTAAACTGGTAAACAATGTATATGATTAATTATTTTGCGGTCAACAACAACAAAAAAAAGCTGCAGATGGGACCATTTTGGTTGGAAGTGTTGAATAAAATCTGGGTTTAGGGACGTTTCTGAGAGGAATCTCAGTGTTACAATAATTCCGACATAACGTGAGGCATCGTCATGAATGTAAACAATCAAACATACAGAGCTTTATTTAAAGGAAGCCCATACCCTTATAAAAAAATTAAACCCCTTTATTGTTTCTCAAATACAAAAGAAATACAAAAAGAAACACAGACAGCAAGAGAGACACTCAGTCAGCGGCAGCAGTCTGAAGTACAGCTCAGTCTTTTGGTTAGGTACGCAGTCTGTTCTCCCCGTCCTCTAGGCCAGGTCGCTCTTGTCCGTGACCTCGGCGTGGCTGGTGTCCGAGCCGCCCGGCGCCAGCAGAGTTCTGCGGATGTGGTGGCCCTTCATGATGCCTGAGTTGTTGTTTTCATTGAGGATTTGTTTCTGTTTCTGCCGGTTGAGGGACTGGACCAGGCCGAGCACCACGGCGGCGAGCGAGTACTGGCCCGTGAGCTTCCTCGGCTGCATGATGAGCGGGTTGGGCTGCACGCGGCCCAGCAGGAAGTGCGTACGGATCTTGCCTTCCTGTTCGCTGATGCCCTTAACGTAGATCTCGCCTCGATACTCGAAGGCGAAGCCGCGCTCGTTCAGGATGGCGTACGTCTCCTCTGGGAGCTGGATCTTCCCGCTGACACCCGTGCTGTCCATGCGACTTGCCAGATTGACTGTTTTCCCCCAAATATCATACTGCGGCTTCTTAGCGCCGATCACTCCAGCCACCACAGAGCCATGAGCCATACCTGAGGAGAGAGAGAGCACAGCATGCATCAGCACATCTCACTGTTAAAAAGACTAAATTGTCAAACATGCATTTCAGCCTTCTAATAAAGTAAGCAGTAATAAAAATCCGGTCCCACTTCATATTAGGTGGCCTAAATTAATCATTTGATACAATGAACTTATTGTGTACATATTTTAAAAAATACCTTACAGCTCAACACTGTTGAGCCATCCTTTACACCTTGACCACCCTTAAACCTACCCAATAACACCAAACCTGCCCCTAACCTTACTCGTATCCCACTTCAATATCAGCAAAAGTGTTTAGCAATACAATAAGTGCATAGTAGCTAATGCCACCTTATATAAAGTGGGACCAAATATCCTCTTCACACTGATTTTGGTCATAATAAATAAATCATTCAAGACAGACCTGAGGTTGTCAAGTAATAGTGTGGGGCTTCAAATTTAGAAGCCTCAAATTTATAATTTTAATTAATTTATTAGACTGTTTTATACCATGACAGCCAATTCTTGTGGTAAGAACTGAGTAGAGTCAGCTAAAAATAAAAAATTGGTAAATAAATTATTAAACA
Source organism: Acrossocheilus fasciatus (assembly GCA_036784905.1). Taxonomy (NCBI): domain Eukaryota; kingdom Metazoa; phylum Chordata; class Actinopteri; order Cypriniformes; family Cyprinidae; genus Acrossocheilus; species Acrossocheilus fasciatus. The sequence continues at coordinate 27,779,647 of CM071939.1, forward strand.
TATTTATAAGGCGATAAGGGCTAGACAAACTGGATAAATAATTTATAATTTTTCTATTTGAATGAATTTTAAAATGTAATTTATTTCTGTGATGCAAAGCTGAATTTTCAGCAGCCATTAGTCTAGTCTTCAGTGTCGCATGTTCCTTTAGAAATCATTCTGATATGCTGATTTGGTTCTTGGCAAACCTCACATCTTATCATTATTAGTTGAAAATGGCTGTGCTGATTATTTTTAAAACAGAAATAGTAATACATTTTTTTTTTGTTTAGGATTCTGTGATTTCAAAAGAACAGTTTTTTTAAAAAAAAAGAAATCTTTTGTAACATTTTTACTGTCACTTTTGACTAATTTAATGCATAATAAAAATATTAATTTCTTAAAAGTAAAACCTTACTGACCACTTACTCACACTTTTGAATGGCAGTCAACAGTCTATTTTTTTTAGATGCCCTTGAGATAAAAATAATACTAACACTAATAAAAAGTTTTCAGCATGATTTTAAAATAAAACACAAGGTGAAAAACTCCATTACCCATGATCCTGAAAGGACACTGACCAGTCAGAGAAGTAACCATGGAAACAGGAATAGTGACTGCCCACTCCCACAAAGCATTGCAAATGACAAAAATGAGTCTCCTTAAAACCTAAAACATCTTTTGCAATAATATATTGCAAATACAATTTCCATCAAAAAATAGATTTTTTTTCCTCTCCCTTTTTTTGGATTCAAATCAAATTGTAATATTGTGAATCATCTCAGAGCTGATTTTGATTCATGGCTTTGAATCTTTATTAAAAATGTTCTAAAATGCCTATGGAGAAAACAAACAGGAAAAATACTTCCGGAATCAAGGCTGATCAAAAAGTGGGCAGTCACTGTTGCGTTCCAATCTCACTTTCAAATGTTTTTTTGAATTATATGTTTGAATCATTTGACTCTTACCGATTCTGAGCTGGAAGTTGTTAAACGAATGTTTGTTGATCTCCTGAATGCTTTCATTCAGAGCAATGGCGAAATCGGCCAGTGCGCACAGATGCCCCCATTTATCCTCACATTGCTATAGTGACACACATATAGAAAGATAAGTACATAAACTACACCCTTTTTAGATTTTAGATTTTAGATTTTAAACTACAAATGCTATAGGCTTATAAGACATCAGATGCATTAGTGTGTAGGTTTCTGTAGATGTGTGTGTGTGTGTGTGTGTGTGTGTTTTCATACTTGTTTCTCAGGAGACAGTCCTGACACGGCCATGTATGTGCTGCCGATGGTCTTTATCTTCTCGATGTCCTGAAATCGCTCCTCCCCCAGCAGCTGCAGAGAGACAATCTTTCAGATATGACAGCCTAAATACGTAGCATTAAACATTCATCAGCAGCTTCTGAGCAGGTATGAAGGATCTGTGTTTCTTAGAGATAATCACTAATATTAAAGGGATAGTTCAGCCTAAACTGACAGTTCTGTCATTATTTACTTACTCTCGTTTCATTACAAACCTATACGCTGTGATTTTAGTCATGATGAACTGTAATTGAATATGTTTGGATCAAAATGGGAGTGAGTAAATATTGACTGAACTGTCATTTATTGGTGAACTATGCCTTTAAATACGTGTATGTTTGTGCTGATAGAATTCTGACCTCATCAAAATCAGCGATGATCTCGTTGAGCAGCCGCAAACACTCCACACCCTGATTATTCATCTCAGTCTGCGAGTAAAAGTCAGCAAAGCCTGGAATGGAGGCGAACATCACTCCCACCGTGTCATATGACTGCGAGTAGAGCTCCTACGGATGGAGATCACATGTTAGAAACCTCCTGGAATAAGGTCGACTTCAGAGTTTGCTTCCATTTGACACAAATGAGCTTTAAATCAACAGATGTGAATACATATAGAAATGCGGGTCCAATGAACTTCAGAACAATAATACAGTGTGTGTGGTATAAGCAGCATGGGGTGACTTTTTAAAACTCTCCACTAGAGTGCAGTGTTGCTTTATAACAAACACACTTGACTGACTCATAAGAACAGAAGGCAGAACAGATGTGTCTGATAAGGCTGATATCTGATATATAATGCCAAGAGAACACATACACCATACAAAAACCATGGTTTACACATATTTTGTTATAAATTGTGCAATACAATATGTTTATATATATATATATATATATATATATATATATATATATATATATATATATATATATATATATATATATATATATATGTTTTTAAGGGAGTCTTTTCTGCTCATCAAGGCTGTATTTATTCGATCAAAAATACTGAAAAAACAGTAATATTGTGAAATCTTATTGCAAATTGTAATACTGGTTTCCTATTTTAATATAATTTAAAATAGAATTTATTTCTTTGACGCAGCGCTGAATTTTCAGCATCATTACTCCAGTCTTCAGTGTCACATGATCCTTCAGAAATCATTCTAATATGCTGATTCATTATGAGTGTTGAAACCGTTGTGCTGCTTCATATTCTTTTTTGGAACATGATTCTTTGATGAATACAAAGTTAAAAAGAGCAGCATTTGTTCAAAATTGAAATATTTTCTAACAATATAAGTCTTTACTATGACTGTTTATTCAGTTAACACATCCCTCCTGAGTAAAATAATTAATTTCTTTAAAAAAAAAAGAAAAAATGTACTGACCCCAAACTTCTGAATAGCACTGTATATTGTACACAAAATTTCTTTTTTAAATAAATGCTGTTCTTTTTAACGTTTTATTAATCAGAGAATCCTAAAATATTATATATATATATATATATATATATATATATCTCACAGGTCCCAAATAAAAAATATGAAGCAGCACAACGGTTTACAACATTGATTATAAATCAGCATATTTGAATGATTTCTGAAGGATCATGTGACACTGAAGACTGGCGTAATGATGCTGAAAATTCAGATCTGATCACAGAAATAAATTATATTTTAAAGTATATTAAAATAGAAAACTGTTATTTTAAATTGCAATGATATTTCACAAAATAACATTTTTGTTCTGTATTTTTGAATAAATAGATACAACCTTGATGAGCAGAAGAAACTTCTTTAAAAAACATTAAAAATCTTACTGATCCCAAACTTTTGGGTGGCAGTATATATATACACACAATTTATTTCATATTAACAATGTTATATTTCATTAATGAATAATAAAATATAATAAATACATTTTTATCTTAAAAACAAAGAAGTGTCGCAATAGCTACCTGCAGGTTTTTGTTACTTGCAATTAAATAAATGGTAAAAATAAATAAATAAATAAAAAGTTATTTCAAATTATTTCTGCCAAATGTTTCCAAAAACAAATTAAATGACAAACAACAACAACAACAACAAAAATACTACAATACTACAATTATAATCAAAATAAAAATGAAAATAAAAATAAAAAATGAATTTAAAATATTAAAAACTGTAATAGTTTCTCAGTGATACCAAAAGTAACACCACTGACAAAGTTAATATTTGATATATAATGCAGATACAACAAATTCAAAATACCAAAAAAAATTATGGTTAACATATATTATAAAATGTTATTAATTATATTATGCAATATATTTTAATAAATTATTATGTATTAAGATGTTATATTTTATTAATGCTAATATACTATAATATAATATATTATAATTAGTCTTAGTCTTTTATTTATATAGCACCATATAATTACATGTTCATTGACCAAGG